>OZ021721.1:100599865-101199865 GCA_963978545.1 Linyphia triangularis
ATATATATATATATATATATATATATATATATATATATATATATATATATATATATATATATATATATATTACAAAATGAAATGAAAATGAAATACGAAATCAAATAAAAATACGAAAGTGTAATTTCAATCTAAACATTTTTCCTGTTTCCTGCATTTTGGTTCGTAAGTTTTTTTGCATTTTCTTGTTTTCTTTCTTTTTTCTCTTGAGCTTTTGGGGTTGGGGCGAATGCCTACAGAAAAAGCTCTTGGCTATAAACGATTTTGGAAATTTGGGACAGTCCCCTGATGAAATTCAAAATTTCTGCCGTTTTCATTTCTTTTTATTTTGTTTGTATTATACATATATGTATATATATTTTAATTTTCACTCTACGTGTTTCACGAAAATGTTGACAACGTGCATCTGAGTAATATTATTATACTGAATTTATTTGTAAACGTTGTTTAAAATTAAAATACAAAAAAATGCTACAATTTAGTTAGTGTCAGAGGTTAGATTATTGGATTAGATATATAATAATATTTTGATGCTACTGGTGGACTTAATGGTCATAGACTCATCCATTTTGATCCTCACCTTGAAATTGCAAAGGTTAATATAAGTACATATTACATATAAAATTATCGGGTTTTTTTTTTAAACCAAAAGTGATATTTATACATAAGGAATCTATTTCAGCTCTTAACTCGATTCTTAAATTTTTTTATCGTATCCCATTTTTATTCTCATGTATTCAGTTAACGTAGGTGAGTTATCTTTAGTAGATAATCAGTTACAGTCTATTTCAGAAATCTTTGCCTCTCGTTTTTTAGTGATCTTACTACCTTTTGGCTTGATGTGTCAGATGTTACGTAATTGGATTAGATAATAATATTTTTAAGTTATGGCCTGTAATACAGGATAGCAATATTGATACCTTGCTGGAATATCTTAATGTTTGAGTGACAGTAAAAAATGTGGGGCATATAATTTTCTTCCAAGTTTAGATGAAGCGATAAATCGTAATACTTTTTAAATAAAAAAAAATAATAATAACTCGCATTTAAAAACTGTATAATGGCTTTATATACTTGTAAACGGAGAAATAATAATTAAAGTTCAACTTTCAAAAGTTCTAAGAAAAGAACCACTGGTGAGATTGACCTAAATATATGCGAAGAAGGTAGAAATGGCTATGGAATAAGGAAAAAAAATACGTCGAAATAGATTTTTCCTATGCCATGCCATTTGCCCTTCTTCGTGTATATTTAAGTCAAATTTAAGGTAATATAGAAAAATGGGGGGGGGGGGTCCTTTTTTAACAGCTTTTTGAAAGTTGGACTTTAATTATAATCCCCGTGAATATCACTTAACTTTTATAAGAAAGCAAGCTTCGAGTTGAATTTGGAAGGTATGCAATCAATAAATATTTTTCATGATAAAAGTTTTAATAGTAATTAGAAATAAAGGGTCCAGGGAAGAAACAACTGTATTCCGCCTTTTTCATGAAATTGAGTTGTTGGTGTCATCTTGGCTCGCGAGCCAAAGAGATAAACTTTGATAGTATCTATCATTTTTTTTATGCAAAACAACGTCAGTCTACACAAAATTAGCCAAAGAAAAAACTTCAACACCCATTTCCTATGTGATCTTTCAGTTACTTTTTCCTCGAAATTGATTTTCAATGTTTTAAGTTACTTTTCTCTATTATTTATAGCTTTAGTACCTACCAAAATTGACACGTGTCACTTTTAAATATGAAAACGTTGATTCATTAAATATCTCCTACAAGTGATAGAAAAGTGGCCACTTATTATTAAAATTAAATAGGACTAAGTGGAAGAATCATCAGAGTGATTTTCGTGTCTATTATATATTTATGGATGATTACAAATTCAGTAGCAGTCAAATCTATACAAATTTTAAATAATTCATTGATCATAAGGTTTTCAAACATTTAGCGTTGTTTCTGCTTGTAATTTATTTGTAATATTTTTTTTACATTTGTTTTTCAGAAATCATGTTTAACAAACAAGGCTAAATTGTAAAAAAGTTGCTTTTGAAAAATACAGCTTTCATAATACTATACATACTTACGAAATTATCATTAAAGTCAATAGAAATTAGCGCATGAACTGATAACATTCGTTGCAGTATTTATTGCTTATAAATTATTGGGTTTCTTTTCCATTTTCGTTGAAAGATTTTCTCTACTGACTGCTAAGTAAATAAAATGTATAATTGGTTTTAGTTATTTAGTACAATTTGAATAAAGTTTATTTTCTCCTTAAGTTGCATTACACAATTCAACATTTGATTTCCTATTTTTAATATTCCTTAGGTGCTAAGCATAAAAGTACTATTTTTCTTATTTTGACGAAAAAGTTGAGTAGGTAGAAGGCTCGAAAAATAATTAGTGTGAGGACCCCAGCCAACTGCGTTATGCCACCGGCTTTGGTACGTCCGGTCCGAACACAAATTCAACTTGGAGGAATTGTTTTTACTCGAAGACAGGCGACAGAGCAATTACACAAGAAAGAGAGAAGGTTTTCACTGAAAGCAGCTATACATACATTAAACTATTAATACAAATATATTTTTCTGAGAGAGATAGCTGTTTGGTGATGTATTTCCCATTCGAGAATTTTCTGGTGATTTTCTTGAACTTTAGATTTGATGATTTGTTTATTTATGTGTGACCTGTAAATCTGCGCAGGGCTAATTAACCCAATTACCGTAATTCAATCGGTCTGAAACTTGACACATAGATTCGTAGTCGATGAAAATGTATTCCATCACGTTTTTGGGTTTCTCACAAAAAGGCTGCTTTTGCACACATTACTATGTTTTCACTTATTATTACTATATATCCAATCGAGTTAAAAATCAGTAGAGAATCTCGTTGTGTATGACAATCTCTTGAGTATTAGTAAATAGTCCGAAATGGATGCTTTCTTCGTAGTGATCAAAAACAATGATATCTCGATTTGAGCTCAATAACTTGCAATTGCACCTATAAATTGACAATGCATAAGTATAGAGGACTTATATTAAAAACTTTATTTTTATAAGTTATATTTTGTGTCTTCTGGTTCTGTACCAAACACTATCTTTTGAATATCGATAACTACTTAGGAGATAAAAAAAAAAAAATAATAAGATAAACCTTCATAATTTTTTTTTTTTTTGCACAAGATTTTTTTTATCATGGTTGGTTACCAAATAAAATCTGCAGAGGAGAGGATTTCAAAAACATATATCGTGATTTTTTTTTATTAGCAAAGTGAAAATTATTGCATAATTGTTAATTGACAATTCATTAAGAATTGCAATCCCCATTTTTGAAAAATTAACGATTTAAACAAAATTCTATCAGTCTTGCATCCCCCTACAAAAAATCCTGCGGGCGCCCATGGTCAGAAAACTTAAAAAAAAAAAAAACTGATAGGAGAAACTCCAGAATGCTCTAGCCAGAAGTTACAGTTAGAAGCCAGTTTTCTCGAATAGACCTCACGTCAGAAAACTCCAAACAACAAACCAACTGATAGGGGAAACCCCAGAATGCGTTATTCAGAAGGTACAGTCAGAGATCAGTGTTCTCGTTTAGCCTTCATGTCTGAAAACTTCAAACAACAAACCAACTGAAAAGAAAAACCGCAGAAATTGGCAAGTGGCCATCTGCGAAAATCTCTGTCTTCTAGAGCATTTTTTGAAATCATAGATTGTGGAATTCCCCTATGGGAATTCAAACCGAACTCGACATTTCCACATGTTAGGGGAGCTAAAATTCTCAAATTCGGCCTATGTCCATGAGCTAACCTTTTAATTTGTCTCAAATCTCACTAAACTTCGCAGTATTGCAATTTAACGTACTTTTACAAAATATCACCCACATTTCACACACTCACTCCCTTTTATTAGAGTACATTCTCGCGAAGTGTCGGTTTGAGAGCACGTGACTTCCTAGCACTGCGTGGGTGACGTACACGACACTCCTTGTGATGCTAAGCACCCACGCAAACAAGCATCCCCCACCCACAAATCATTAACGTTTCATTTAATTAAGAGATTTTGAGAAGCATCGTGTTTCTTCACTACATACGTTTACTTTTAGCCCCCTAATGAGAAATAGGATGCTGCACGTGTTACTTCAAGGATGAATCGATTCAAGATCTGCGCAAACACCCTTTGCTTCATGCGTTCAAGAAGATCGGAGGAAGCCATTGAGAGATAAATTGTATTCACAAATAAGAATCAGATTGGAATCAATCATGGAATCTCTCAGTATAGCCCTCATGTAGCCCTTGCATAATGAAAAACTCAAAACATCACATTAACTTGTACTCACAATCATTTAAAGGACGATTGTTGTCTTGTTATTAACATTTCACGAATCATTAAAGTTACATTTAATTAAGAGATTTTGTGATACATCGTGTTTCTTCATTTGATTCAGTTATTTTTAGTCCCTTAATGAGAAATAGGATATCGCACGCGTTACTTTGAAGATGAATCAGAAGATGAATCGATTCGTGATCTGCGCAACCACCCACTCCACTTCATGCATTCAAGCAGACTGAAAGAAACCATTGAGAGATAATTTGCATTCACGAGTAGGAATTGGATTGGAATCAATCACGGAATCTCTCAGTATAACCTTGATGTAACCATTGTAATAAGATAAAATCAAACATCACACTAACTAGAAATCACATTTATTCTAAGAATGATGTGTTTTTTGAAGGAGAGATTTGTGAGTGATCATTTAAAATCTTTTCCACGCAAACTATTATTGAAAAACAGAACTAATTAGAAACATATAATTAATCACCATACATAATAACTACAAATATATCCTTTATAATATCTACAAATATAATCGTTAAGCAATTTAAATTGACAATATTAAATTAAAAATATATAAGCAAATAAAATTACCATTGTAAAAAAAGGTTAAATATAGTTACTAATTTAGGGGCGCGCAATTTTCAATTACACTATACAAATTCATGACGAACATAAATTTGCAGGGTTTGGCGATATTTTTGGCAATAATTATCACAGTAGCCAAAAAAAAATGTCGAAATTTGCGAAATTGGCATAATTTTTGTCAATAGTTATTGTATTGTTGTTTTCGAGTGAGTGAAAAGGAAAAGAAACAGCCTTTGACGGGCAATGATCAAGGGGGAAAAAAACTCTATGTTCTATGTTAAAGACGTTCGTTTTTAAAATTTTTACACATTTAGAGAATTTTTACGAGAAATTCCTGGATGGAGATGTTTAAAACACCTTAAAAGGAATTATCACAATGATTTTCGTCCAAATCATTTGAGCAGTTTATAGCAACTCAAAATTTTCAAATTCATAACCAACTCATAATTTTCAAAGCATATTTTTCCAAGACAAATTTTTCAAAGACAAAAAACTTTCTACCTTATGCGCATGCGCTATTTTGGCGAAAACCTTAATGACAGGTTTCAAGATCATTACTGATGCTTTCACGAAAGTTAAACGTCGTTGGTCATCCGTTTGGGAATTATGATGATCCCGGATGTTTTTTCGACCATTTTTCTGGACTCAGATCGTTCTTAAACATGTAGAAATGCTAAAATAAATAAAAAAAAAATTATGAATGCAATGGTTTCATTACCTTATGCTAACAAGGGTAATTAAAAATAAAAACATGACTATACTCAAAATAGCATAACCAGTTTCTAATGTCATGCCTAATCTGGAAAAAAGTATAACTAGTTTCAAATGGCATGGCCAGTTTTCTTTTAAAGCTATTAATGCTTCTGGGTAATTGATTATAACCAGTTTTAAGATTATTACATACTTACAAGCTTAACAAAAGGTAATGAAATTATTGCATTCGGTAAAAAAAAAATACTCGATTTGTTTTAGCTTTTCTACGTGTTTGAACGACCCGAGTCCAAATGAACCATTGCAAATTGAAAAGTGCGTTGCAAGCTGTGTGGAACCATTGCAAGCTGTGTGGTTGGCACTCTAGCCACTCATACCAAAAGTGCCGGGATCGAATCGTGGGTGTGGCAAGGAGTACGGAATCCACGTTAAGCTGTAGCCATCATTGTGCATAAAAATAGGCAATTGAGCATACAAACCAACCAACCAACTGAATAGAATAAATAATTAAAAATTCAACCCGAGAACGAGTTGTTTTACAAATATCCCACTCTCCCTTAATAAACGTCGACCAAACGGTATAGTGGTTAGCGTGCTTGCTTCTAGACCGCGAGGTTGCGGGTTCGAGTCCCGTGTTGGCATGGGTGTTTGTAAATGTATGTTGGTTTGTCTAATGATGAATGTTTCGGCGCATTATAGCCCTCGTGTTGCTGACGGTGCCAGATAATCTGAATACAACCAACCAACTCCCTTAATAAATCTCAAATAATTGTTTATGACATCAACGTTAATGTCTTCCTAATACCTCCACTGAGATGACGAAACGGATGTTATCGACAGCTTACTAGTAGACACAGGCGCCAACAATAGTAATCACAATTTTTCCTACTATCCAGTTTACGTCTCCGCGAACTAATCGTTCTTATTCCTCTTTGTCATCCGCTCAATATCCAGATATGAGCTCTCGATCAATCATATGTAATCGGCGCAATAAGGTCCAATAACATTGGATATCATGATCCACTTACTTATGTTTTTAATCGAGGAAAAAAATCTCCCAAGCGTGTTTTCTCGCTGAAAATATAGTCAATACTTTCTAGAGAAGGAACTGCTGCGGGATATAACGCAGAGTGGGAACAGTAAGTCTCAAGGTCACTCTGTTAGATAACACGATACTTCGAAATAAGTAGAACTACTTAAAAACTTTTATTATTTAAGTAGCTATATTTTTAAGTAGTATCTCTTTTCAAACAAATTCTTACTTAATAATAGATCTGTTAACAACAGTTGCAATTTTTAGAAAAAGACAGAACCGGGTTTTTTTATAATTAGTTTCCAAATATTTTCGTCAAATGTGAGGAAAGAAACAAGGTTGGTTGGTTGGTTGTTTTCAGATTATATGGCACCGTCAGCAACACGAGGGCTATAATGCGCCGAAACATTCGTCATTAGACAAGCCAACATACATTTACAAACACCCATGCCAACACGGGACTTGAACCCGCAACCTCGCGGTCTAGAAGCTAGCACGCTAACCACTATACCGTTTGGTCGGCGTAAAGAAACAAGGACCTTCGGATGACACATATGCGTAATGTCTCATTGACTTCTACCCTAAAGATGACTTTCTTTTATTTCGACTTCAAATATGACAAATATTACTTGCTATTATTTTATTTTGCTTTACTTATTAACGCAAGAGAATGGCGGTATTCTGGCGTGGTAATTTCTGTCTAGTTCTTAACAAGTTAAGATAATCTGGTTATTTATTACTATGAGCTGTTTGTTATATCTGCCAAAATTAATGTGAACCAGTGCATGGACTAATCACAGTTGTTTCTCTAGATTGCTTAAATACTTATAAACGATTTTTTTTTTCGCATCTACATTGAAGGATTTTCTCTTCGGTCTCGTAAGTAAATAAATGTTTTATAATTTTTTTTTAGTTTGTACAATTTGAATCAAGTTTATTTCCATAAGATTAATTACTCAATCCAACATTGCTTCTTAAAAATGCTGAAATACAGATTTTTTTGGCACACAATAAAGATTATTAAAATTTTAAATGTTATGCATTAATTTTATTTTTATTGTTTAATAGTTATATTGTAAATTGTAAGAAATAAAATATTCATTATGAAGTATGTTTTTGATTTAATAATTAAGAATATCCAATAACTAAAGTAGCATGTGCACTGCCAGGAAGTGCACTTGTCCTCCCCCCCCCCCTCCCCCACACACTCCTTACCTGGAAAATAACAAAGTAAAATTTCATTAAAGATAGAGAAATTGAAAAATCCGGATTAAACCAATAATAATAACCGGCTTATACCCCCTTGGGTGCTTTGTGTATCTCGCTGAAAATAATTCGGTCGCTGCTCATGTTATTTAAAATAAACTTCCTAAAATTATAAAAAACTAAAATGAATTTAATAAAATTTTACAAAGCTAAATAGGCATAACTTTCGGCTTTATAGCGTGTTATGAAAAAGTTGTTTTGTAGTATTTTGTAAAAAAAATAAATACACATAATTAACATCGCGATGTATAGTGACATCGTGATGTTTGCTTCCCGATATATCACGATGCAGAAATGTTAACATCGCCCAGGCCTATTGCTAACACACTTAGATGGTTCGAAAGAAAAAGTCATTCATCATGAATCACCGCGAAAAAGATCAATAGATATTAATACATGTATTAAAATAAAGTTTAAGAGTTAAACTATTTATTTCAAGCCGAGAGCATACTACAAATAGTTAAAGATTAAATATTAAAAATTAAAATTGAGAGTAGAGGAAGAAAGTTTGGTAAAAGGGACAAAATGACTCACCATTTTGAGTAAGCTCAGCAAGGGTTTCTTAAGGTATCATTTTCTTATTTAGTCGGAAGATCAAGTGAGTAAGGTTGAGAATTCCTGAGGATATATCGCCTATTAATTCAATTGGTTAAATGTATGCCCCCAAGAGTAACTGTAATCTCCAAAATTACTTTAATTGGAGGGCATCCTTTATAAGATGGTCAAGATTGAAACCCTTCATCCAGTGGTACCATATATGTAAATTCGAGTGGGTGGGAGAAACCTTAGGTCAAAGGCCACGTCAGTCAAACTTCTTCTAGACTTCAAGGAACCCTCAAGTCCATTTCAAAGGATATGTTAGAACCTTATAATGGGCGGAAACCTCTTTCTTAAAAATTGAAAAACTTCCTTAAAAATTAAAAAATCCCCCAAAGATATAAACTGCGGTTGTGCATTTTGTCACACAACAGTAATTTTTTGAAGTTATTGATTCTACCTCAAAAACAATAAAAGATAGCAAAAAAGCAACAATAACAAAGGCCAATAGCGTCCTTGATCTAGTATGATGTTTTGCATGTAAAAATACTTAATTATTAGCCTTGCAATGTAAATGGATATCCAATAGGTATTTTCTAAAAAAATAACACATATGAGTACGGTACAAATAATTTTAATGAAAAAATCAAAATAATTATGCTCTATATGTCTATCAAAGGCAGCATACACATTTTCAGTACATCTACAATCTATTGTTAGACTTCAATTTTCCTTTCACATGGTGTTTTTCCTGAATTCACGAAAACATTTCAGGGCTTCTATTAAGCTATTTTTACATGTGAAATTTCTTTCGATACTAAATTCAGGATGCTTTATACTTTTTCAATTTTTTTTTTTTTTATGTTTGACAGTTTTTGAGATCGAATCAATAACTTCCAAATAAACACTGACACTGGGGGCGCCATTCTCATATTATAAATTATGTTTGTTGTACACATATATCACACTTCTATATATTGTATAGCTTACAATACTTTTCCATTACCAAATATTTATCTAAATAAATGAATTTATGAAAAATCTACTTTTTTACAATAACGAAATTCAGTATATCTGTACATTACGATTTGCGATTTTCATATGTAGAGAGGGCTTACAATATTTTTTATCACACTTCACAGGATGATTACAATTAAAGTTTATCTTTCAAAAAGCTGTAAAAGAGGACCATTGGTCAGAATGGTCTGAAATTTGACCTGATATATGCGAAGAAGGGAAAATGATATAGCAGAAAAAAACACTATATTGAACTATTTTTTTCTTACGCAATCCCATTTCTCCTTCCCTCTACACTCAGGGCAAATTTCAGGTCATTCTGACCAGAGGTTCTCTTTTACAGCTCATTAAAAGTTGAACTTTACTTAATGTCACCATACTCTTCGTAGTATTCATGATTCTTATGATATTAGCCGTGTAACAGAAACAATAATTGAAACTTTAATAAGTTAGAGCTTTAAAATGTTTATGATTTCTAATGTAAGTATATTGGAGCCACAAATTTTAACTACTTTAAAAACATTTTAATAATTGACAAGATCAGCAAAAATTAGTTATTTAGGCATAATCTATTAATTTTATTCGATTTGTCGTTTCTAATTATTTATTTTCTTATCTGTAAGCATATTTATTTGTTAATGATTAAAAAAACAAATTAGCATATTTCTTGACTGTACGAAAGAATCTTGAAACTAAAAGATTTGTCATTGTTATTAATATAATCCTAGTAGAAAAATATTTTCATGTTCTCCAAAAATTACAATAATAAAGAAATGTGTCCTAAAACCTCGTTAAATATAAATTATAAAAAAAGCCCCATTGTTATCGAGTGCATTTAACGGTCATAGTACATTTATTTAAAAATACTAATGAGCAACTGATTTATTTTAGTTTTGAATTTGTTAAGTAAAATTTTCAATAATTAGATACTTATGTTTCCCCTTGAAAGTAAAGCCATTTCCAAAGAAATATCTCTAAATATTTGAATACAACAAATATTTTAATTACTGTGCGTCTCGGATTATATTTAGTTTAAAAATAATAGGTTGTTTTCAAATAGTTGATTAAAATAGGTTTTATTCTCATCCACCTAATCAACTTTTAGAAAATTATTATCATTTGAGATTAACCAGGAAATAATTAATGTCTTCGATAAATTGAAATTTGAAAAAGGAATTCGGTTCTCTTTTTTGTGTTTAATCTTCTAGACCTTAAAAACTTACATTAAAGTTACAATTCATTCTTAATATTTTTTATTACAGAAATACCTTTTAATTTCAGAAATATGAAAGCACAGAGTTAAAAAAGAAAATTATAGTCCATTTTTGCTTTTCCAAAATAACTTTCGGTAGTCAAAATGATCGCCAATTATATGAAAAGTGCCAGAATTGAACCTTTGCATGGGGCTTCTACAGTCTATAAGGGCTTTTTAAGACATTAATAATAACTTCGATTTGTGTGTTTGTTTGCAGTGTACAAATTTTAGGAAAGTTAATTAACCCACTTGCCGTCATCCAATCTGGCTGAAACTTGATCGATAGATTCATTGTTAAGGTAAAGCAGTTTATCAAATTTTGGAGACTGTTACCGAAAGTTTTACACATTTTTCTACTGTCGCTTCAGATAACTAATTAATACCATTGTCGTCATCCAAACCATCTAAAACTTGGCAGATAGACACGTTATTGATGATAATTTATCCTATCAAGTTTCAAGTTTTAGGTGCAAAAAAAGTTCAATGGTAGAAATACGTAATATCATCAAGCAGCCAGGCTAACATTCAACTCGAAACTATTTGTCTGAGATTATCTGTGTCTACTCACTTTCTAAATAGACTGTACAGCGACAAGTGAGATTTTTTCGAGGCATCCCTTGGTTAAGGCTTGATACCCCGCCGTCCCGACACAGTTCAACGTCTTAAAAAACTATAAATTATTCCTCTTTCCACAAATTCCAAGTTAAGAAAAAATTAAATAAATACCGATTTTCTGGAAGAAACATAGACAGTAAAAAAATGTATTTTTTCCATTAATAAATACACCCTCTTCCGATACTTCACACAAATAAAATTTAATCTTTTTAGGGGAACATTAATGTAATTTTTAGAAATAAGTAACGAAGTGTATATATAATATATTTATTAAATATGAAATTTTATAGCAGGCTAAACATCAGTAATAAAAGTTAAGTAAAAATATGAAGGCAAAGTATTGTTTTTTTATTATTATTACCCATAAAAAGTTTTTATAAAATGGCCTATAATTACTTTAAGAATTCATAATAAGCAAACCACTAGTTACTTTGCCTTCAATTTTTAGTAAACTTTTATCACTGATATTATGATTTTTACAAAATTTCATATTCTTCAAAGCAATACTCTGTCAGAAATTGTGGCTGAAAATATAAAGCATTAGGTCTAAGGAGTAATTACAAGCTGACAGTCTTTTAAAACAGTTTTTTAATGTTTTGACAAAGTAGAAACAAAATTTGAATTTTCATTTCGTAATTCCAAAACTAATACTAATGTTTCCTTAAAAAGATAACAAGTTGTTTTTGTAAAATATCGGAAGATGGTTTATTTATTAATGGAAAAATAAAATTAGTTTACTCTCTGTGTCTCTTTTATTAAATTTATATTTAATCTTTTCTAGAATTGAAATTTATGGAAAGAGGAATAATTTATAGTTTTTCATTTATAGTTGTTAGAAATCAAAAATATTTTAACGATACAATACCTATTAAAGTTTCAATTATTGTTTCTACTTCACGGTTAATATCGTAAGGATTATGAATAGCACGAAGAGTAAGGTGATTATAATTAAAGCTCAACCATCAAAAAGCTGTAAAAAGAAATACTTGTCAAAATGACCTAAAATTTGACCTGAATATAGACGAATAAGGGAGAAATGGTATGAAACAAAAATATAAATAGTTGGAAACAGTTTCTTTCGTATGCCATATCATTTCTCTTTTTTTCAGGTCATATTTCAGGACATTCTGACCAGTGTTTCTTTTTTGCAGCTTTTTGAAAATTTAACTTTAATTATAATCACCCTCTACAACTTAAAAACAATACAAACACTTTTTGTCTTTAGTTGTAAAACAGTTTCAGTTTTATATTACATTATTCCACCAACAATTTAAATTTGCACAATCTTTTCTATTTTTAAGTCTTGCAGAGTTAGAGATTTCAACAAACCTATCGAGTATGAAATGATATGTAGAAGTTACAAGTATAATTATTTATCTTGCTAAACTAACTTTTATCCTTCATATGCAAAGAGTGTTAAAACTTGCTACACAAAGTCGAATTTGAAAATACTGAATGAATAGCTACAAAATCGCTCTGCCATAGCGAAATTTATTCTTATACAATTATACGCTAGGTAAGTTGATCCTTTCTACTTTGAATTCAATACGAAATTTTATCAATAGAGCTATCCAGCCACAAATTTGTCATAGATTTCTTTTTCCTTTAAGTAAGTTCTAATTCCTAAAAAGTAATGAGTTTTAAATCTTTCAAATTCTAATTTAATTGGAAAGGCAAAACAATTCTTTTATGTCGAAATGATTTAAAATGAATGAAGTATAAAAAACTGCAATCGATTAATTAATTGAAATAATTAATCAATTAGATCGCTTTAAACGAGATTTTAGATATTGAATGTATTTTAGAATGTATGATTGTTTTATAAAACGTTATAAATCCAATTAATTTAAGAAAATCACTATCATTATTTTTTCCCATAGGTTTAATGAAACTTTTCCTAACGTTTCTAAACTTTTTCTAAAACATAGCATCAAATCTTGATTTTTTTTCTAACGTAAAAAGAGGAGTGCGTTTATTTTTAACACTTATTTAACAACATTTAATTTATAAATTCAAAAATATAGATAAGAAAACATTTTCTTTTCTTTTTCTTTTCAAGGTACAATATTTGAATCTTACTTAAAACATTAGAAATTTCGTATTGTAACAACAAGAATCGAAGATAACAACGAAATTTGAAAAGAAAATAAAGCGAGGTGTTTTATTATTTTTTTATTTTTTATTTTTACGCTTAACAATAAATACTTATAGTTTTTCTAAAAAAAAAAAGCGTGGTACTACATGTTGCAGAAGACTGAAAAATCTTAAATTGTATAGTTTTGTTTTTTAATTCAAAAGTTTGCATTGCAATTTAATTAGTAAGGTAGATGAGAAATGGTTGTCACAAGTCCTACTTTTCAGTGACTACGGCCACATATCGGTGGTGGTACGAACTATTTAATGCAAATTTTCATTATTACAATGAATGAAATGTCTGTGTATCACAAGAACAGCTCCCCCCCACGATATCTAGCATTGTCTGCTGCAGTGAAACAAGAATAGCTCTACTTTCTACTGGGAATTCTTGGAGAAATACATCAACATTTACCGTATTGTAACCTTTTACGACGCCGATTTCTTGCACACATCACCCCTATTCTAAATTGACGAGTCTTGTATATTTAACGACTGTCACCCTTCAAACTATCTGTCGGGAGCTATTCTTCTAATGAACAGAGAGTAAATAATTTCATACACCCTCAAGAGTTTCTGTAAATGTTCTTAGTATTTTTGTATGAGTAAGTATTGTTTGGATTAATTAAAAAAAAAAAAAAAAAAAAAAAACCTCTTTCAATTTATTTTTTAATCAAGGAATTCAATGTTTCATCTGCTGTTCCATGATTACATTACATGATGTTACTCTGTATCAAAACTGTGGCTGGGATAGATGACATTTCCATCATATCATAATTTTTTTTTCAATGACTTAGAAGTTAGTTGTCACAAAACCACGAAGCTGGCCAGCACGTTCTAAAACCAACTAGGGTAGTTTTTAAAAAGTGTTTTAGCTTTTTCAGCAAAGCTAGTAAAAAGTCATTAAAAACAAGAAAATCCGAGGACTAACTACATTGAGGACATCATGCCTACAGCAATAAAGAAAGTGAAAAAAGAAATCTCTGAATATTCATTTGTAATTTCAATCGCTAAATTTGTTTTCAATTTAAATTACTGATCTAAATTTAAAAAGGATTTTAAAAACATTATTATTTTCCTAAGTGTTTTTAGTAGAACTTAAATTGTTCGTTTGAAGCTTATCGTTAGAATTTAAGTCGTATCACTTTTAAGCAATATTTTTCAGAACAAAACTTTCTAATGAAATTTTTCGCCGACTGCAAAGTTTTTTGGTTGGTCCAAAAATTTCTTCAATCAAAGCAATTTTTTATAAATAACTTCTTGTTACTATGGTTTCAAGGCTGCAAGAAAATTAGAGTTCAGAAACACATTTGAGAATAGATTAGTAAAAAAAAAAAGAAAACTAATTGGATACTTCATAAAAATGCAAATTAAGAATACTGTGACAACTGTTCGCTCTTAAAGGATTTTGCTCGGCCAAAAAATTTCATGCCTTAAATCAATATTTCAAATAATATTGTTTTGGGTCGATTTGAAGCAATATTTTTCAAAACAAAATTACAAACGATTTAAAGCAATATTTTTCAAAACAAAATTACAAACGATTTAAAGCAATATTTTTCAAAACAAAATTACAAACGATTTAAAGCAATATTTTTCAAAACAAAATTGCAAACGATTTAAAGCAATATTTTTCAAAACAAAATTACAAACGATTTAAAGCAATATTTTTCAAAACAAAATTACAAACGATTTAAAGCAATATTTTTCGAAACAAAACTGCAAACTTTTAAAGCAATGTTTTACGTTTAAAAAAATATTGCATCAGGTCTATAGAGAGGCAAAAGACTAACGATAAATAAAAAAAAGTCAATTCTTTTTCTATTTACTAAACAGTGTAGAGTTTGATAGATTTTACTGAATCTCTAAGGAGAAAAAACAGTTTCGCCAGCCCAAATACATTCTCGCGGGATCTCGCTAAGTTCCGGTATTCGATCTGCATCAATCCTAAATAACTCATAAAGGGGAGCTATATTTAGCACTTTTGATCAGTCACCGCCTTTTACCGCGACACCGTTATTGGCATTTCCTACACCCTTCCAAGCTTAATGGAATGCAACGGAATAGATTTTGTGGTGTGAGAGAATTAGACAGCAAATAGATTCACGTGTAGGAGTCTATAAGGTTTAGGTAATAAATTAGTACTATTTCATATTTACTCGGGTTTATTTCTATGCTAGTAGAAGCCATTTTAAGTTTGAGAGTGCAGAAAGAGAAATTGTTTAAGGTATTCGACTGCGTTGTAAAGGTCAATTTTGAAGAAATTTTTCCAATTTATTTTTATTCTTTAACTTTTTTGTCCACAATTTTAACTTTCTGAAACAAACTTTACTTTTTATGTGCGTTAATCAGAAGCGAAGTTATAAAGTTAAGCATAAATGTATGTACATAAAGTTACACAAAAAATGAAAACTTTTAAAGTGTTTTTTGGAAAATGAATTTTTCGTTAAATGTTGTGCTCGCAAAACATGATTTCACAAAAAGTTGTTTAGATTTCTGAATGAAAGTGGAAATGTTAATTACTATATTAAGAAGGCAATGAACCAGAAATTTAACATTAGCATTATTTACATTTTAATTTATAGCTGTTTTTTTTTAGAATGATAGACGTAATTTTTACAAAAATTCATGAATACCAATGTAGAATGCTCAAATTATTTTTAATTAAATTAGAATATCGCTTAGATTTTTAGTTCATTGCCGTCCTCTACTATCATAAATATATGGTTATAAAAGGAATTTGTGATATGTATGATAGATTTTTTTGTAGCACGTTTTTGTTTTGTGGTAAATTTGTCTTAAAATTTGTCTAAAACTGCTATTATTTCATAAAAAAAATTATCTTTGCTTTATTTTTTGCTTTACTTCATACTTTTATATTATGAACTTCATGAAAATTTCCCTAAACTGTACTTAATAAGCCATTTTCAAAATAGTTGTGTCGAACGTAGTCGGATACCTTAAGTGAATAAATAATGATTACTAATGTTAAACTTAACAAATAAGATTTGTTTATTGTTTGTTTGAAACCAATTCCAGCTGCTTATTTCTGACGCATTTACATTTAAATACTTAAAGCAACCAATAAATAAAATAATTTTTATCTCGGTCAAATAATGAGTTCGATACCTAAGCTAGCACCTCACTCACTCTCTAATCCCACCACACAAAGGAGAGGTCATTAAGACCACAATAAATTAAATGAGCACTTTTCGTTCTAAGCTGTTCAATATTTCATAATTGCGCAACTATAAGACAATTGGTGAAAATGTTTAAGCTATAACCAAATCACTTATTTAAGTAACCGAAAATAAGAGTTGAATGTTGTGGGAAATAAAGAAAATGACTTGCTTATTACTTATCTGTAAATTAAATGAGAAATGAGGAGATACGAAACATCGATATTGAAAGATTTGTGCACAATCATTAATCCAAAGAAAAACCACGCGCTTAGTTAATTTTCAGCAAACTTTTCCTGTCTGAAATTCTGTCACATCAACATGAAAGATAATATCTATTCTTATTATTCGCTACCAACAGTTTCTTTTCGCCGTTATTGCATCTACGAAGTGTAGGGCGTAAAAATTATGCATAATCGTGTTTGCAAAAGGAGCGTGTCGTTCACTTTCTGCCAATTTCACATCTGCTTTTTTAATATATCCGCGAAAAACATCGAAGGTGGGCGCATTGAGCGAGAATCTTAATTAATGGAATTAATGAGAAATTTAATAAGCGTGCCACAGTTTGGTATTCCTTCCCTCATTAAACGACCAAAAGAAAAGCGACTTCAAAGAAACCCTTTTGAGAATCAGCGATTCATAATCTCGCGGCAAATGGTTTCCATTGGCAACCAAGTCCGGTATTCATTCTCTTTTGTTCTGAACTTGCTTATGTGATACGATTACTTCATTCAACAAGGTGTGTGCAGTTGGAAGGACTGTCACTTGCCAAAATATCGCAGGTTAATTAACACTTCAACGGATGGGAAGATAATTTATCAAAAGGATTCTTATTAGGGGCGGTTTTCCAAGTTGCGGAAATGTTGTTACGTATAGGTCAAAGTCATGTACTTTTCAACCAAGTAAAAACTGGTGACATGTTGATCCAAGAAAAAAATAGCATCCAAAAGTTCATCCAAGTTAGAAGTAGGGACATTTTCATCCAAGGAAAAAGTAGCATCATTTTCATTCAAGTCAGAAGTGGTGACATTTTCATTGAACTCAAAAGCAGCGTCATTTTCGTATAACTAAAAGTAGTGTTCTTTTCAGACAGCCCTAAAGTAGAACAATTTTCATCCAAATAAAAAGTAGTGTTCTTTTTATCCATGCAAAAAGTAGTTCAATTTTCTTCAAGTAAAAAGTAGCATAATTTTCATCCAAGCCAGAAGTAGTGACATTTTCATTGAACTCAAAAGCAGTGTTATTTTCGTATAACTGAAAGTAGCCGTCTTTTCATACAACTCTAAAGTAGTGTCATTTACTTACAAGTAAAAGGTAGTGTAATTTAAGTACAATCGAAAAAGAATAGTTTCAAACAAAAAAAAGTTTAATTTTCATTTAAGTCAGAAATAGTGACATTTTCTTTGCACTCAACACAGGACTATTTTCGTGCAACTAAAAGTAGTGGTATTTCCATGCAACTCTAAAGTAGTGCCTTTTACTTACAAGTGAAAAGTAGTGTCATTTGCATACAAGTAAAAAAGTATAATTTCAAACAAATAAAAACAGTTTCATTTTCATTCAAGTCAGAAGTAGTATAATATTGTTTTTATATTACAATTTAAAACGTTTTCCTTTTCATAAAAATATTTACGGACGTCAAAAGTAGTAAGGGAATCTCAAATATCTCCTCATAAAAGAACACTAGGTCTCACTTCATTAGCTCAAACTTGCTAAATGCAAATATAGCATAGTGAATGTGGACTAAAATTTTGATAGGAACCTTTCAATCAGCACTCTTTAGGGACTGGTTATTGACACAGGCTTTTTCATAGTAATCACGATAAGATCACTGGAAACATTTAACTTTAATTCTGTCACTAACTTCATCCCGCCTTGTTCTTAAAAATTAATTCAAATTAACGCAATTTAAAGCATGAATGCATTAAGTTGCAACGATTTTAAATTTGGAGAAACGTGAAATTTTTTTTCCGACTGTCTTGTTTCAATACACTCTCCTTAGCTTTATGGTACTTGACAACTTTATAAATTTAAAATAATCAATATTTTTCTTTCTTTTTGCATTTTCTCAATCCTTTCCAGGGTTTTATGGTCCAGGGATAGCAGATTAACAAATTGTAAATGAAAAAACTTGATTTTTTAAAAACTATTTGAAAAAAATAACGAGTATGAACTTGAACCCCTTTTTACTCGAACACTTTATCTCCGACTACTCGGCCGATTTCAATGATTTTGGTCTTGTTTTGTTCATTGAGATGTTTTATACGCCATTTACAACATTTCGCCAAACAAATTTAATTATAACATTGTTCTTTTAGCAAAGAGTATTGAAAAACATGGGTGTTCTTTCAACCTTTTTTTTTCCAACATCCACCATTTTTTTTATTTTTATTATTATTTTTAGCAATTTGTGGTAAATTGTATCGTAAGGAACCTTTCTTTTGAAGATTCCGTTTTTTTTTGTTTTTTTTTTCAGATTCACCAATCTTGAGATTAACTGTCCGCAGTGGGACACTATTTTTTTTAGGCCTCGACTTTAGCGCCTCCTGGATAGTTGTTAAAAAAATGAAGTATTTTGCATTCTATAAGCTTCAAATAAAAGTTTTTTTAAAAAATCATTGTAATATCTTATACAAGACCTAACAAAAAAATTATTGAAAATTTTATATTTTTTAGCTTTACAAGGTGGTCAAAAACTGAAATCTTCATATCGACTCGCAAAGACCCCATGCGTTTCAACCTTTATACGCTTTTAAACTTCTATCCTCATATAATGTTGTTTATGTAAAGAAAAGAGTTTAAATAGAGCGTTTTTCTTCAATAACCTCGCTCAACGATTTCCCAATTTCAGTCATTTGCTGGGATAAACATCCTGTTCTCTTTGATGATCCCCTCGAATAGTTTGATGTTTGTTCATTTAAGAAAATCTTACCTCACAGTTAAAGCTTAATGGTTAGGCATTATCCCAAATGGTTTCACGGTAAAATTCCAAAGGATCATTAACACTTCAAATTATTGACAGTGATCTTTGGATTGCCATAGTAAGTTATGTAAACTACCCCTTCACCAAGTTATTGTATATTTATTTACATAATGAATACTAAAACCTAAACTATTTTGAAGAATTGACAGTTAAATTCACGTTTCACAACTTAAAGAGATTAATTTGTTTAACTACGGTAGAGAGAGAGAAAATTATAGAAACGATGGCCTGTTAAGCTTTGCTTGGAAAACTTCTGATTAGTTAACTAACTCTACAAGTAATTTGGGTTTTATATGTTTACATGGTCTTTTAGTTTCTCGCAATCATGCTCATTAGTTTATGTGCTTATTTAGGTAGATAAATTGCAGATTTCTACAAGTTAATATTTAGAAAATGATTTGCAGGTTCAATAAGCAAGTTCTATTTTATTAGCCGTCGACTTTAGAAGTAAAATTTCGGGGGTTATTACTAAATGGCCACTTTTACGCACATTTCTATTAACCACTTGTCGTCATCCAATAGAATTGAAAATTGGTAAATAGACTCGTTATTAATAACAATGCATTCTACCAAATTTTGGGGACTGTCACTAAAAGGCCGCTCTTACTCACGTTTCTATTGGTACTTTGAATGAGTAATTAACCCAATTGCCATCATTCAATCGAGAGAGGGTCGTTCGATGACAAGGCATTCTATCAAGTTGCAGGGGGAAAAATAAAGTCCGTTATTGATACGATTTTCTTCGTAGTGGTCAAACATTACAAAAACGTTATCTGAGTTCAAAATCTTTTTAAAAAATTGCAATTGCACTTACAAATTGGCTATACATATAATGAATTTTCATTAAAAGGTTAATTTTCTTATAGGTTAATTTTTTTATGTTTTGCTTTTATAAGTTTTGCAATAACAGATTCACCAATAGCCATGTATATAAGATGATTTTTTTCATTACTTTATTTAAAAAATGTACGTGGGGGAAGTGGTAGAAAGAACTATATATTAATCAGCTTTATAGTTTTAGCGCAATATTTTCTTTTATCTAGGCATAATTTTTCGCACATATATTCGCTCATATATTCACACATATATTCGCTCGCGAGCCGCATCCAGCCCACCACTGATTTTTTCTTTTTTTTTTCTTTCTGCGACTCGTCGGAAGTACAAAACAAAAATCAATTTTCGTTTAAGGACTTTTTACGCAATTTTATTTTCTCGAAAATTGTATGTGTTTACTATCTAGAACAGCGTTCTTCAGTGCGTGGCCCAAAGAAGCTATGACAAGACACTTTCAGTCAAATGATTTTAAACAAGAATAAATTCAGGAATAACATAACACATGCTCATTTGGGTGATTTATTAAGATTACCTTCGACAAAAATTGCAGCGAACGTCGGCTCTATCATATAAGAAGCTAAACGATTTTTACCACTATCGTCTTAGAATTGATCTCGACTAAAACTTAGAAATCTGGAGATATGTTTTAAATATCTTTATTTAATGTTATATCAAGTCCCATTATCACGTTGTAATAAAAGATACCCTTCTTTTTTAGGCTTCGATGTACGCAATATTGAAAATTATTATTTTTATTTGCAAAAAATTATTAAATTTTATTTGTAATTTTATTAATATAAAAATATTCATTAATCAATTTTCAGGAATGCTTTGCATTGCTGAATCTATAGAAATTAGATATATATGATATTGACGTAAAATCAGCATAAATTTGCGGCGAGAGAAAAACCCAACATAAATCATGCGGCCGTCTCTTCAAGTGAGAGGTGAACATTGGTCTAGGTTATCGACGCAACATTTCCGAGACAAGGAAAATATCTGAAATTTATTTATATTTCGTTGCACTAAAATTTATATCAAAAGATTGTTTTAAAAATATTTTGTTTGATATGACGTTTTGGCTGAACCAGAATAAAAAGGGAGAAGGGGGAGAGGGGGGGGGGGGTAAACAAGAACCAACTTTGGCCCTGTAGTATTTATTCTTCATTAAAAAAACGTCTATTCAGACCTTCATCCTCCCCCTGAGATAAGTCTTCAATAATTTTCCCGTTTCTTGATCTGTGAACTATATATGCCAAAATATTGAAATGATTTTTGGCTGGATTTTATTTTGTGCAAAATACCTCAATATGGAACTCCATATTAAATACGTGAAAATCTCTATTTTTCATTTTATGGAGAAAAAAAATATCAAACTGAAATATTTGTTGTGTTTTTAAAGAAGGAGTAATATTTTTAGGCGAATTGAAAAACATAATTTTTAGGATAATTTTATAAAATATTTATGCCGCCTTAAATACAAGGGCCATGTATTGTTGCACTGAATTTATAAATGATTTTTAGTTAATGCTTGGGTTGTTGCCTCAACATAGGACTCCATATTAAGTAAATGAAAATTTCGATTTTTCATTTTATGGAAGGAAAAAAATAGCCTGAAATAGTTGTTGTTTATCATCTACATAAATTCAAAACAGTAGTCCTACTCTGTACGAATGATAGAAAATTAAAATTTACCAAGAACTACTAAAATTAACTTCTTGGGTAAGTACTACAAGAGAACTATATCACATCGGATAAAATTGGTAAGAGTGTCATAGGGGAACGCCTTCCGGGAGGTTTCGAATAGGAAACGACCTCGCATTGGCGCTTCGAATGGAAGTAGGAATACAAGGTAGCCTGACAGCAACTTGTTTCTCTGTCACCAACGTTGATGCTTCTACCACTTTTTTAAATCAGAGATTTCTGATTGTACCATGCGGGTAATTTTAAACTTCTCATCTGATTTGAGAGCTTTCTGCCTCTTAGGTACAGAACGCAAAAAAAAATCCGAATGATGTATATATCTTGTATTCTAAGAAATAACAAAAGTCAAGTACCGTTGTAAATTGTGGAAGGTCTTTAATAATTGTATATAATTTTTTTTATCATGAGAGGTCATCTACATATTAAAACCAAACTTTAAAAAGTTCAATGGTAACCCTATAATATTATACCATATTTAGATTAAGAAACCAAAAAAAAAAAAAAAAAAGCCTAAATACTAAAATTCATAATTTTCCAATGAGTGGTTGGTAATTTAAATGATGTAAAAAAAAATTATTAAGTAATGTTAAAAAGAAAATGAGTTTTTTGACCATAAATTCTGAGATACTCAATCCATTTAGCAATTTTTATTTCAAAGGATGGTTTGTTTAAGGAAAAACATAAATAATATGCAACTTTTGTATTAAACAGTATTTTAATAATGAATTATTAATTAATAAAACAAGTTTTCAAATTTTTTAAACAGAAACATATTTTTTTTATTCTATTAGAATTATCATGATCGAAAACCCCACCAGAATTTTTTTCATTCCATTTTGACTTTTGGTTCTTGATATTTTAGCAAAAATATGAAAAAGCTCACTTTAAGGGACCGCGTAATTGATTACGTCATGAAGCATGCAGAACGTTTGATTCTTCTCCGCGATTAAGAAATTTGCACTCAAGATCATCCAAAACATTTTCGCTCATAAGTGAATTGTTTCTCAATATAATGAACTGGAATTTAGTATCTAGGGTAAACTAGGTATTCTAAATCGAATGATAACATAAAAAATAGGGGTTCGTATTGAAATTTTCAAAGATAGAGTTAAATTTACTTAGTATACAGCTCCATAAGAAATTTTCTTTTTTGCATCAGACATATAGAAAATCGTAAACAAAACATTTTGGTGCAAACCGCAAGATTCTACGATAATTAGAACCGAAGATATAGCCATTGTTAGGATTTTTTTTTTTTTTGTTGCGTACTGTACCATAGCAGTACTGGCCAATGTCGGAAATAAGGGTTATGGAGGATTGGCCAATTTTGACCAAACCTCAGACATCGTACCAAAATTCCACGATTTTTTTTTTTTTAATGAACGTGTCAAAAACATCACCAAACATATTTTTTCGCTCTTCGTCTTTTCTTAACAACAAAATATTTCAATTTTAAAACTGCGCATCAATAGCTCAAAACTACCAGAATATTTTAACCAGCATTGAGCGAGATTGGCTGTAATAACTGCCTGTTTACAACATTCTGTAACAACGGCCGGTTTACAACATTCCACATCGAGATTAGCCAATGTCGAATGAATTACAATTAATGTACAATTAATACTATTTGAGAATCTAAATATGTATTTTTAAATACAAAGATAGCTTTTCAAAATTATTTTTACTCTCTCTTAAAAAGTGTATTCTAAATCTATGCAATTGTAAAAAGTTCTTTTAACCACAAATAACAAATAGTATTTCACAAAACATTAACAATATAACTGTACTTAACAAGAAATGTATTGCGATTGTATATTTCTTAATTTAAAAAACAGATTTTAAACATTTGCAACCACCTTAAAATAACAAATCTTCTATAAATACAATGTAATTACAAATTAAGTTCAACTTTTAAAAAGCTGTAAAACAAGAACCACTAGTCAGAATGACTTCAATACACACAATAAAAATGGGAAATGGAGTGACACAAGAAGAAAAAAACAGTTATAATTTAATTTTTTTCATTCCCCCCCCCCCTTCCCCCTTCTTTTTTTTCCCTTTTTTTTTCCCCCCCCCTTTTTTTTTCTTCTTTTTTATGCCATACCTTTTCCCACCTTCTTTGCGTATATTCAGGTCCAATTTCAGGTCATTCTGACCAGTGGTTCTTTCACATATTTTTTTAAAGCTGAACTTTAATTATAATCATCCTATACATATTTTTTTATATATATTTTTTGTCATAAAAGACTTTTACAACAAAGCTTTTAAAAAATGCATAAAAAGTAAAGTTTTGTTTTACGAATTCATCAATTTTATACTTTTTAAATTTTCTCTCATTTAAAAATATTAAGAAAGAGAGTCATCACCCAATATTTTACCCAAATTGCCTTATTAAACCCTAATCGCAAAATATCTTTCAAAATGTGTTAAACTCCTTAAATCAATCAACTGAAATAAAATGAAATCAATTTGAAGACCCTTAATTCGGAATACATTATCGTCGGAGTTCCGAATTATCAAATCGCTGATATATAATCGCTATCGAGTTCCAGCCTTTCGACTTGAGTGCAGCTGTAATCAGAACACGACAGCGGGGCTAATATACTCTCATGCACGTGTTTATTGTACAGGACAGCAAATTGGTATATCTCGTTTATTAAAAGCGTTTCTGAGTTCTAAATGGAAAGCTATTTTCTCGACTAGATTTGCGGTTTACTGTTTCTCAGACGGACTAACCGATCAAGTTTAATAAATAGAGAGCCTGTAAACATGTCTATGTCTATGTTGAAGACCGAACAGGATTTGTAGCTTAGCTTGAAATTGAGGTTTATAGGTCAAGAGGTTTTTCCCAAAATAATATTTTATTTGTTTGTTTATTTATTTATTTATTTATTTATTTATTTATTTATTTATTTATTTATTTATTTATTTATTTATTTATTTATTTATTTATTTATTTATTTATTTATTTATTTATTTATTTATTTATTTATTTATTTATTTATTTATTTATTTATTTATTTATTTATTTATTTATTTATTTATTTATTTATTTATTTATTTATTTATTTATTTATTTATTTATTTATTTATTTATTTATTTATTTATTTATTTATTTATTTATTTATTTATTTATTTATTTATTTATTTATTTATTTATTTATTTATTTATTTATTTATTTATTTATTTATTTATTTATTTATTTATTTATTTATTTATTTATTTATTTATTTATTTATTTATTTATTTATTTATTTATTTATTTATTTATTTATTTATTTATTTATTTATTTATTTATTTATTTATTTATTTATTTATTTATTTATTTATTTATTTATTTATTTATTTATTTATTTATTTATTTATTTATTTAGTCATTCATTTCTTTTCTTTTTCTTTTTTTTATTCATTCATTCATTTATTTATTTATTGCGACATAACAGAAAATTTTCCTTTTACAGTGCAGAAACTTTTTCAAAGAAATACATGGGAAAAGATTATTAAAAATACAAATAAACTGAAGCTACAAAATACACTCACTTTAATCAACATGCATGAGTAAAAATATTGAAGAAGAGAAAAACAATTAATATATTCCTTTTTTTTAACTAAGACAGCGACATACCGAATAAGTTATAAAATTATATAACGGTTTATTTATGGCATTATCGATGTGTATATATGATATGAGTATACAAAGTAGATGCATATATGGGAATAAATATAGCAAATACTGAAAATAACGATGTTTATATGTATATGCTTTTACAATTAGAGATCAGTGTATTTTTACATCAGTGTAAAATGTAAAAATACTCAAAATAAAATAAGGACTCATAAAAATATGAAATGATTTCTATGTTTTAATTTCTTTAATCATTATAAAATTTTGATTTTCATAATCCCCTGTAGTTGGAAAAAGTCAATAGCAAAAGTGTTCTTGTAGTCAAATCACACAAATGCAAAAACAAAAATTAATAATGTCATCTCTAAAATGACCGAAATATAATGGGTTTAAAAGGTTACTTACACCGTATTAAACAAGGTTTATTATTTTACTTATGTAGGTTCAATTTTTAATGCGTTCTATTTCGATTAATTTTAAAGGAGTTATTTTTTGTTTCAATTAATATGATATTCATGGTGATTACAGGAACTGTATTTAAATCAAAATTCTATAACTTTTAAATTAAGTAACCCATAAAAATAACACTATCATTTTATGATTCTTTAACGAATTTGAGCATTTTTGAAATTTGAACAAATACTCTATCCTTCGATGAAGCTGAAACATTATGCATATACAAACGTTACTTACACCATATCGAAACAGGTAAATTATAAATTATAACCCAATTTTTATTTTAATACTATATGTTGCATTTTTAAGGCATTATAATTCGATTCATTTTAAAGATTTTTTTTTTTTTTTTAAATTTTTTAAATTTTTTTTTTTTAATTATTAATATGATATTCATGGAAATATTTATTTTTAAGGGAGTCTGGTATATCAATAGGAGCCCATGTTAAATTCAACTTCTTAGGGGGCATTTCATTTAATAAACCAATTCTTCAATCATTATGAAACTTTCACAGTATAATATTTCTATACTTTTAAATACTTTTTTTTAAATTCTAGATTTTTATTATTTTTTGAAAATTAAAATAATTATGACTTTCTAAAAATAAGTTTAATTTTTTTTTTTAAATTTTAGACTAATAATAAAAAAAAAGTATTCTACTTACCATTTAATCCTCGTATTAAAGAAATTCAATACATTAGAGAAACATTTAAAAAATTTCAAGCATTTACGTCAAATGGATTTTAATCTATGTGCCCTCAAACAAAAAAATTCGGCTTTGAAGTTAAAAACCATGTATTAAATTCCTACATTTTGTATATTTCAAAAAATTATTAAAAATTTTTCAAAATAAGATATAATTGCAAATAAGGCATCATTTTAAAGAAAAGATTTTAAGTTTTAATAAACATTTACAAACTCAAAATTAACAATCTGAAATTTTTTCATGTGCTTAAATATCGCTAAATTCTAGTTTTAAAAGAAGAATGAGGAAAAGTCAATTATAAAAGCATTCCTGAGGTAAAAGGAATTTCATTAAAAAAACTAACATTTTATCTTTAAAACTGACCAAATCAGAATTATTTTAAAATTAAATGAATCGTATCTTTACTTAAAATAGAAGTTTAACTTGTTTCTTAGAACAATGCCATAAAATATGTTTTGAAACAGTAGTTTTTTTTTTAAACGCTTTATCCAAACTTTCTGTTGATTAAAAGTTTTTGTTTCCATCTCTTTATATCTCTTTCTTAAATGCCAATAAATAATAATCGTTAGAAAGCATTAAATCTGGAAATCAAAATAATCTATTTGGTTATTCCCTCTATTTTCCTTTGTTAAAATGCTTTAAATCAGGTTTATAGATTGCGTTATATTTCTATCAATTTTAAAGATAGAATGTTAATATTTGACCTCTGGAACATTTTGGTAATTTACATCTTCCCCTACAGCAACTGCATTAAAATCAGAATTCCAATACTTGTAAAATTAACTACCCATAAAATCACACTATATTTTAAGATTCCTAAACTTATTTTAAGAATTTGTGTAAAATACTTATGCTTTATCTCTAATAGTTAAAGAAATTAAACTTAAAACAGCCCTACTGGGTAATTCTGGTTCGCAATGAAAACCAATGAGGGCAAAAACTCTGGAGACTAGGGAGCGTTAGGGACCAGGGTGCGTATTCCGCTAATAGTAAAAAGTAATTGAAGATAATCTATTTCAGTATCATAGATTAGTATCATATATTTCCTTAAACGAATCTCTTTCTTGAGAATAGAGTATTTTATATAGCTGCTGGTGGGCTATTTTAGAGTTTTTTCAAACTAAATTACTTAAACTAATTCCTTATGGCTTCCGATTTTTAACACAGAGTCATTTGAATAAAATACAATACCTATTATTAGAGAATTTCTGTATTTTATCATGACATAAATTTATTCACTGTGGTTTATTTTACGTACAGGAGAAAAAAATCGCCACATAAGAATACAATGTTGCCCATAAAATTTCAGTAACTACGTAAGGAATGCATTTGACATCGCGATATTGAAAGTAATAGAAAATTGAAATACATCGAGAAGAGGTAAAATGGAGAAAGATTGCATTGGGGAATATATTTTCAATAACAGTAAATGCATTTAGTTTTCTTTTTATATTCTATAATTTCATTCAAAAGAAATGTTTTAAAGCTTTAAAATCCAGTTAAACGTTTTTAAATTTCCTAAACCCAAAAGAAAACAGCAGGCTTTAAAGAAATCAATTCTCTTTGCTAACGCTGCTAGCAAGTAAACAGAATTGGGCTTATAACAGAGTGGTTTTGCGGTAAGTCGTATTATTTTATTTGTTTAAGCTCTTTCAAAATAGATTATTTTCTGCTAAAGGTCATATAAATCAAAGAAATATTCTACGTACATTCAAATTCAATAAGATGCTATAATAATACATAGCAAATAAATTGCATATATAAGGAATAAAAAGTTCATCGTTATAGATAAAGTTGGAATCTGTCATCTTTGCAAACATCAAGAAGCATATAAATATTTTAACTATACTGACTGTTTGGAAAGTAGTCTGGAACTTAGCTATAACAAATAGAGATTTCTTATCGTCTATATACATACGATTGTTTATCTTTTATAAAATTGACTGAGGCATTTAGGCTTTTTTCGTAACATGGGACTAGTTTCTGTTCACTATTTTCCATCACTTTTAATACCAGTTTTTTCAGAAACCCACCATTTCTCATACAATGATAAGAGTGACCGCCTGTCTTGATTGCCCCATAAACTATATCACTGCTCCTAATTCAAAAAGTTCTATTAGAAATAGAGATTTATTATGGTCTTCCTGCTTACAATTTTTTAAATAAAGTTTACTTAATGTGATCAGACGTCCCAATTATGGAGGGATAGTCCCGCTGTACCCCTCCTTTTCCCGCTACCCTAATGTCCCGTCAAATCGTCCTGCTTTTCCATTACGGAGTCCTGCCAAAGTCCTTCTAAACAAAATAAAATGTTCTTCAGAACTTAATTAAATAAGAAAAGCTAACAGAGTGGGTTAAGGGTCAATTACACGGGGCAAGTTTACTAGCTACTAGCCGGCTAGTTTAGTCGCCGGCGATTTGGCGAGTGCGCTAGTTGACGATGACACTAAAAGCTTCCCACACGCTCACTAGTTGGTGTGTAGAAACCACGTGCTTTTGTTCTTTGGCTCCGACTTGCCGCTTTTGTACTAGCAACTTTGATGACACACTGCTAATTTACTAGCTAGCTCGCGCAAACACCGGCGAGGAGCGAGTAAAGAAGCCCGGCTTTCAGCTTTTCCACCAGCTTTCTTACTAGCTAGTAAACTAGCCGGCTAGTAGCTAGTAAACTCGCCCCGTGTAATTGACCTTTTACTAATGAAGTCTCTGGAGATAAGCTTTGGGTAGAGGTTTTTACCTATTTCCACCAGCAATCAACTGAAATTGTGACTATTATGAAAAGTGTGGAATTTAGCTTTAATTTGCGGGGAACAACTGCTGTCATTGAAAGGATATTTTCTATTGTTAATAAAATTTGGACTTCTTAGACGACATAACTTTCTGTGGATAATCTGAAATCTTTGTTAGCAACTAAAATTAACTTTTCATATTCTTGCATAGAGTTTCTGGATTTCTTAAAATTAAATAAATGTTTGTTAAAGGCAATAGCCTCATATAAGAAGAATACGTAAAGTAGTGTTAATAATAAAGTTAAAAAAACGTATGAATTACAATGTATATTGTATATCATCAGAAAAACCCTTGAACATTGAAGATTTTAGAATTGTATGTTCCGAACCCCATAAATATAAAAAGGGGGAGGGGGGGAAATTACCCTTTTTCCATTGGCAGAGACACATGTCTTTATTTTTAATCAGAAAAATCTGATCACATTAAGTTTATTGCGACTTTCAAGCATTTTCCATACGACTGTCCGTCGATTAAACGGTATAGTGGTTAGCGTGCTAGCTTCTAGACCGCGAGGTTGCGGATTCGAGTCTCGTGTAAGGCATGGGTGTTTGTAAATGTATGTTGGTTTGTCTAATGACGAATGTTTCGGCGCATTATAGCCCTCGTGTTGCTGACGGTGCCAGATAATCTGAAAACAACCAACCAACCATACGGCTGTCCAATTTAAAACCAAATATCTAACAAAATCATAAAAACACATTATATTCTTTTGTAAGCTCTTTTAACATATACTGAATACACTAAAATATAAATTAGGCCAAAATAGTATAACAAATAAAAACAAAATTTGTAATATTAATCTTTTATTTACATCGGCAATTTTTATATTCATTAACATAGCGCTGATTCTGTTGTCAGTGTGAGCTTGGTGTTTGCTTTTACTTTTAAATATTAAAAAAAAATCTCTTTCAGCAAAGTATGCTGTAAACTACTTTTCAAAATTTATTTATTAAAAAGGAATGCGAATTTATGCATTCGTGTCAAATTATCATTTATTTAATCGAAATAATTTAATTATATGTTGTTATTATTTTATTAAAATAATTTTAGCAACAGGAAAGAGTTTCAACAACGATCAGTTCAATACAATTTATTACTATTCCAAAACGATTATAGAAAGTGCATAAAAGTGACCTTTTAGTAACAGTGACAACCCCAAAACTTGATAGAATGCATCGTCTTCGACATCCTACCTACTTGCCAAGTTTCAACCCGATCATATGACGGCAAGTGGGTTAATTAGTCTTCCTCAGATTTTCCCGCCAGCCACAAACACAAACAAAATCGAAGTTAATATAAAAGATTTTAAAAAACCTAAAGCTTTGGATATTTGGTTCCTTAAAAATCTAGTAAACCTATCCTTTTCTTAGCAAAAACAATATGCTTTTGCTCAATCCTGTAAAATCGAGGGATCTACAGATACTAGGTTAGTTGCACAGCCGCATATGATGGTATTAGTTTCTATATGCCATTTTCCATGGTATTAGTTTCTATATGCCATTTTTCTACAGTCTGAACACAGTTTCCTCGGAAACGTAATATCTGCTATACATCACTCCTCGTACAATGGTACTATGATTAGAGTTACCTTCAGTCGTTCACTGCACCATGGTCCAAATGCAAAAATTTCCAGAAAACATTAGTGTTCACAATATTGTTCCTAAACGTTATCATTTAACAATAATAGACACTAATAAAAGAAAAGTGATGTAAAATAAATTGCAAATTTTTTAAATGTTATCAAGTTGGAATTTATTTCTTAGTCAAAATCATAGCGACACCCTGTTGGGGAAAACTGAAAAATCGTCAAATATTCACTTTTATTTAAATATAAAAACTTAGAATCGTCATTTATTTATTATTAAATCGAAATACGTTGTGACTGCTACAGGAAATAAAGAAGTCGTAAGTTGTGAAGTAATATTACGGTGGGCGATGTTATCTGGAAAATATTGCATTGGGCATATTGGTTAGAAAATAACTGTCGATCACTCTTAAAAAGGATCAACTGTATCCCTCTCAGCATACACTTACTGCAACATATAATGCAATTTAAACAGCTTACAATCACTCTTAAGTAGAGCCCTATAAAAGGAAGGCCGGATCGAACGCCATTTTGTGTCGTAAGGGTTGCCGCAATTCATGTTTCGACGTGGTTTTGATTTGGGTGAATGTGCTCTTTCCTCGTTTGGTATTTGTAAAAAGTGATCGTTTTTCTATAATATTTTTTGAAAAATGGGTTGTTGTTTGTCCTCTAATTGCTCAAGTGTGACTAAATACAAAGATTTTGAAAAGAAAAGGAGGTTATTTCATTTTCCAACACAAGCTACCAGACGCCAACGATGGATTCAAAATTGTCGCCGAGACAAGTGAATCGCATCACTAAGTGTTGATGTGCAGGGGAAGTTATATTTTAATATTTTTAGTACGAGTAATTGTGTATGATTTTGCGTTGGTAAATAAGTTTTTTTATTATTATCATTATTATTTTGAAGTAATTTTGATTTCCTTAGACCACTTTCCTATTCCAATGTTCTTTGCAAACTTCTGCGTGTTACTGAACTATATGTTTGTATTGTAAACACGAAAGCATTCCTTTTCCTTATTTTCAAGTTAAACCATCACAGTTTTTCGAATCTTGCAGTTTAAATTGATTATAAAAAAGTTTTTTAATTTTTTTTATTTTTATTAGTTTTGCATATCCAAATATTTTTGTTGCCAATTCGGAACGAGTCTGACATTTACGTTCTGAATGAAGGTTACCTTTTGTTTATTATTAAGGTTAGAAGAAAGTAATTTTTTCAAAAAGAATGGCAATTTAATATGTTAAAAATGTTAATTGTTTTTCAACTTAAATAATATATAAAATAACACCAATTAATGTAGAGCTTTTTTCTCCCCCTTTTTTCTTTACTTTATGATTGAAATTTAATATACCTTGTAAAATGTTGTTCTCCACCACAAGGAAGTTGTTGAAACATTTCTCTGAATTAGAAGTAACACTTTCTAATGATTTTTTTTTTAATATTATTCATGGATAAAAATCACTTCATCCATTTCAAAAAGTGTACTGATATGCAATGGTTTCACTGTAATACATCAGATAAAGCTAATAGGAAAATGGAATATATACTTTTATAAATTAAGAAGCAGTAAAATTATTAAGTCATGAAGTCAGCAAATTGAATAAACAGTACGATTTTTAACGAATTATCAGTGGATTGCCTCTCTGCTAGAGATGATTTGCATTTTATTTTCAATGTAGGAAATATGAATTTAAAAATACCCTAAAACTTATTATTTTCATATATACAACATTTTTATATAAAGACTACACACAGCAAAATTACAGATGAGGAATTTTCCAATTATAAACAAGATGAAGTGCCGATTTGAAGAAAAGGTCCTTATCTGAACCATATTTACCTTTTCATAAAGAAACTGTGCTGGTTAAATTAAGAAATAAAATTTTGAAATGTCCTTAAAATATGGGTTTTATGAAACATAGTTTTGAAATAATTAATATTTTTTGGTTTTCAAAAATGTATCAAATAAGATAAAAGCAAACACTATGAAGCCCTGTTGGAAAATTTGATTTAAAAGAAACTGCTAAATAATGAAAAAGGTTTTCCTAATTTCTTGACAAAAAAAATCGCGTTAATATAATTCATTTTTATGTCATATCAGGTACAAAATAGTTAAAAAAAAAAAAAGCTGTGAATACAAGCAATAAAATTAACAAAAGTGAACGATATCGTCAACGCCGAAAACCCACTAACGATAGGGAAAAACACAACGTATTTATTGTTAAGTCGCCAAGTAGCGCTAACTCTTCAAAACTGAAACCCACTTCAACAATATTTTGTTTAAATACGACATAATGAGTGTAAAATACAACTTATCTGATTTTACACATTATAGGAAAGGAATATACAAGTATTCCAAGCAGTTTTTCTGAAAATTCTCAGCTTAATTTAAAATATCGTGCTGTGGAAGTTGACGGAGTTTTACATTGATTTCAATGGTAGAGCACCAAGCTGAACCCACCTTTAGACACAAAATGGCGTTCGCGCCGGCTCGCCTAATATAGGGGCCTTACTCTTAAGAGAAATCTACTTTCTCTCTTTCTAAACAAACAAAGAACACAATATATAATGGAACTTATTTAAATGAAGATCACTCTGAAGACAGATGGACTGTCTCTCTTTCTCCCAACACTTAATGAAATATATAATGGAACTTAAATAACCATCGATCAATCTTAAAAGAGACCGACTGCCCCTCTCAACATACATTTAATGCAAAAAAAAAAATACAACTTAAATAACTTAGGATCACTCTTAAGAGAAATCGACCGTATCTATATTTTTCTCAACATACACTTAATGCAATATAAAAGTAACTTAAATAACCATCACTCTGAAGAGAAATTGACTTTCTCTTTCAATATACACATAATCAAATATATAATGCAACTTAAATAACTGATGATTACTCTTAAGAGAGATCAACTCTCTCTCAACATCCACTTAATACAATATGTATAATTTAACTTAACAAATTTTTGAACAAATAAAAACATCCAATGCAACTCATTTTAATGACATGTAGAAGAGGGAACTGACTTAATAACTGACTATCAATCTGAAGAGAAATTGACTTTCTCTCTCACAAACACTTAATACAATATATAATGCGACTTAAATAACTGACAATTACTATTTCGAGAGATCAACTCTCTCAAAACATCCACTTAATAGAATATCTATAATTTAACTTAACAAATTATTGCAACAAATAAAAACATCCAATGCAACTCATTTTAATGAGATGTAGAAGAGGGAACTGACTTAATAACTGACTATCAATCTGAAGAGAAATTGACTTTCTCTCTCACAAACACTTAATACAATATATAATGCGACTTAAATAACTGACAATTACTATTTCGAGAGATCAACTCTCTCAAAACATCCACTTAATAGAATATATATAATTTAACTTAACAAATTATTGCAACAAATAAAAACATCAATGCAATTCCTTTAATGCGAAGTAGAATCGGGAACTGAGCTGAGTAACTTTTATCAAGAAGCTAACTTTAAACCAGAAAACAGACATTGGTAAAGATGGGTTTCCTACTAAATTTGTTATTTTATTTACATGTATGCTAATTAAAAAACAATGAAAAATAAACAACGATAATGCGAAGTAGAGTCAGGAACTGAGCTGAGCAACTTTTTATCAAGAAGCTAACTTTAAACCAGAAAAAAGAAGTTGGTAAAGATAGGGCTCCTACTAAACTTGTTATTTTATTTACATATATGCTAATTAAAAAATAATGAAAACCAAACAACGATAATACCCAGGTAAAATTTCAAAACAGTTTTTCAAATGTCTCATTATCGATCATTTTCAGTTTCAAAGTCATTTTATAAAGCAGTGATAAGCAGTCTCACGTCTGTTGTAGAGCTGCCTGATGGATTTCTTTTAGTCCATGGTTTCTCAAATAAAACTGTTGAATTTATTCAGGATTACAAACATACTGAGCGAAGGAAAGTTTTTGAAAAGTGAGCTTCAATTTGAAAAAAAAAAATAATAAAAAAATATTCATGATGTGTCGTCAAAATTGAAAAACAACAGAAACACAAGGAAATGCATTTATTTCAATATTTTTTTTTTTTTTTTTTTTTAATTTTTTCTTGTCTCCATTGTTATTGAAATAGACCAATACTGTGAATTGATTAAACTTTACTAAATAGACAGTATAAATTAAAACATCATCTAAATTAGTATCGTAGTTGAATGTTTGAGTGTCGTCAAAATTGAAAACAACAGAATCACAAGGAAATGCTTTTATTTTGATAATTATTTATTTCATGTTTTTTTTCCAAATTTTTTTATTTGTCTCCAACATAATGGAAATCGACCAATACTACGGCTTTAATTAAACTTTATTAAATAGACAGTATAGATTAAAACTTCATTTAAATTAGTATCGTAGATGAATGAATGAAAAATTTATATGATTTTCTTTGATAACATCATAAAAATCGCCATGTCGAAATATCATAATGAAATGGCTTTATTAAATTACCAAATACTAAATTATTTAAATAACAAAGCCAAAAATGTGGCATAACAAAATAACGTTATGTACGCAAAATCAATTATCTATTACAGATATAAATATGCTCTTCAAAATCAAGAAAATAATTGTTCTTAGCTGACATCGACTAAACACACAAAAGAATTCACTATTTAAAGCCCTTTGAAAAAAATCAGTTAAATTACATTTCTTATAAAAGAAAAACATACAATGTTAAATTTGTAGTTTGTTTACAAAGAAATTCTACTTCGTTCTATGTTACTAACACGAGAAAATCATCGTAACTGCAAGTTAATTAAATATTATGATAAATTAAGATTAAAATTAATCGAGAAGATACGTTTTTTGAAGCCTGGATAGCTAGAGGATAATGTCAAGTGAAGCATGAGGCTGGCTGAATTTTAAGTATATTCAAGCATACAACAAAGGTTGAGAAAAAATAAGCTATTACGCGACAAATAAAAGGAAAATGCAAATTCTTTAAGAATACAATTTCCCCTTAAAAGAGGAAGGATTTTACTTTTCATACGTTAAAAAATAAGAAGTTGTGCCTTTTATTCAAATCTTAAAGTGAGTTTTCTTCTTTGTGTTAGCAATTTATTTTTTAGAAAATTTTGTCAAAAGATTTTTTTTCTTCTCTGATACAAAAGAATTTTTCTTTCATATTTTATTTTGTGTACCCAAGAAACTCTGTGAGTAACGGACTAACAAGTTATAATGTATGATTATTAAAATTTATTCCTGCTTTTTTATGTTTTTCTGGAGTAAACGAAGATTAAGTGAACTATTAAGTAATTCGGAGCTTATTAGATTTTGTTATAAGTATAGGTAAAATATATAATATAATTGAATCAATAGTTGATAGACATTTATGTGGCCAATACGATAGTATTGTTAGTATATGGTCACTTATCTAAAGCAAATTAAGTAAATTACCTTTTAAATTTACTTTTAGGTAATAATTATTTATATATAAATATTAACCAGTAATTTAGATGGTAAAGGTTATGATATGAATACTCAATGGATAGAATGTTCATTGTAGCACGTACTGCCTTTCCTTGTTTATTCATAATTGGCAACGGTGACATTTCATAATTTTGTGTGGTATTACAACTTTAGTAGTCTCCTGATACAAGCATGCAGGGTCTCCTGATACAATCATGCAAGCATTCAGTAGAAAATACAAAAAAAACAACAACGAAGTCTTTACTATAAATCCTTCACATACATTGCCAACTTTTACGTACAATTGCAATGAACTTTTCTTCCAAGTCTTCTCGTGAGCATATATAAATTTCCGAAATTAACAGAAATGTGTTTGTAAGTGAAGGTGCTTGTCTCTACCAAACTTTATAGAAAGCAATGTCATCAATAACTAGTCTATCTGTCAAGTTTCAACTTGATTTTTTGATTTTATGACTGCATAAAACTTGCAATAACATACACTTCTTCAAGAATCTAGTGCATGTCGAAAATAGTTTTAAACACGCATAGAAAGTTAGGAACTCATTTCTGAGTAAGATACTAAGAGCATGAAATAACCTTTGAGCCTGAATAGTTAATTCAAAAAGGGTTAGTAACCTTACAACCAAGGTCATTCTCCCATTCGCCACAAAAACATCACAGTGTCAAACCAAACAATTTTACATAAAACCTATTATCATACAAAATATTTTATAAAATAATACTCCATTTAACTATGAAGTTTTATCGATTTTTTTTTTTTAAGGGATTATTATTCTCTACAGTTTTAAGCGTGTTTCTCTGAAAATCAATTGCAAAAATCCCCCATAGATCCAAAGTTATGATCGAAAATGTGACCGACGAGTTGGCCGCGCGCAGGTAGCTAGCTGGCCGTTACTTTCTATTTCGGAGACAATTGTTTACAATTTACAATTGTTACAACAATTGTTTACTGACGTGGAAGGAGTACAATATGAACCTAGAATGCGAGAATAAACGTAAGTTAACAAAATAAATAAAAAAATCCGTAAAATTCTTGTGTTAGCTGCGCGCGACTTCGAGCGAAACGGACTAAAAACTTAACAGGCGTTTTTCTCGAAACTACTTTTTCCGGGACGGTCGTCACGATAACTCCTAGAATTTTTAATATTTTTGATGTTCGTAATTGATGTCGCTGAAGTCTTTCGAGCCAATTTTTTTATAAACAATTTAAGTACGAAATTTTGACGAAGAACGCACGTTATTTTTCAAACTAGTGTAATTTTGAAAAATTTTCGAAATTCAAAAGTCTGGCTCGACAGACTATAACTACACCTTCAATTTACAAGAAAAAATTTTCATTTTGCAGACCCATCCACATATGAAGAAAAAATTATGTCGACCATGGAACTACTTTTTTTCTTCATAGTGCTTCGGGTCACGTGGTTTTTCATATTGTAATTTTTGAAGGGGGGGGGGAGGGAGGGAAAAAACACTATAAAGTTGAAATACCAATAAACAATGTGTAATGTTTTATTTTATTATTTTCTATTATTATCCCTTTCAAAAACGGTTTCTTTTTTTCGCGCATTTTCAGCGCCGCTGGGTGTATGTACCCCCTTAACATTAAGACAACCGTTGTGAAGAAACCTATTAAAATACTTTTGATCGTCCAAACTCAATAGAACCTTCTTCAAACTTACATCACAATAACATATAAAGTTTACTACATACTAACCTATAAGGTTTTACCTTTAAGCAGGAAAGCACTCAATGGCTTACTTTTAACAACAGAGTAATTGGGGAAGAAACATTAAAATAATGTTGCTCTCCCAAATTCTACTCTACAACCCACTGTACTATGCAGACATCAAGTGCTACACTGTGAGTCCTGGTTAAACCCTTAATCTTCCCCTTTTCTATATTCTGGACTACCACCGAACTTTAATCTTCTGCAAGCCATTTGCTTCGTTGCAACCATGCCCAGTCTCCTCTACGTATTTGTTGATACATTTTGTATTATAATAATAAATATAATTAAATCGTGTTAATTTAATCTTAATAATTCTTAAGCTCAATATATTACTGCGGGTACCCATTAAACAGAATTAGTGAAAGTTCCATGTATTAATTGAAGTTCCCATTCTTCCATTATCAACTTATGGATTTGGATTTGGAAAGCACTGAATTTGTCCATAAGTCCAAATAAATGGCTTAAGTGGAGATTACTGATTTCTAAAATTTCAAATGAATGGCTTATTTCCAAAAGAGTACTTTTGTCCTTTACTAGAGAATGTAATTTTGTTCAGGACAATATGTTAGCATGAATTATTTGAATTTCTCCCATTTCAGATCTGCAAATGTCTCATTTGAATCTAGATAAATATTTGCTTGTCTAATGCCATCTAGGAAACTAAGAATTGTTTCTCTCTGCAAATAGTCATATAAGCTCAATTGAACACATTTTCAATTTGACTTTCCAAAATACACAATGAACTATGTATTCCGACTGAAACAGTTAATAAATTCTATCGATAAGACGACTCAAAATGTCAAATTTATTTACTGCAGAAAATAATGTTTTTTTTTTGTTTGTTTTTTTTTATCTTCAATTCATTTAAGACATACAATAGCTGGCAAAAGTTTTGAGACGATACGATTTTCCGACATAACTTTTTTTGTAAATAAAATTTCTTAATGATGTAAATTAGTAAGTTGTCGTTTTAGTCATCCTACATGGTGTGCAACAAATGATAAGTGTGAAAATGGTTAATTTAAAAAATATCAAACGTGAATTCGAAAATTTGAAAGCAGAAGTTTTGAGACGATCTAATAAAATTCAAGTTTTTAATACTTGACTTATATACATGTGATATTGTCACACACACAAGGACTCCGCTTTCTCAGAGGAATTCCATACAGAAGAAGTGGGTTCGTATCCCGTTCCTGGCTTTTAAATTGTATTTTCGTAATTCATTTTTATACGAGCTATATGCAATGACTTTACAATTTCGATGCTTTTGCTCAGATATACGAATTAACTTTACTTAGTCATGTTCCCAGAATGTTTTAGGTAAAGCTGTGCATGATCTTCCAAAATCAAGAGCCCCAAGAAAAGCTACTCAACGCAGGAAGTCGGGTTCAAATATGCAAGGAAATGGCTGAACATGGACTGACTAACAGTGGGTAAAGACACCATAAAATGTCATATGGATGCCACTGGATTGTGTGCAAGGGTCCCTGTAAAAAGAAACCCCTCATCCGGTCAAAGAACAGGAAAATCTAATTGAAATTTGCTAAGGAACACGAAACGTGGACACCCAAAGATTGGAAGAAGGCCCTTTGGAGCGATGAATCCAAATTCAGTTTGTTTGGATGTGATGACCGACGTTATATTCGTAGTCCAAAAGGCACCAGAATGGATCCCCAGTACCAACGTCCAACAGTGAAGCACGGAAACGGAAGAGTAAGTCAGGGGAGCTTTCCATCATGATGGCGTCCCCCCCCCCCCCCCTCTTACACATAGATGAGATTATGGATCGAAATTTTTTACTAAAAACATTTTAGAAAATCACATGCTGCTTTATGCTCGTAACAAGATGCTTCGTGGATGGATGTTTCAGCAAGATAATGGTCCCAAACACACCTCCAAAATGGTGACAAATTGATTTACAACTAAGAAAATTAAAGTTTTCGACTGGCCGAGTCAGTCACTTGACCTCAATTCAATTAAACGCCTTTGGAAAACATCGGAAGAAAAGTTGGGGCACGGAAGCATTATTCTTCCAAGGCATACCTAGTTCTGGATCTTCAATTGCAATGAGCGAAAATCCCTAGGTTCATCTTAGAAAGCCTTGTTAATTTCATGCCCAGAGGATGTCCCGCAGTCCCCAAAGCAAATGTATATGCAACTAAATAATAAATATTGCTTTTATTTTTTCTTAAATTAAGACGCTTAATTTCAATAAAAGTTTAGAAAACCTGAATCGTCTCAAAACTTTTGCTTAGGTAATTTTGCAAATTTTCAAATTAGTTTTAATTCATGCCTATGTATCAATTGCTCTAATGTTGCATTTTGTTGAGCTTTAAAAGGAGTACAAATTACTAATTTACATCATTAAGAAATTTTGCTCACAGAAAAAGTTGGGACAAAAACTCATGTCATCTTGGAACTTTTGCCAGCTACACTAATCTGTGTATTTCTACCTATTTTGAGAAATCATTAAACATTACCCTAAATATAATTGTACATTTTTAGATTCGTTATTGAAAAAAAAATATTTCTAACAAAATTGGTTGGGCAGGCTGACTCTCTCGTAAATAAATACTCTAATAGGATCAGTATTGTTAAATTTTGAGAAAAAGAACATTTAAGAACAAGCAATTGCATATAAAGAAGATAGAACTTTTTTTGACTCCTCTAAGTGGAATACAAACCGTTCTAATGAACATAAAAATGGAAGCATAGTCACATCTGAACCTATATTATTTATCATTGAGTATTATTTGAAACAACAAGCCATTTATAAATATCCCCAGAAATAAGAATAACTCGATGGATTTGTGTTATTGCCTAACAATTTCATAGGTCCTTAAAAAAACGCATGAAGCAGGTTTTTTATGTATATACTCCACAACTCAAAACCAGAGTTTTCCAAATCGAAGGTCGCGATCTATGGGTGCATAGACAATCGATTTCCGACGAATCGCTAAAAGTAATTAAACGTGGCGTACCTTATTAAAATCATAAGTGAAAAACAAATAATAAGAAATGGTAATAATCATCAAGGGCTTACTGGGTCATAAAATCAGCCCGGTGACTTTAAATTTGTGCCAACCCAAATTTTTAATATCATCAATAATAAAATTTTAATAAAATAATTTCAATAATTAAATCTTTCATTTTTAATAATTAAATAGTTTTAATAATTAAAAATTTTTATTAATTAAATATTCGTATTTAATGATTGATTTCGATAGTTCATTATTTTATTATAAATTTTAAAAATTGAATTACTATAATAATTAGTTTAATTAAATAAAATTTTCTCTGTCTCTAATATTTATATCTTCTTTGATTGAACTTTGTTTCCATAAGCCATTGATATTTTGTAGCAAAAATAAAAACAAAGAAATATAAATTGTAAAATAAAGAATGTCCAGGAATTTAACTAGTAGGTTTATTAGAAAATGACACCCGGAACTGATAATAAATATTTAAAATTAGTAACAAGTAAGCTATAAAATAAGTAAAATGTATAAAAGCTTTAACCGGTGAGAAGGGAGAGAGAGATGATTGGGATTTGAATGCATTGGAATTTAAAAAAAACGTTAAGAAAAGCAACTATATGTTAAAACTCTAACTAAAGATGTAAAAAATAAAACTAATGGCAAATTTTTTAGACACTCCCCGGACAATAGAGGTCGGGAATATCGATCAAAATAAATTTCGATACTATATCGCAGCATAGAAAAAAATATCGATAAAATATCGATACATGATATTTTTTTTTTTTTTTAATTTTGCCAGAAACGAAGTTTTTCTGGGCAAATTTCTACTTTTAATAAATTCCTGCCAAAATTGTTTTAATCAATAAATTATAAAAACTGTTTTAATAAATAAATTATAAAAATTGTTTTTATAAATAAATTATAAAAATTGTTTTTAGAAATAAATTATATTATCAATCAGAATAAATGAAATACATTTGGATGTCAATGCATAAATTCACATATATTTTTAAAGAAGAAATTTTGAAAAGTAGTTTACTTTTGCATATTTTGCTGATAGAGATGTTTTTAATATTTAAAATTAGATGCAAATTCCAGGCACACATTGGCAACAGAAACGACGCTGCGTCAATGACCTACTAATAAATGATCTCCTCTTTCCATTACATTAAGTTTTCTTTTTGTTTAGGGTGCCATTTTAATTGTCTCTCAGCCAAGTCTAAACTTTGGTTTTGAAGTTTTTGAAAAGGGAATAAAGAAAATTGAAAAAACACATGAAACTACAAAACGATCACTAAAAAACTAAAAATGTTTGAAAATATCGATATATCGGTGGCTTGTATCGATATTTTTATCATCGATTTTTTAAAAAAATTTAAAAATATCGTCGTATCGATATATCGCCAACCTCTACCGGACAACCCTATGGCCAGTACGCCCCTGATAATCATCATGTTTAGACGATGTTTTGATCGAGACACTTTTAAAATAACAAGTATTCCACATTCTTTAAGCCTCTAGAAATCATCGTTAACAATCAAAATGTTCCATTAGATAGTTATATTAATAGATTTTCTGACACAACAACAGTTACAATAGGGGTATATTGTGCCATTGTGCAGGAACATCGTCAACGTCTTTGTAACAGAGAAATAACATCCTGTGAGAACTTTCAAGAGGAAACTGTCCTGCATTTGTTTTTCGAATGGAAGAAAATACAATATTCCATTGGATTATACTTTTAAATCTTGTAAACTCTACAGCAAAATAAGTAATTATTTTTTTTTAACTTGAGATGAATAAAAACTTTAGCAGTTTCTTTTATTGTAAATTGTTTTTATAAATCGTATTTTAATAAGTATCACTTAAACAATTTTAAACTCCAAATGTCTTCATGGTGGGAAGATGTTTAGAAATTGACTTTTTACAAAAGCTGAGCCCATCTTCAGGAAGTTTAAGGGGACTTGGTACCCTTCAAACTTTTTTTTTATTTAAGCCTATAAAAATATAATTTTTACATATTTGGAAGTATTACTAGGTAAAAACTAAGTTTTATTTAAAAAACAGTTCACATAGCTCTAAATTTTGAAATCTTTAAAAAAATTCATCAAATTCTATCTTCTTTTTCATTTCTCAATATTTTTTCCTGATTTATTAAAAAAAAATTCCTAGTAATATACTCTAACTTTTAAAGCATTGGATTTAGAATAAGTAAAATTGTTTTCGAGAAAAACGATAATTACTGTACTTATATGCAAAAAAAGCGTAAAAAACAAGTATTTTTCAACATTTAAATTTGTAAATTTTTTTTTTATTTTTTTAAAAATCCATGCCTATTTTTGTCAAGTAGATATTAAGAATGACACAAAAAAAAATTCAAGTCTTTTCGTTCATATTTGCTGAAGCTTTGCATTTTGAGTAAGGTGGTAATTTCAGAAATCTTCGAACTGAGAATAATGCGTTCGAAATGTCGAAGGAGCAATTGCAGCAATACTAAATTTTCCATAAAAATATAGTTTTTCTGCAATTGCAGTTATCGGATCAGCTCAAAAACTTTCCAGAATAAGAAGAAGTTTTCAAAGATTATAAGCACGGAAAATATAGAAAATTTATATATTTATTATCTTTTGTGAAAACAAGACTAATGACTAACGCGACAACCGGCACCTGAAGAAGGTTGCAACTTGGCTGAATTTTATGGAAGCCAATGTTTAATGCGCCAAAATTTGAATTCGTCATTTTTGGAATTCGACGCCAACCACCGAGTAATAGTGAACGTTTGGGTTATTACCCATATTCGCCCATATCAAATGTGAATGTCAATAGTTTTCTCTTCAGCACGATTGTGTATTTAAAAAAAAAGTTATTTTTATTTTAATAATTGCATAAGGTTCATGGTTTTGTCTGAAGTAAGATTTCTTTTTCTCTTAGTTGTTCATTAGTACACCTATATTTTCTGTGTTCTGTTTATAATCATAACGGCAATTTACGATGCTCAATCTTTTGTTGTAAATATTTTTATTGTATATTGCATTGGCAAATCTTGGCCTGTTGGTGTGCTCGTTTGAAGCAGGAATTAATTAAAATATTCTGTTACCCGAGCATACTTGCCTGCTGTTATTTACTGTAAAATAACTTTACTCTTCATACTAGTTCTATTGGTTGATGGTGTATTATGACTAATTGAACGTTAGGGTTAATATATATTCGCACCATGTGATATTAATGCAGTCAGTGTGCATATGGTTTTCCCTTTAGCAAGATAAAATTATTATAAAGAAATTATTTTTATTTCTTAATTGCACAATAAAGTTCATGGAACATTAAATATTCTTCATAAAAACAGAAGATGTTTCGAGCAGGCATAAGGATATTTTAAACACCACGTTTCTCTTTTAGTTCATTTGTACACAAATATTTTCTAGATTTCCATGTTTTGTTTATAAACATATCAACAATTTACGATGCACTCGATTTTGTTGTAATTTTTTTTATTGTATATTGTATTTGTAAATATTGGCCTGTTGGTGTGCTCGCTTGAAGTAAGAAAAATGGTGATGTTGTGCCAAATCTGGTACTTTGTGTGCCAAACATATTATGACATCATTTTAAACCAATCATAGTGGGAAACAAGGGGTGCCAAGTCCCCTTAAAAATCCCTGATCTAAACAATAGTCTATTCTTAAGCGACGTAAAGATAAATAACTTGCTTTTTAAATTTGAGTTACTTATGGTGTTTATCAAAAAACCATAAATTACATTGATGTTGCATCCTTTCAACCTCAATTTTAACATCTAGATATCTATAATAAATCAGCCTAAAATTTGAACAATGGTTTAAATCGAAAACAATTATTGCATAATAAACAAAACTATTAAAACTACTAGAAAAAACGCTTGTATCATTCCTGTGAGGCCAACTAAAATCGCGAGTTGTTACAATCTCCCTCATTTGATCGCTATTCACGCTTGCTGGGAAATCGCTTAAAGTTACTAGATATGCAAATCGTGTCCCGATCGTCTACAAAATAAATATTAACATAAATACCACGTGCGTGTTTCCATTGAAAAAGTCCGGCTTATATTTTTATCTAAAAAGGCAGAAATATCTTTAGAAGTCAATGGAACTCAAATGCTTAGTCAAGTACGTATTACGTTATTGGAATAAAATGCACAACATTGCGTGCAACTGGAAATGAAACTTGACCTGCATACTATTTGTATTCAATCGAATGGAACCTGTATCTATTTGTGATATGGTTGTTGTAAGCTTTATGAAAACTAAGAACAGACAAACAATCTTTTCCATATATATTTTCTTATATATTTCTGATCGAGTTGAGAGAACCGAAATAAAAATTAGTTTTGAAGTGATAAGTTTTTCCAAATATTATCTAAACACAAATGAGTCTCGTCCATGTAAAATAATTTAGCGTCTCAAGTAGATGATTTTTTTTTTTTTTTTTTTTTTTTTTTTAATTTTGATTTTTTTTTAGAATTTAAAATGTAAAATTTCAAATAATTATATGAAGTAATCTGTAATTTAATTTAATCCATATATAAAGAATTTAATCAATTGTGTGTGTATTGTATAACAAGTATTTAACCTATTGTATTGTATATCGAGTACTTAATTCCTTGTATCGTATACAATAATTTAATCTATATTGTATACAAGAATTTAATCTATACTGTATTGTAGAACAAGTATTTAATACATATTGTAGAACAAGTATTTAACCCATTGTGTTGTGTAACGAGTATTTATTCCTTTGTATTGTATACAAGTATTTAATCCATATTGTATTGTAGGACAAGTATTTAATCCATATTGTATTGTAGGACAAGTATTTAATCCATTGTATTGTATAAGTATTTGATTTATTGCATTGTATATGTCACGGTAAAAACCTATAGTGCAAAACGCCCCTCCATGAATCTACCGACCACGACTAGTTGGCTCATTTTGACCATTTGATCTAAGATAATTGGTACAAATATTTTTCTAAATCAATAGACTGCTTACTGTCTATAATTATTATTGGTTAACAATAAATAGATTGATGAACTAATTTAAGGAAATTTTAAAAGCGCATGCATAGTTTAAACATATGTGGAGAATACAAAGAAATTTGTTCATCTTAATATTTAAATTATCACATACTATAGGGAACATTTAACTCTTTTTATTGGTGATATTACCCTTCTTTGACTTAAAAAGTGAATTTTTTAAAGTGATTTGAAAAGCTAAGTGGATAAAAGTGGAAGGTATCAAAATCACTATTGAAATATTAGACAAAATTGCTCAAGAATTTCGAAGAATTCTCGAATTTAAAACTGAATCGCCACTGAAAGAATATTACAATAAGCTGCATTGTTATTACATATTGACCTAAAACTTACTCTCTACTTTTAAAAATGAACATCTCTAAAATAGCTACTTACAGGGTACTAAAACTGCTTATATTTTTATTGGATAGTCAATAAATCTTTTCTTTATTTTCTTCATTATATTGACTATCCAATAAACATGCAAGTAATTTCTACCCTCTGTGAAGGGCTCTTTTTGAAGTGTTCATTTTCAAAAATAGGGAGACGCTTTTAGTAAATGCGGAACCTTTATATGCGATAATCAATTAATATGTTTTGAAACAATATGGTTGGGTATTTTGGTTTGGTATTTCCTAGTTGCCAGTTATGAACATGTGACCCCACAACCATCTATCCTCCATTTCTTTACCTTAACAAAAAAAAAAAAAAAAAAAAAACACCGGAATGAAGCTGTGTTCCCAATAATCAAAATTGGTCAAGGTACCAATAGAAAAAAAAACTGCTCAATTTGGTTCAGTAAATATTGAAATTATGAACTCACACTCTTTCATCGCCTATCCGTGATTTCACTATCTTAATAACAAAACATCGTAAAGAAATTGTGTTTCAGACAATGTGAATCAATCAAGAACCCTATAGAAAAAGCACGATTTAAATTTATTCAGTAGATCTCAAGTTATATTTATATACTCTTTCCTCCTATCTTTAATTTATTCACCTTACTTATTAAAGGAAGGAAATTTTGTTCTCAATAATCTAGATATGTCGACATTTATAGAAAACCCCCCGTTAAAATTGGTTCAATAAATCTCAACTTATTATCATACCCCTTAAGGAGCGAAAAAGAGGTTGGGTTTTTCAAAATTTCAAGCAACTAGGAAATCTTCCTCTTGTTTCAAAAATCAAGTGTGCAAATTTTCATAACGATCAGAATAAAACTGTAACTTCCTATAAAAAAAACATACATACATTCATGTATGCATACGTATATACACATACGCACACACACATATATACATGACACTCTTGCACTTATCTAAATTTATAAATTTAGATGTGTACAAAATATTGCATATGCGTATGTGGCGGGTAAAAGACAGTCGGTTTCTTTTAAGAGTGAGCATCGGCCCTATTCCCACCCCATAACCTATTGCAAGATTTTTCTGTACACATTAACAACCAAAATGTTACTTCACAACTTGCAACATTTTCCCCACCTGCAACAGCAAATGCTATTCAGCAACAAATGAAAATCTTGAATTCGAAAGAAAAATAATAATTTTGCAAATTTCGCCGAAGGTAGCACCACGATTTCAACTAAGAAATAAGTTTAAAACGGGAATTGTAAAAGATCCACTCTATATAAAATCTTTAAATTTCATTGATAAGTTTGTATAATCGTTGTTCACTATAACAACACTAAACTGAATTTGTTTTTAAACAAAATATATCTGCCGCTAATGTGGAGTATCAAATGTTTCATTAGGGGCGGCGAAAAACTGCCGATCAAGTAATGTTGCAATCGGAAGCCACAGTTGTAGCAACAGAAATTCCAGGTGCCGCTCAGTGTGCATCCACAGTCAATGGCGACTGTGACGTCACCCGGGCTCCAACCAATCGATAGATAACATTGACGTCACACTTTGCTCATTTCAACAGTGTCGGTAGTAAGCAAGGAATCTCCATCTCTCTTTCATTAATTTTTTTGAACGGAGAACGTTACATTTCAGTTTCTCCGGCTGAATATATAATGCTGCGTTCGCTCGATCTGAAGCCTGCTCCAAAGAGATGATCACTGACTCAGGAGTGGGAAGGTATAAAGTCACATGCGAGTGCATTAGAATTGATTTTGAATTCTTAAGCTAACAATTCTAGGTAGGGCTTATATTTTTTTCAGCCTTCGCTGCCTTTAGGAAAGAAAATTAGAAATAAATCTGAATCATTTGTCACATAGAAACATATTTCAGCTGCATTTTTTTATTGTGGTAATCAAGTAGTTGTGAGAGAATATTTTCTACGACTATCAGAGAGAATTAAGCGTAGAACATTTATGTGGGGTGAGATAAGGGAAATTAACCCGCAGTTGGTTAATTGCCTCCAACAAAATATTATTGGATAAATATATAGCTCTGAGATGTGGCTATGAATCATATGCTGTAAAATATGTAGATGAGATATGTAACATACTTATCGTATCACTTTGGTAGTTAGGATGCTTGCATTTGAGACGATATATTTTACGTCCTCGTCACAACGACGACTGTCGTAGAGAATTGGTGTTGGAGATAATTCGAGTGGGGAGAGATATGGAAAATTCCTCATAACTGGTTTATTGTTAATTGCCTCTAACTAAATATTTTTTTTGCAAATATGTAGCAGTGAGAAGTGGTTATGCATCGTATGCAACAAAACATTTCACTGTGAGAAGTGGCTATGCATCGTATGCAATAAAATATGAAGCTGTGAGAAATGGCTATGCATCGTATGCAATAAACCATGTAGCTCTAGAATGTGGCTATATATTCAAATCCACCATTGTGAATTTCAAATTATAAAGAGCTGGAAAAAAGTGTCCTCATAAGTCCTCACATTGGTAGATTGGTTTATTGTACTTAAGAATATATATTCTACTCTTTCGTCTCAATGACAATTATCGAAGAATATTTATGTGAGCAGAAATAAGAAAAATCTCCTCACAACTGGTTAATTGCCTCCGACAAAATATTTTAGGTAAATATGTTGCTGTGAGGTGTGGTTATCCATCGTATGCAGTAGAATGTATATCTCTGAAATGAAGTTATGTATTCTCTGCATAAATGTTTAAGATTGATTCATAATTGTTATTCTCATACGTTCTCACATGTTTGGTTTGTTATATTTAATTGGTATTGCACGGTACAAATCCACGTGAAGTCCATACTGCTCCGAAATAACATGACACCTATATTACGAGCAAAAGTACGAAATTTTAGGGATATAAAGAAATGTCCTTCAAGAGGATTTTTTCTAGAAAAAATATTTTTTTCTTCAATGTTTCAGAGAGTAGTATTTTAATTTTTTGCTTTTTAGAGTATTTGTATTTTAAAAACGAGTTAGGTGTCAATAAACGGCTTCTTGTACACATTCTTTATTTGCAATGCCTGTAAAGGTTAACAATATATTGTAATAAGTAAAATCTCGATTGAGCTACTGTGGAAACAAAATATCTCCAAGTTCTCCCTTTGCATTTATTTTGTATTTAGTTCACATTTTTTTAAAATAACACTGAATCAATTACAACAAAAAAATTCTCCTTCCAGTTTCATTAATGTTAAGACATTCAGATTATTATAATCATGCTCATTTTATTTCTTATATATTTTTGGTATATAAACAATGTAAGAGAGTGTGTGTTAAAAATCTAGCACCCCCCCCCCCCCTCCCCTATTGCTAAAATGTTCTGAAAGTTTACGCAGTATTTAGTGCCAATTTTTGTCATTATTTATTTTTATTTTTTAAGGTTATTTGTTGTTGTTGTATTCAGATTATCTGGCGCCGTCAGCAACACGAGGGCTATAATGCGCCGAAACATTTCGTCATTTGACAAACCAACATACATTTACAAACACCCATGCCTAACACGGGACTCGAACCCGCAACCTCGCGGTCTAGAAACCAGCACGCTAACCACTACACCGTTTGGTCGGCATTTTTTAAGGTTAATAATAGTCATCAATTAGTACCTAATGATTATAAAAAAAAATATTTGTTCTGAAAGTCTCATAATTATCTCAACATGCTATTTTATATCTGAGATATTTAATGCATGGTGATTGCACAAGCAGCTTTCATAGAATGGGAACATTTTGATTCTTTCTTCTGAGAACCCTTTTGTGTAATTTCCCTATTCTTTTGAAAATTTTATAGTTGATGCCTTTGGTTTAAATTTTGTTAGGTAATAAAAGTCTGCAATCCTGTATACAAAACAAAACAAGTGAAACACAAAAGTAAAACAGACAAAACGAATTGAAAAGGGAAAAATCCCTTTTAAGTAAACATCCTATAACTTGTGAAAACTTCCCAGACTACTTTCATACATACTTCATATGAATATTATTAATAGTATCACACAATGTAAAGATAAAAGGGAATCAGAAGAAATCCAATTGTATTTTAATAAGAAGATATCTATACATATAAAACTGAGTTATTTGTATGTCGGAACCTTATACAAATCCACAGTTTTGCACCTAGAGGTACGAAATTTGGTACATAGAAGCTTTGGTACAAGGAGATTGTAGAAATTTTTTTTTAAATTTGATTAAAAGTTGCTTTCATTAAAATTTAATGACATGAAAAAAAATATTCTTGGTATGGAAACGATATTTTTTATTACATCAGAATAAAACCAAAAGTTATTTTAATATGTCTCCCTTATTTTTCTGATTATTTTTATGTATTAGAATCGTCTGTCCGATAAGCGTTTTGATTGTTATTGTAATATTTCCATATATTTACTCATAATTCATACCCTAAACAAAATTTGCGCATGCGCGGTTTTAAAGTATTTTTTTTTTATGCAACACTTTGTTTCTCAACATTTTAAGTTCATCCTATTTTTATTTACATTTTGTGTTGGTGTCGAAGATGTATTGCGTTCAGCGCAACACATTCTGATTGTATTGAATGAGTATTAATAACATTTAAACAAATTAATTTGTAAATTCCTTTGTATTTTATCAGCAAATGTCTTGTGCATTATAGTTCTCATATATCTAAAAATTCGTTCATCTACATAATTAATTTACCACTATACGTTCGTGTCACTATGTGTTGTTTTCGGTCAGATTTTAGTTAAGGATTTTTCATGGTTGAGAGTGAGGAAAATATACGTAGAATCTAGCATAGCAACGGATTATTTAGACTCAATTTGACTTCATCACTTGCAGCCTCAATTGTAGATTCGCCGAAGATTATGGAAATTCATTGAAAAATTTCAAATGATTTCGACATTTGCTAATATGCCGCCAAACAGAAGAACGAATACAAATAGTATAGAACATTTGCCGTTAAGACAGCTAGGGCAACACCGCTGCAAAAACATCATTGACTGGAGGTTGACCGTGGGCTAGAGGTCGGAAATATCGATCAAAATAAATATCGATACTATATCGTTGCATAGAAAAAAATATCGATAAAATATCGATATATCGATACATGTTTTCTTTTTTAATTTGATTTTTAATTTTGCCAGAAACGAAGTTAATTTCTACTTATCATGAATTCATGCCAAAATTGTAATAATAAATAAACTATCAATTATCAGAAAAAATAAAATACATTTGGATGTCAATGCATAAATTCATATTTATTTTTAAAGAAGAAATTTCGAAAAGTAGTTTACCGCATATTTTGCTAATAGAGATGTTTTTAATATTTAAAATTAGATGCGAATTCCAGGCACACGTTGGCAACTGAAACGACACTATATTAATGATTTCTAATAAATGATCTTATCTTTCCATTACATTATGTTTTCTTTTTTTTAGGGTGCCATTTTAACCGTCTCTCAGCCGAGTCCAAACTTTAGTTTTGAAGTTTTTGAAAAGGGAATAAAAAAAATCGAAAAAGCACATGAAACTACAAAATGATCGTCAAAAAGCTAAAAATGTATGAAAATATCGATATATCGGCGACTTGTATCGATATTTTTAGTATCGATATTTTTAAAATAATATCGATTAAAATATCGTCGTATCGATATATCGCCGACCTCTACCGTGGGCGCTATTACAAAATGAACGAAAACATGCAAAAACAAGAGATGTCTGTTATAGTACATTGGAAGCTGATCACCAACAATAATTAATCTGAAGAAATTCCGAGTCTATGTAACACACAACTGACAGATATCCTTCAACGGGTCCCTAGCAGCGCGTGGCCGCACAGCTAGTGATATCATAAACATATATTTTTATATTTTACAATATTTGGATCACCACAACTTTTTACACTCCAAATTTTTAGACAATTTTCAGATGTGATTATTAAATTTTCACTAAAAAGATAGTATAGTCATAGTCTAAAAATGTGCTAAGAGGAAGAAAGAAGCCACGAGAGGTATATAAAACACAGTTGAATGTAGTGGATTCTGTAGTTCTTTAATTTTAGCAAATGATAAGCCAGAAGCTGAACTTGAATACCTTTTTTTGTCTGTCCCTACCTTCCCTAGTATTTCAGCGAGATCTAATTCGATAATTTTTCAAACAAAATTTGAAATAGTACTAAATTGTAATGTGATGATAATTCGAATTTTAGTATGAAATCTTGTTTGTATCTTAATGAAAAAATGGTCAATTGTCCCTTCTTTTCATGTTCCTTCCTTACTCTTTACTTGCTATTTAGGAAGCTCCTTCTTTATTGTTATTTGTGGATTATAAAAAAACAGCTGATTTTTCGGTATAGCTTAAATTATTTAAAAATTATACGATGGTCCTAAATAGATTTGCAAATAAAAATTTCATTCGAACAGGAGTGAAATGCCCCTTCCTTCCTTGCCTAAACTGCTCACTTATTGGAGAATATCTCATATTACAGTTGACTAACTACATCTTAAAAGTTGTTAACTGACGGCTAGCTAAAAGAGAACTAAATAAAAACTACTAGCTAAATAATCAGTACCTCTAACAATTAGCGGGTAACTAATTAGCTACTAGCAAATCAACTAAGTAAATAAGTATTATACATAATTTCTATCCGAAATAGAGTACAAGGAGGATAAACCAAATAAGGAGGAATTAATAAGGAGGATAAATCAAATTGGCTTAGGCCGAACTAATTTATTCTGACGCGCTTAAGATAAACTAATTTGTCCTGAAATCGGCTATGGCATACACACACTATTCGGTCTTTGATATCCGATCATTGCATCTAGAACGTATAGCCACGAATTAATTTATAAAACACATTTCGAGTTCCTTATATGATATCGACTTCCAGGATTGCATTGAGATAGCGTGCACGAATGGTTTTTTAGCAGGTTAGTATCTCGTAGTTTAGCCGCATCTGTAAAAACAATAGAAAGATTTAACAAATTCCGCAGCCGAGCGCACATTCTTCAAATGCAATAAATGTGTTTTATTAAATGCGGCTAAACTACTGCATAGCAAACTGGCTGGAAAACCATTCGTGCGTGCTATCCCAAGTGTGTTTAGGGGTATTATTAATTGTTTGACGAGGGGCTAAGTTATCTGATCATTATATCGTGAGTAAAGATCCTAATTAGATTGAAAAGATTTATAGTAGGTTATTAAAGATGAATTAAAAATACTATATATTTCATTATGAATTAAAGACACATTTAAATTATTTAATAAAGGTGTTTACTCCCCCAGTGGAACAAATCCAATTTCCAATATCGGCTCGATACTGGCAAATCCAGTTGTGGACAGTTGTAGATTGGCCGTTGTTATGGATCTAGGTCAATCTCGTCCAGTGGTGAATAAATTATACTGGAAGTTTTGAATTGTTAATGCAGAGTTTTAAAATTGAAATAACTAATGTGTTATAAGAAAGGACGGAGGGGTGAAAAATATGTTTTTGATGTTTTTAACATGCCAACGGTTATAACTTCATTATAAATGGTCCGATTTACAAAATTGTTTTGTAATAATGTGTTATAAGAAAGGACAGAGGGGTGAAAAATATGTTTTTGATGTTTTTAACATGCCAACGGTCATAAATTCATTATAAATGGTCCGATTTACAAAATTGTTTTGTAATAATGTGTTATAAGAAAGGACGGAGGGGTGAAAAATATGTTTTTGATGTTTTTAACATGCCAACGGTCATGACTTCATTATAAATAGTCCGATTTACAAAATTGTTTTGTAGACAATAGTTATGAATGTGTTTCCAACTATAATATAATATATAATGGCATAAACACGTTTTTAATACTTATTTTAATCTTAATTTTTTGATGAAAACTATGTATTTTTTCAAACTTTTTATTTAAAAACTTATAATTAAATAAATATTGAAGCCAAATTCACAATTCTGTACGGAAACATGCGTCAATATAATATCTTTTATTTGCAATAAAAATCAGACCTCTAAGTTAATTACAAGTTTATTTATGTCCGTTCTAATAACGTCCTAATTAGTCATTTTAATTCCAATTATCTAATTAAGAAACTAACGGGAAAAAAAATTATACAAAAAAATGCATTATTTTTAACTCTGATATACTGCCAAAAAGTTTGAAATTATAACATAAAAATTAAAGAAAATCATCTCAATTGTATATATATACCATAAATGCTATTATAAATTAACTACCTACACTCCTAAGCAATTAAGATATTCTTTTTTCCATGCATATTAGACAAAGTACTCAAAATTTAACTTAATATTTTACGTTCTAATAACTTAGAACATTAGTAATAGAATTAGAATAACTAAAACTTAGATATTTAGTTTCAATATTTTTTCTAAAAACTTAATTAATACAAAATTATACACATTCCGTTCATTATACAGCACAATCAAACACCGTCACGAAAACACGATTAACACGAAATCCCGTTTAACGCGAAATAAAAGCAATTTCGGTACGATGAAGCTTTAACTTAACGTTAATTTATTCGTAACGAAATTGTATTTCATAAAATCCAACTTAAGATAAAAAAAATTGCTCCTTGAACTACTTTTTTAGATGAAACCTTCTTTGAGACATAATTTAAGAGTGTTATGAAAACAGTGTATTTTTCATGTTTTTTACCAAAACAAATAGTAAAAATTTAAATTTTGCAGTAGTTCTGGTATGGGATATATCAATAAGTGTACAGAATATGTGGTTAAAATTTCATAAGGATCAGTTCAGTAGTTTCTGAGATTTTTTCAACAGTGCAACCTTTTGAGGACTCCTTTTTACCTGGCATTTTCACACTAAAAAAGTAGTTAAAACATTTTTTTTTATGTAATTTACAAATGTTTTTGTTAAGCCTAACAAGTTTTTATCAATAAACATAACAGTATTCTTAAAAAAAAATTAATAAAAATAGCTTTTTTTTATGCATCCAAAGTAGACAGAGCCCTTAAACTATCGTACTAAATATAAACCTTGTATGTAAATGTTCTAAAAAACAACAGTATTAAATAAATACATAAGTTAGTAGTTTAAATCTGCATTAATTAGATAAAAAAAAATTGAGACTGTTAACACGAGATTCGGTTAACGCAAAAATTTTCGGCGGCCCCATCGATTTCGCGTTAACTGGGTTTGACCATTTAATAATATTAATATGTATTAGCCTATCAATGTTTAAAAAAACTTAAAGTCCAGAAGCAAATTTGAGTAACCCCGTGTAACTCCCGGCCGCAAAATATTTAAGACCTTAATTTAGTATTAATTTCTTTCTCTCACTAGAATTTCAAAGCAAAGGAATGAAACCTATAATTCATCAAAGCAACTGAAGGCGCAACACCAACAAACTTGAATAAACCCAGATAACGCCGGGCCTCAAAATATTGAATGGCTTTATAAAGTTTCGCTTTTAGTCTCACAATAGAATTTCAAAGTAAAAAAATGAAGCCAATATGTTTCCAAAAAAAAAAACTGAAGGCGCAACAGCTACAAACTGGGATAAACACAGGTAACGCCGGACAGTAAAATATTGAAAAATTTAATTGTCGCTTTTAGTCTCACTCTAAAATTTTAAAGCAAGGAAGTTAAATTTTCCATTTAATAATACTATCATAATCTTATATGTTTCCAAAAAAAAAACTCAAGACGCAACAGCTACAAACTTGATTAAACACAGGTAAAGCCGGGTCGTAAAATATTGAAAAATTTAATCGTCGTTTTTAGCCTCACTCTAAAATTTTAAAGCAAGGAAGTTAAATTTTCCATTTAATAATACTATCATAATCTTATATGTTTCCAAAAAAATTCAAAGCGCAACAGATACAAACTTGAATAAATCCAGGTAACGCCAGGCCATAAAATATTGAGGAGTTTAATAAAATTTCGGTTTTTATCTCAGGCTAAATTTTTAAAGCTAAGAACTTAAACTCCTTGAAGGTCACCTTGTCTCTCTAATATCTACCATACTAATTGGAAAACATTAACAAATCATTTTTTCAAAATGCAAGAAATAAAATAATACTAATATCGCACTTAAAATTCAACTTCAATAAAAATAGCAAATTCAATTCATCTTTGACTGCGATAACGAAATACCCTTGTGGTTTAAATTAATCAATGCTCTTGGATTGGGCATTCTCTTCCGAATTGCTCTCCATCTTCCGTAAAGAGGAGAGATCAACAAGTGATTATTAGACTGCGCGTTTCGAATCCCGGAATGTTGTTATGGTTACACAAGGATGCTGACAGGATCTTTGGCGGCTGCTGTCTTTTGAGATGATTTTGATGAATTTTGAAGGGGAGTGCACATTTCGTTTGGAACGGATTGATTAAAAATAATATTGATGCTCGGACGATGGCATTGGCCAGACGCAATTGGAGCATGTTATTGGGAAGAAATAGATCAAAATTAATATGAAGGTGACTGTTCAATATCCGTTGGAAGTGAAAATAGGGACAGCCAATTTTGAATAAACAAGAAATAATGTTTTAATGAATATGTCATTTTGAACGTTAATTTTGCAGAAAATATTGTAAAAAATATTTTGTAGGAATATTAATTATTATTCAGATTAATTATTCAGAATATAATGGTAAATATGTGCAAAAAATATAAATTTATGATGAGATAAAATAAATAAGTTAAAACTTCATAAAATTGTCCAAAGGAATTAGAAAAAACTCTTTGAGTTATTTGATTACTTGCAATGATAGGTACTAATGGTACTTCATTATTTTAAATCTACCCTCAATGTGTGCTGTATTTCATTACATGACTATGTTGCTTCATAGGTCTAATCCCTCAATGTGTGCTGTATTTCATTACATGACTATGTTGCTTCATTTATTGTCATGATAATTAAAGATATCTCTTTGATGTGAGTTTCATAGGTCTAATCCCTCAATGTGTGCTGTATTTCATTACATGACTATGTTGCTTCATTTATTGTCATGATAATTAAAGATATCTCTTTGATGTGAGTTTCATAGGTCTAATCTGCTCCACTGAAAAGATATTAGTGAAAAATAAGTAAATAAATAAGTTTTGCCTACTAGTGTAATTTATGATGAATAAATTCTATCTAATATCATAACATACAGTGTAACAAGAAGTCCGTTTTAATTTATAAAGAGCATGAATAAAGTTTTTCACGGGAAAGCATATTTTATTTCTAGGCCCTGTACAGTTATTTGATGCGAAATGGAAATTGAAAGCGATAATTGACATATAAGGACACATTATTAAATTTTTGCACATTACGTGGTTGTGGTGAAATGTTTAGTGTTAAGGAATAAATTTAAGTGATGGTTCATTGAAGAAATTAAAAAAATAAATTATAATACGTGTGTGTCTTTAAAAGAACCATTTAAGCCAGAAACAATTAAAAAAAAGAAAAAAGAGAGGGGTAAAATACTTAAAATATGAAGTTAAATGATAAAAGGTTGAAATTTAATTTAATTGTTAAGTTTCTTAAACTTTTATTACTTAATGAAAACAGCAAAGAATTATGTACTTTGAAACATCAGTGTTTGTCTAAAACGATTACATGCAGAATATGAGATAGTTATGGTTAATGAGATGTTGTTTCGATCGTTCAATCAACGCAATTTTTATCTTTTGAATAGGGAAACTGACAAAAAAACTTCAAGAGAAAACTATGTTGGTAATAGAAACAAACTTAAAATAACTAGCGTAGCATTTTGCAGATAATAATTTAAATTTTTAACTGTAATTTGTAAAATAAAAAAGAAAGTGCACAAAAAAAATTATCTTTGTTTTGAAGCTTATTAAAGGAACTCTTAGTTAATAATCAACTATTGACTTCTTATTTGCGGTTAAAAGAAATTTAATAAAAGGCATTGCGTCAGTTCTAAAAACGCCTATATAACTATTAACTAAGCTAACAAAAAATCACTTAGGATACAAATAATTAAAATGGTAAACACTTTAAAGAAATTCTAATTACATACTTATTTAGATTGTTACTTATCGACTTAAATATCAACTGAATATGAATTTAAGTATTTTAATGTAAGGTTTTTTTATCTGAATATTAATGCAGTTATTTGTAAATACTATATGATACTCAAAATAACGCGATTCAATATCTCCATGCAGTTTTATGAGAACTTATCAACCGTAAAAAGTGACATCTGCGAGCCAATCTGAGGAGGACTAATAAACCCCTAGTCGTCATTATATCAGTCTAAAACCTGGCAGAAAGACTGGTTGTCGATAACAATGCATTCTATCAAGTTTTGGGTCTGTCACTAAAAAGTCGCTTTTACCCACCCTTCTATCATTGCTTCGATGGCTAATTAACCCCCTGACGTCATCCAATCGAGCTGAAATTTAGCAAAAAGATTCGTTGTCGATGCTTGGTTGGTTGGTTGGTTGGTTGGTTGGTTGGTTCGTACGCTCAACTACCTATTTTTATGTACAGTAATGGCTAATCAGGCCGCGACCTACAGCTTAACGTGGATTCCGAACCACAACGAACATCCATGCCTTACTCGGGATTCGAACCCGTTGTTGATGAGAATCCATTCTATCGTTGGTTGGTTGGTTTGTACGTTCAATGAGCTATATTTATACACAATGAAGGCTAATCAGACTGGGACCTACAGCTTAACGTGGATTACGAACCACAACGAACATCCATGCCTTACTCGGGATTCGAACCCGTTGTTGATGAGAATCCATTCTATCGTTGGTTGGTTTGTACTTTCAATTAGCTATATTTATACACAATGAAGGCTAATCAGACTGGGACCTACAGCTTAACGTGGATTACGAACCACAACGAACATCCATGCCTTACTCGGGATTCGAACCCGTTGTTGATGAGAATCCATTCTATCGTTGGTTGGTTTGTACTTTCAATTAGCTATATTTATACACAATGAAGGCTAATCAGACTGGGACCTACAGCTTAACGTGGATTACGAACCACAACGAACATCCATGCCTTACTCGGGATTCGAACCCGTTGTTGATGAGAATCCATTCTATCGTTGGTTGGTTTGTACTTTCAATTAGCTATATTTATACACAATGAAGGCTAATCAGACTGGGACCTACAGCTTAACGTGGATTACGAACCACAACGAACATCCATGCCTTACTCGGGATTCGAACCCGTTGTTGATGAGAATCCATTCTATCGTTGGTTGGTTTGTACTTTCAATTAGCTATATTTATACACAATGAAGGCTAATCAGACTGGGACCTACAGCTTAACGTGGATTACGAACCACAACGAACATCCATGCCTTACTCGGGATTCGAACCCGTTGTTGATGAGAATCCATTCTATCTTTGATTGGTTGGTTTGTACGTTCAATGAGCTATATTTATACAAAATGAAGGCTAATCAGGCCGGGACCTACATCTTAACGTGGATTCTAAACCACAACGAACATCCATGCCTAACCCAGAATTCGGACGCGACACCTTTGGCATGCGAGGGAAGAGCGCTAACCTCACAACCATCAGGTTGGTCCATTATATCGAGTTTTGGGAGTAAAATAAAAGTTCATCCTTGACACGGAAACATAATCGATGTGTTGTTCTTCATAGGGGTGAAACTTTTTGAAAAGAATATCGATCTGAGCACAAAATCCTTTAAGCAAGTTATAATTATACATAAAAGTTGGCAGATGTGATTTCCTAACATCGGTGTTTACCTTTCTCTCTATTCTCTTAATACTTAACATGACGTTCTTCATGAACTCTGGCGGTTAATTTATCGTCCCATCATTACAGCTGTATTCAAGGAATAGATATTTCTCAATGCATTGGATCTTAAAACAAGACATCTTCTCAAAGCATCCCATACATAGTTGATGAAATATGGATCAGAGAAGTGATCTGGGGTACGTATAGGTGTGATGGTAATTTTTTAAAACAAAATTTAATCCATAGCAATAGTGTGATGCAATTTGTTACAAACACGAATTCGAAGCCAATATTTTATCACTATACACTCTACGGAATATAATTACTAAATAAATATCTGGTTTAATAATCTTGTGCACCTATAAAGAGTTCAGTACGGAAATCCAACATATTGCATTCTAAGATATTTAACTCTTCTATCACCAAGTCGGTGTATTTTATTGAAATTTACCACAATATGAAGTAACTACCTTTCTGTCGATCATTTGACGCTCAGTAGTACTCATGAAATTAAATTCAGTCTTTTCAATGAAAAGAATCTGGTGGTAAAAGAGTTTTTGAGATGGACCGTGTTGGAAGACCACATTGAACTATCAATGTTTGCATGAGATAACTAAGCAATGTGTTGTTGACACCCACTAAGCAATGTGGTGTTGACACCCACGATTTCTAAATTATGCCATAAACATTCTATTTAGGGCATATTTTAACACTTTTTCTTTGGATGAATAATTTTAAAATGTGGACATAGCTCTTATATGCTTATACCCTTATACCGATTAAAGGGATATTTTCTCACACTTTTCTTTGGATAAATAATTGAAAAATGTGAGCATCGTCTCTTTACACTTACACCCCCATACAGACCACTCATCTAATCCGAATTTCATCAACCATGTGTGGGATGCATCGAGGAGATTTCTTGCACCAAGATTTAAAACATCGGAACTATCCACAACTTAAGAAGAATCTTCAGTCTATGTCGCATAAACCTGGTTTTTTGTTGTTTTTTTGTTTGTTTGTTTGTCGAGATGACTCTTTTATGTGAATTTCATGTATCAGCAACTCCATTAAAAAGGTATGAGCGAAAAACTGATATTAGCTTTAGTTTTACCCAGCAGGGCTGAATAATTCAATAGTCATTTTTATAACGAAATTAAAAACTATTTCCATCACTCTTTTTTATTTAGCTAAATTCTTGAGTTTAACTAGGTTTAATGTCATATTGTAAAATATCTGCAAAAACTTATTATGATTCAGAGTTGCATTAACGTAAGCTCGTTAGAGCGTTTATTACTTAAATTAATCTGTAACAATGTAAACATGCGTGTAATTGGATTAACTAAGGGCAGCCATTCGAAAAATTAGAACAAAGGAAAAAGTGAACAACTTTTTCTAAAAATAAGTAAGAATCTACCTCGAACATAATGATAATAATAAACTACTAAACCTTATTGAGTAAAGACTAAGATAGTTTTCGTAAAAGTGGACTTAGTCAGGTACTTTATTTCTCCGATAGCAAAAATTAAATTACACACAATTTAGATCAGCGTTTTTGCTAACTTGTGTTTAACCATTTTTAGTGACATGGTATATAATACGTTTCTTATTGAAGAGTTATCTAGTTTTAATTACGATATAATTATTATATTATTAAGCAGAATAATATCTCAGACCAGATTTATTTTTCCTCTGAGAGAGTTTAAAATATGAACAGGGAATAAAATTTGTTATGAATTAACATTTTTAGAAAACAACTCCGTTGAAAAACTTGAATAATGAAGTTTGTTTAGTCGACGAGATTCGTTTGCAAAATGATACGCTATTGTTTTGCTATCTATTGAATAGTACTCGTTGAAGCGAATTCTATTCTTTATTAACTGAGAATTCTTAAATAAAATATCACCTTTCTTATACTCGACTTCTTTCAAAAGTTTATCGCCAGTAAATAAATAAACAAATCTGTCTTGCTTATTTAGTTATTTTAAAGAAAAAGTTTATATCATATAAAGAAAATGTAGAATGAAGCGATTGTTTATAATAAACAAAAGTTCTTTAAAATGGAGGAAATAGTAAAAGTTAAACTCATATTTTAATAACTCTAGTTCATATATTTTTAATTATTGAAAATTTTATAGGATAATGTGCATTTCGAGACTTGTTCAAAAGGCAGACAATTTTACGGAAATATTTTAAGCATTTTTCTTCAGATTTAAATGAGACTGAATTTTAATAAAATCATTCCTTTTTAACTTATAGATTTGATTACTTATAAAAAATTATGAGAATGAAACTTTATCTATACAATAGCATATTTTGAACTTTTTCTATAAAGTAACATATTTTGAACTTTTTCTATAAAGTAACATATTTTGAACTTTCAGTTTAAAACTATCATATTTTTAACTTTTTCTATATAAAAATAACATATTTTGAAATGTTTCAATAAAAAAAATAGTACATTTAATATACGGTCACAAATTACCTCAATTGTTTTAATCTAACACAAACTAACAATTAAAGAACAAGGGATGAAGATCGGTTGAATTTGCTTGGAACAGATTTTGAGAAAATCACTTTAAAGGTTTGAAATTGTTTAGAAGCACGTTAGAACTGTTAATATTTTCTATGAATTACCTCTCGAAATGTACCATTATTCTATCCATATGACCTACATTGATTTTCACCTAGTTTCATTTTTTTTTTTTTTTTTTTTTTTTCTTAAATCCAAACTGCTTTTATATGAGAATGATGGCTTAATGTTTTTTATCTTACATTTAGGTATAATGACTAAAAACGTCTTTTTTGTTTGTTGGTCTAACAATTCTCCCAATTGCTATAACGGGTAATTGATACACTAATTTAAAAATTTAATATCACTAATTGTTCTGAATAAATTTAATTTTTAAGTTAAACAAATGCGATTTACGTAAAAGCACTTTCAATCATATAAAACTAGACAAAATGCAGAGAAAAAGAATTTTTTTTGTATTGATACTATTTTTAAATATGAGTACTTTACACACTCAAAGGTTCGAGTAGAGATAATTGGTAGGATATATTTTTGTAAGTTTTCACCTCAGGGAGGTAAATATAAATAAATTATTGGTGAAAAACCTGCAGAATATTGAAACAGTTTATGTTTTGTTCATCAAAATATTTTTCCATTTTTATCAAAGAGAAATATTTAAACACCAAATTAAGTTAGATTATTATATAAAAATAGATTTTAATGTTTTAAACAAGCAAGTTAAATTATTATTAATTATTAGGTAATTACTATTTGTTTTGTAAATGATACATGAAAATAGTTTAGTTTTTTTTTTTTTTTTTTTTCATTTCATTTCATTCATTTTAGGTAATTTCATTTACGAAATATTAAAATAAAAAAATAAACAAAATAAATAAAAATAGATAAAAATAATAAAAATTAATAAATAAAATATTAAATTAATAATATTAAATTAATAAATAAAATATTAAATTAATAATATTAAATTAATAAATAAAAATAGATTTGAATATTTTAAACAAGAAAGTTAAATTATTATTAATTATTACTTAATTACTCTTTGTTTTTGTAAATAATACATGAAAATAGTTTGTGTTATATTTGCAGTAAATATACATTTTATTTACGAAATTTAAAAAAAAAAATAATAATAATAATAAATATTACATTAATATGAAATATAAATAATGCAATAAAAAAAGTTAACTTTTGATTTAAAAAAATACATTTATTTACGACTATTTTTCATCTGATAAACATTTAGCCAAACATAAAAGCTAAATTTGTCGAAATATCAAACAGTTCTCTTCAGTGACCTGTCCATCAATAGAGCAAAAAGTTCACTTTTTTTTTTTTTTTTTTAACATTTTGTGTAATAACTTTTATTCTTTAAACGATATACATACGATTTTCAAAATACGGTAAAGCCAACATTTGACAATTTTTCATGGTGCGAAAAACTTTCTTTTGAACAAAAATACCGGTTCTCTGAAAAATATTGAACTCAAAATTTTATAAATGGTGTCCTCTCTTAGATAAATCACCTTACATATTTTATCTTCATTGAACAATACTGGAAATATTTCTGTTTCACTTAAATTTTCTTGGACTATTTAACACTTTCTTTAACATTATTCAAATTCGTTAAAAATTAGTAAGGACTAGAAATGGAAAACGACCTAATTCCAAAAAAGAAATTTTTTCAGGAGAGCCGAAACATGAAAACACTCGCATTGGCACTTAAAGCTATGACTAAAAACCAGATGGAATTTGAACTATTGCTACAGGAGTTCGTACTTTGGGTGTTCTCCACTTTGATTAGCTTGGTCTTGGGGACATTTTTCCGTAAAAAAATATTTTCGATTTTTTTTTTTTTTTTTTTTTTTTTGTACTTAGGTAGTTTTCCATTTCTAGTCCTCAATTGCATGAAAAATGTACCAGTTTTCTTCCGTCTTTTGAACTATACTCATTACATCATTGAATCAAAAATTTCTTGTATTCAATCTTAATTATTCTACCAATTTTATTATAAATGAAAGTTTATCGGGTTAAAAAATATTTGTTATCATTAACTTGGCTCATGGGAACAAAACATTAAATGCGCAAAGCAAATACGATTACACACACACAAAAAAAGATTTTGTATTCGTATTTGGAATAAGTTTTGATAGATTTCAACAAACTATTATGATTCATTTCAAATACTTTGATAAAAGGGGTAAACGAAATCAAATTGTAAGTCACGAATTGTTTCATTTGTCATTGCTCGTAATTTGAAACCTACAACTTTAAATAAAAACAAAAAGCTTACCTGAAATGTGACGAAGAAACTTCATTTCAAATCATGGTACGTGGATGACTGGCCAGCTCACAAAATTTGCTCTATGAAGAAGAAAAAAGAATTCTTACCTTTTACGATAAAATATCCAATTCTGCTATTAATATCAGAAAAAGGATCTTACATAACAAAGGATAACATCACATATAGTTGAACAAGGAAAAGTCTCATACAAAGAAAACATTAGAACAAACTTACTATTTTCACCTAATGAACTATTTGCGTTATGCTTCTAATACAATCTCTTAATTTCCAATAGCCGTTTTAGTTTGAAGTACTTGGTTGTTTAAACTATGACTATTTATAACTCTTAAAAAAAGTAGGATTGTTAAAAAACACTTTGTTTATGAAGAATATGTCAATTGTTTGACTGAAGATTACTATTAATTTTCTGTGAGATTTCTTAAAGCTCTAACGTTTCAAATATATTGAGAACTGCTCCTTCAGGTTAATGTATTTCCCAAAGTGTCTAATATTTAAAGTATATTAATTTTAGTTATTTCTTAAATATTTGTTTCATTGAAGAAAATAACTATGAAACACTTTAACATTATTCTCATTTCTTTACATAAAAAAGTCCCCCAAATTTAGTGAAAGAATACTTTTCTCCTTGCACAATTGCTGCAATTTAAAATAATTCAAGATACATGATTTAATTTATTCTAACGATTTTTTTTTCAATGCAACTCCAATTTCGGAGATGTAATCAGGCCAGAATTTCCCCTCAGAATATTTACTCTACCATAATATATGAATTTACAATTTGTAAAGGAAGTAACTAACAAAAAAGTAAAGTTTGTTAAGGAAGTAACAAACAAAAAGTAAAGTGTTTGTAAAGACAGTAACTAACAAAGAAGTAGAGTGTTTGTAAAGGAAATAACAAACAAAAAAGGTTAGGGTTTGTAAAGGAAGTAACTAACTATGTAAGAAGTAGAGTGTGTAAAGGAAGTAACTAACAAAAAATAGGGTGTTTGTAAAGGAAGTAACTAACAAAAAAGTAAAGTGTTTGTAAAGAAAGTAATTAACAAAAAGTAGAGTGTTTGTAAAGAGAGTAACTTACAAAGAAGTCGAGTGTTTGTAAAGGAAGTAACAAACAAAATAGAAAAGTAGAGTGTTTGTAAAGGAAATTACTTACAAAAAAGAAAAATGTTAAGTAACTAACAAAAAAGTAGAGTTTGTAAAGGAAGTAACTAACACAAAAGTAGAATGTTTGTAAGGGAAGTAACAAACAAAAGAAAGTAGAGTGTTTGTAAAGGAAGTAACTAACACATAAGTAGAGTGTTTGCATAAGAAGTAACAAATAAAAAAGTAGATTGTTTGTTAAGAAAGTAACTAACAAAAAAGTACAGTATTCGTAAAAAAAATAATTAACAAAAAGTAGAGTATTTGTAAAGGAAGTAACTAACAAAAAAGTAGAGTGTTTGTAAAGGAAGTAAGTAACAAAAAAGTAGAGTATTTGTAAAGGAAGTAAGCAACAAAAAAGTAGAGTGTTTGTAAAGGAAGTAACTAACTAAAAGGTAGAGTGTTTGTAAAGGAAGTAACTAACAATAAAGTGCAGTGTGAGTGAAGACTAGGGTGCGTCTTATTTTCAAAGGTGTAAATATTTTACGGGACACCCTCTCATTTTGTTCAATTTGATGAGAGAAAAAATTGCAATTTTTTTTATTACAATCAAATGATATTTAGAGGTTGCTACCAGCTATGCAAAATCTGACAAATGTAGCATTACGCATGCCTCTCAATTAATGTGTTTCAACTATTCATTAGAATATTTAATTTTTCGGTCAGTAGTTATTGATTCATAATATATATTATGCTTCAAGTAGCTTATATATGGATTTTATTCCAAGAAACTCATCTCAATTTAGAGTAACATATCAGTTTTAACTAAAGAACTAAAATTAGAAAAGTACTAAAATTGATATTTTGAAAGTTTGTCTTTAATTGATGGGCTTAATATTTTATCACATTACTTTAATTTTTTTCCTCTCTTTATTTATAGATGCCGACATTGTTCTTGTAATAAAAGAAACTAATACTCTGTTAAAGTACATTAACATAGCTATTTAAGGTATACATATACATGAGGAATCGCGAAATTTGACTCAAGTCTGCGTTTTTGTTTTTAAAATATTCCCGAATTCATTGCCATTAAAATGATACCATTTTCTTTCTGAGACTCAAATTACTTTTTAAGTTACAGTAGGTTTTGTGAACCTGTTTTGTATCACGTTCATTAGTGTAGTAAACTTTAAACGCGTTTTCTGAAGAATGTCATTTCGGTGTTATATGACTTTACGCCAACGGTCGTAACTTCATAATAAATGGTCTGATTTAAAAAATTCTAATTTTGTTTTGTAGACAATAGTTGTGAATGTGTTTTCTATGGAGAATCTAATATATATTGTTATAAACACATTTTTTATGCATATTTTAATCTTAATTTTTTGTTAAAAACTATGTATTTCTTTTTACTTTTTATTTGAAAACTTATAATTAAATAAATATTGAAGCCAAATTCAAAATTCTCCATAGGAACATGGGTCAATATAATATCGCTTATTTGCAAAAAAAATAATACCTCTAAGTTAATTACAAGTTTATTTATGTATGTTCTAATAATGTATTAATTAGTCCCTTTAATTGCAATTAGCTGATTAAAAAATTGAAGGAAAAAAAAGTTTATATAGAAAAATGTATCATTTTAATTCTGACACACTGCCAAAAAGTTTGAAATTATAACCTAAAAATTAAAGAAAATCATCTCAATTGTATAGATATACCTTAACTGTTTCTTAACTGTAAACGCAACCATTTCACTGTTTATGATTACTTTCTTCAATTGCAACTGCATGTACTTTTTCTTTGCTTTCTAATGATTTTAATCAGCTTTTGTTCATTGAAAATGTTTTCATTCTTTATCACTCTATTTGTAAGATTAGTATAAATTATCTACACATTTTCTAAATCATCAATTTAATTAGGACAACACTATTGTTTTCATGGTAAAACCTACTACAAGAAAACAAACCATGATATGGCTTATAGGCCAAATATCCTTCCTGAATCATAGAAAACTTCCATCCAGAAGAGAAACCATGTTTATTTTTTCATTTCAAGATGATTTTAAAGCAAACCACTAAAAATGCCTGCCATTCAGTAACTATACTTGTCATGGAGGTGTGGGCTAAAGCCTGATAAATAACGAAATTAAAACAGCATGTGGTTGCTCAAATTAAATAATTGTTTTGAGATTGAGCAAACTTGAAGAAGTTAAATAGTTAGGGTGTACAAGTGTATTAAGGTTCGTTCTCTTTGGGGGAAAAAAATTATATGATTTTTCAATGACAGCAATTTCTTTTGAAAACAAAAATTCACGGTCACAAAATTGTGCTTCATCATTAACATTTCATAATTAATATATATATATATATATATATATATATATATATATATATATATATATATATATATATATATATATATATATATATATATATATATATATATATATATACAGTATACATTGTATACATTACATATGTTTGTAATAAGTTTATTAAGGATTATCTGTAATAAAAAAAGCTGACAATGGAGATTTTTCTTTTTCTCACATTTTTATTCCTTAAAGTAAAAAAACTTGATTTTTCCTAGATAGTGATAATTTCAATTGCCAGTAGCAACCCCTTAATTTTATTTAAATTACCCAAAAAATTTTTACATATGTATATTCTCACCAAAAGGAATCATTTGAAAGGGTGTCCCTTATATGCCCTTTTAGTGGCATATAAGATGCACCCTAGTGAAGACTAACATCTCCATTTAAGAAGGATCGTCATCCTGCCTCTGTCTCATAGACCTAATGCTTCATTACTTGGACACAATATCTGCCGAAGTATTTCTTTAAAATAGGAGTTTTTATACAATATGTAACAACACTAATAAATAATCATTAACAAAATTTGAAGGGTTAATAACTAGGTTTTTTTTATTATTATTATTAGTTTAAGAAATTTCAAGCAACCTTATGAAAACTTATCAAAATACAGTTATTTTTCCTTCAGACATGGGAAATTATCTTTTATCACTAGTGCTATACCTGGTACAAGAATTTATTTTCAAGTACTATAATACAGATATAGTAACAAAAAAAAATTAAGCTATGAGACAAAATGACAATTCCTCCTTAAACGGAAAATAATCTCAAACTTAACATTTCAACACACTTTGGGATTTCTCAATAATAAATTTACTTAAACACCCGAAATACGCGTCAAATTACACCTTAAATCTCTATAAGCACTATCCCTTGTGTAATTAACAAATTAATAGTGCCAAACTATTCCTAATTAGTCCTCTGATTGAAAGTTCGAACACAGAACAAGCACACGAAAAATTCCACAGGGACAGTCCATTTAACAATCTACAGACATCCATAAGACATCGTAAGGACCTCTGACTTATCCCCTGCGACAACCATTAGTTAGGAGAATTGAAAGATAATTTGGGGCGACTTACACAGAGGTTTTCTCCAGATTAAGACGTTTAGAAAGATGTTTTGACCTACTTTGGGGAAAAGACAGCATAGGGAGCAGATTTTTGCCATCAGTAGACGAGTGAATTAATCACAGATTTATTATAAGGGTTAAATAGTCCAAGTCATGGGGATTCAAGGTGTACACAGACCTGCTGGAGAATTAAATTAAACAGTCAATCTCTTGAAAGTTTCTTGCTCACTTGTTGCTACTTCTTATACACAAAAATTACATCAAGGGGGTCTGGGAAGCAAAAATTTTTAAATTCTCAAAAAAAAAGTTTTACTATAGTAAAAAATAATGCACATATTTTTAAACAAAATGGCATAAAAATGTTGTTTCTATCTTTAGTAGAGCTTGAAATATTTAAGTTTTTGTTACACGACAACTGTATCTCAGACATACTATCTTGAAACTCTGAAACTTTTTTTCTCTGTGATGGCTTTTTGTCCCTTTTTTGAGTTTAAATTGATATAACTTAAAAACTACTTGATATAAATCTATGAAACTTTCCACAATTATTTTTCATATATGTTTCTTTAATTTCTCTTCGTGAATTATATTTTTTTATTTAACTTCTTTAAAAAAAGCTTTTGGAGCTTAGCATACTATGGATTTTATACAGTTTTTGCACAAAATATTTTTTTTTTATTTTTTCTAATTACTTTATTGAAAAATCATGAAGAAATTTTTTTAATGAATTATAAGAAGTAGTTTTATGCAAAAATAAAGTGAATTTAAAAAAAAGTTTTTTAGATATATCAAATTTAGGAAATATCAAAATTTTGAAGTTTTTTAATTTAAAAAAAAATATTTTTAAAATTTGAAAATTTAAAATAGTTTTTAAAGTTTTAAAGTATCATACATTACTGCATAAAAAATTTCAGAAAAATAATTCTAAAAATAAAGATTTTAGAATTTTGAATCCCAGACCCTCTTAATTCCCCTAATTATAACTGTTAATTTCAAGGTGTCTCAAAAATGTCCAGCTAATTTGAAAGTTAAAAAAAAAATTGTATAGTAAATAATAGTATTGATAGAAATGCTGCATTTAGTGCAGTCTGCTTTGAAGATAGCAAATTTTCAATCGGCTCCAATTTCAAAAAAAAAGTTACACACACCTTTCCATATTTTTATATAATTATTATTATTATTCATTTTTCATATTAGATAGGTCATCCTGTTTATACGTTACAGATGAGTCTAATATTTGAATAGTTATGATACATGATCTTTATTGTATGTAAAAAAAATATTACTATTACTTTCCAATAGGTGGGGCACTTAATAGATGCGTAAGTTAGAGAAAACGATATTGCTAATACTCCCATTATAGAAATGAATCTTATACTTGTGTACTTATGATGCATGCCCTTTATTGTATTATAAACATCAATGCCTTGCATGTTTAGTATATGCTTGCATTCGAAAAAAGAAAAACAAATTTTATTTGAAAATTTTCTTTAGAAATTAACACACCACAATTATGTCTTAATGTGAATAAAGTATCCGTGAAAAATATTCATTTCATGACCTAAGGGTATAAGTTAAAGAATTGATATTTAAACAACTACATATGTACTATGACCATTAATACAGTCAAAATATAATTCTATATTATCTTTCACTTGATACATTACATATTTAAATAAAGATGAATATGCTATGTTTTAAAAAGTGAAGGACGTATTTTTATTTTATAACAAAACATTTGCGCAGCATTTTCTTATTTTTTTTATCTTATAGCCTTTCCCATTTCACTCCACAAATATTTCACGAATATTCATTAATTTTATACCCCATTACAATGAAAAAAAAAATCGTTTCGCGTTTAAAAATGTATTCCAATCAGCCAATACCCTTGAACTTAATAGTAAAAAAAATTCACTGTCTAACGTTTCCTCGTAATAAATACTTTTTTTGCAGTTACATTGTTTGAAATAAGTTTCAAAAAGCATTTAGTTTCTTTTTCGAGCTTTACAGGTACATAAAGTAATTTTAAGATTGGTTTATCATTTCCTTATAATTAAAATAACTAATAACTGAAGAAAGTCGCGAATGAGCACACAAAACATACATTAATGTGTTAAGCATGTATTGGTGTGTTAAGTAAGCATGCATTGGGATGTTAAGTTAGGAAATATTTGGATTATTAAGTGAAGCGTGCATTGGGATGTTAAGTTAAAAAAGTATTGGGTTACTAAGTTAAGCATTCATTGGTGTGTAAAGGTAAGCATACAATTGGATCTAAATTTAGTGCATGGGGTGTTAAAGTTAAGCAAGCATTTGGGTGTTAAGCATGCGTTGATGTGTTAAATGTGTAATGTTGTGCTAATGTTAATTTAAGCATGCATTGGTGTATAAGTTAAGCATGCGTTAGTGAGTTAAGTTTGAATTGGTGTATTTATCTTTTGAGAAATTAAGTATTAAGCGTAATTGTCTTAAAATCGAATAAATCCCATAATGATAGGATTTATACATATATGTAAGTATTAGGTTACAATTTATTGGAATTGATTGTATGTTGGATTTATATGGAGGTACTAGAGAATTATACTATGTCTTAATATCAAATTGCAATAAGCAAATTACCTATATGTAATAAATACAGCACCATCAGTTATTTGCTCACAATCGGGCGCTGGTTAAGCCAATCCGTGGTATTCACCAACACCAAAACGGTTTTGTATTCTAAAACCATTCAAATATTACTTCTACCACTTTACCTTTTAGCGGCTCAAGTAAAACTATGATAGTCGAATCCTCTGAAAAACATAGCGAACAAAGATGATCAAACACGGCGAGTGGAAGAAAAAATCGGAAATAGCTGGCGTACAAAGAGGCGAAAGAAAGTTAAAAACGTATTGCGTGTATCTCGATAAGAATACAAATTTGAATGCAAAAGTAGGGTGGTTGGGAAGGGGGTTGGAGATAGAAAGAACGCGGATAATGCAGAACATTTTTAACCTAGAATAAAAGAAATTTCTAAGCTCGTATTTTACTACAATTCAAATCTATTTGATTTACTTCAGTTTCGTTTTTACAATTTAGGACAAAGAAGGTTATTTTTAACTCTTCTTTAATTTTAATGTTCTTTGAGATTTCTGTAGTATATTTTCAATCCATGTTATACGAGCTTTTTGCATCTTAGTTTCATATTCTTTAAAGCTTAAGTTTTTGCTCGCACTCATAAAAATAAAACCTGTTTGTCATTAAATCATGTTCGGAATATGGTAAGCTTTATGCATATGGTAAGTAAGTACCAAAATATTGTAAATTGAGTTTTTGATGTCATTAAATTCAGCTTGTGAATATTTAATTTTCTACAGTTCTTTTACTCCAATATATTATTAATTTTAAGATTTGTTTATATACAGCTATTCTCAACAGAAGTGCCTTAAAGAAACCGACCATTTTTCTGAAAAAATAGGTATTAGTATAAAATCGCACATTTATATTTTGTTTGTTTGTTTGGTTGGTTGGCTGTATTCAGATCATCTGGCGCCGTCAGCAACACGAGGGCTATAATGCGCCGAAACATGCGTCATTAGACAAGCCAACATACATTTACAAACACCCATGCCTAACACGGGACTCGAACCCGCAACCTCGAGGTCTATATTTTGTTTGGAAAAACTATCATAATACGGAAATATTCAATCTACAGGAATGATAATAAGATTTTGGTAGTTCCTAATTGTATTGTTTTCAAAATGGGGTAAGAACTTATTTTTATACACCTTTTTTTTTCTCAAATACTGTTTCGTATTTAAAAGTTGGAAAACCTCCTGGATAACAGAAAAAATAACATCTAAAAACTACAAATAGCGAAGTGAAAAAAGTAAAAAAAAATACTCAAAGTAAAATAAACCATTGATGTTTGTGAAAAAATTGCCAAAGTACACTGAGTACAAGAAACACTAAACAAGATAAACAAGAATTGTCCTGAAGTGGCAAATAATTAGAAACCCAGAGAGAAAATACACTGAGTGGAATAGACGAAAGATAAACAAAATTTCAGACACAAACAAGAACGCTTTTGTGTTGAAGAAATCTAATGCTGGATGTACACTACAATAAATCTGGTATCTCCGTTTCTTTGTCGAGAACCTTTTAAAGACACATGCTCTAAAGTGGTGAATGTAGGTAAGGAGAAAAGGTGGAAAAGATTGCTTAAGAATACAAATCAGTTTCCAAGAAATAATTTCGAGACAAGCAGATGGTGATAAAATCCACATAACCTCGTACATATAAAGTAAGGATAACTAAAGAAACGTCTAGTTTAAATATAAAGAGCTAAAAATCCCTTTGAGACTTGGCACAAGCTTTTTCTCTTTCCAATTTGTTTGACAAGAAAACAGTAGATGGTATTTCTTTACTTGCTGAAATTGGAAGACACCTCCTTTGTACTCCAGACAACATCCAATCCAATCAACCACTATTTTTGGCTTACAATATGTAAAAAAGGAAGTTGGTAAAGAATTTGCAAATATCAGGCTATTGTGTGAAACAAACTAGTTTGCATTGTAGTATGACTAAGACCAATGATTATACTGGGCGTGTTGAATTACTCATAGAACCACCATAGTTTGTATTAAAGTTCCAATTATTAATAAACACTTGTTAACCAGATGTAAATAATTTGATTACAATATTTTGTTTCACTTACATAAAAGTAATAAAATTTATTTTGAGCTTATTCGAAAGGAATTTTTTTTCGGATAGTAGATCAGATAAACTTAGACATTTTTCCTAAAAAAGGTAAAAAACTGATTTCTGTATGAAATAATTTTTAATACCTTACTGCCGATGACCTTTGAAAATAAACAAGAGAGATGCACATTTTTTTCATGTTTGCTTGAAACTCTCATCAAAAACCAAAGCTAAGTAAAGACAAAACATTTCGTTCAATTATTTAAATTTCATCTCTGATCTTGTCGTTTCATTCTCATCTTGGTTTGTACGCTCAACGACTTATTTTCAAGTAACGGCTTCATTTAACGGCTAATCAGGACGGGACCTACAACTCAAAGTGGATTCCGAACCAGAATGAACAACTATGCTTATCCCGGGATTCGAACCCAGCACCTTTGGCATGCCTGGCCAGAACTCTAACCAAGCAGTGATCAGATGAGATGGGCCATTCTCATCTTGATAAGGATCTACAAGATCATGTCAAGTACAAAATAATTCTTTAAGTTTATGTATATAAGTAAAACTCAAGAATAATTTTTTTAGCATACGTCTGATACCAAATGAATTGAAGATTAGGGAAATGAACTGGGTTGGTTTATTGAAGCCTTATTTTAGATTATTATACAACTTCTATAGGAGAAGACAAATTATCTAATTACTAATATACATCTTACAGAAAAATTTAAAAATTTGCATTGCCTTTTTAAATATGTTCGACTTATTTCTTAACGCAAGAGGTTAAACTCTAGAATCCATCTATATGAGGTAAATTTGGGGAAAAAAACTAATTGATAAATGTATCCAAGTAAAAAATTGACACTTAAAAATTTTCTTAAATAAAACTAATACATGATCGTCAATTTTAGCTTTGAAAATATTTTTCAGTCAATGATGTTATATAAGGTATAATTTATTAAAAGCTATTGATAAACTTCAGTAAAACTAGTACATGCTGGACGCGCTTTGTATGAATTTTTATTTAGGAAAATCACTTTAAATGTTGATTTTTCCGAAAAATTGCAAGAATATTTTAATTGGTAACTTTTCTTACCAACCACCTAAAGTATTTTGTAAGTTTACAACACATTTCTGACTATTTATTGTTATTATAAACACTAAACTTCCTCTCTTAAAATTCGACTAAAAAAAAGCAAAAAACTTACACTAACAAAAAATCAACTAATATTGCATAGATACACAATACATCCTTTTTATTTGAAACATGTCTCATATTTTACAGAGAATTCTGTAGTACTGAATTATCTAGGATTAAAGTTAAAAATGAACTGATTTTGAGATATTTAAAAAATGAAATAAAACTAAAATTCCCAATGCCTCCACTTATTCGTATAAAAAAGTTATATTCTTTTTTATTTTAATATTTCAATCATTTACTTGAATACTACGAATACATTTTAAAAATTTTGGTATACAATTGTGACAAATTTAAAAATTACGGAGTCCATCAAGGCATATGCTAATACGACATCATTGTCATTTCCAAGATATTTCATATTTAAATGAAGTATTAAACAACTGATTTATCTATGGAGTGCTAAATTAAAGTATAAATGGGATTAGAGATTATTAGAATACTAAGTCAAATGGACTGTCATTTTTATAGCCAAAAAAGTATGAGGTGGTTGTCATTTACAAGAAGCTTTCATTTTTAAACCAAGTATTAAACTACTGAATTATCTGGAAATTGCGAAAAGTGTCAGTGAGGTAAGGGATTCTGAAGAAACTGATTTCCCAAATGGAAATAATTGCCTTTTCAATAAAAAAATATTATCATTAAGTGACAATCATTTGCAAGATGTTTAATCTTTAAACAAATTATTATTCAACTAATGATTTGACTACTAAGCGCTAAAATTGAGGATGGAAGATTGTTAAGAGACTAAGTCAAATGGACCGTCAATTTTATTGACAAAAAATACGAAGTGGTTGTCATTTGAAAGGGATTTAATTTTTTAATGAAGTATTCAACTATGGAACTATCTATAAAGTGCAAAAATAAAATATAAATGAGATGAAAGATTATTAAAAAGCTGAGTCAAATGAACCATCAATTTCATTGCAAAAAAGTATGAAGTGGTTGTTATTTCTAACAGATTTCATTTTTAAATGAATTAGTCAATTACTGAAATATATAAAAAAATTAAAAATATCTATGGGATTAGGCATTCTTAAGAGACTAATTTTTTTAATCTAAATGCACTAGCAATTAACAAAAAATGAAAACAATCAAGTGACTATCTTTTGCAAGATACTTCATCTTTAATCATATTCCATAAAATGATAGATATCTATAAAATGTTAGTATAACTATTAACTATAACTATTAGCTATAATTATTAGCTATAATTATTAACTATAACTATTAACTATAACTATTAACTATAACTATTAACTATAACTATTAACTATAACTATTAACTATAACTATTAACTATAACTATTAACTATAACTATTAACTATAACTATTAACTATAACTATTAACTATAACTATTAACTATAACTATTAACTATAACTATTAACTATAACTATTAACTATAACTATTAACTATAACTATTAACTATAACTATTAACTATAACTATTAACTATAACTATTAACTATGGGGACTATTAGGACAGTAAGTCAAATAAACCATCAATTTTATTGACGAAAAATATAAAGTGATTAAGGTGCTCCCCCTCTGCTCGCAAACGCTCGCCAACCTCCTGGATTGCTTTGCAATTCCCTTGGTTCGCTTTGCTTGCCTCAAAATGTGGCATTTAAAATATGCCCTAGCAAAAAAACTCTTTTAGTTGTACAATAAAAAAAATCCTTGAAAAGTGATATTGTTCTATGAAACTGAGAAAACGTTTTATTATTTATAAAAAGCTACAATAATTGTCACGTCATTATTCTACTGCTTATGTCGAGACGCGTTAAGCAGGGACAGTGTGGCAACGTAGTAGAAAGTTCTTAAAAAACAACCAAAAATAAACAGTATCGAACATGTATTTAAAAAAGATCGGTTATTTCATTGAACAATTAAAATTTACGGACTGGTTTCGTATGAAGTGCCAAAATAATTAAATTGCACATCGAAATTTCTTAACGAAGCGATATAAGCAATCACATGCTTGAATAATCTTTTTTGCGATACTTAGAAAATGAAATAAAATAGTAAAAGGCCAATTATCCGGCATTCAATCAACCGGAATTATTTGAAAATCAAGTTTGGAGAGAAAATTAGTGCTATTTCGCACAAAGGTTTTTTTTTTTTCTAATTAAATTTGAGATTTCTAAGTTGTGTGTGTGTGGGGGGGGGGGGGGTATTCTTTATTTTGAGGGTTTTCAATTCGTAATAGCTGAATTTGCACTGATTAGATATGAATTTAGATTCAGATTTACTGCACGGTGCCTCTTGGCGACTTTTTAAAAGTTGGCGATTTGGCATTGAATGCAACCCGGCGACATAGTATTCCGACAACGCTGGTGACCGTTTGGATTTGGCAACCCGGCGTTTTGACGCCATTTTGGATTGAGTGACAACCATTTGACACCATTTTCAATTTGGAAACTTGTTTTAAAAGTCGCCAAGAGGCAACGTATTATAAATCATAACCTGAATGCATATCTAACAAATCTGGTTTGTTTTGAATGTATGAGAAATAAAGTTTTGTAGTCGAAATTCTATTACCCACAGCATCCGGAACGGTTAGAACGTGCTTTATACGGTCTCCACTTTTTGTTTGGCGATACTGGGTAACCCGCACCAATGTGGTTCCATTTCAACTTGGAATCCATTTTTGAAAACCTGTAGTCTGGTGTCAATTCAACTTGGCGGCAAAATTGCCAACAAAAATGGGGACCGTAAAGCGCAATCTACTAACCACCGGAACCATGCTCCAGCAAATAATTTTTTCCTAAAAGTCTGGTTTATCAGAAATTCTAATCCCAAACGAAATCGACACATCTTGCATGTATTTATTCTTGTATCATCGTAAATATTAAATCAATATGATTAAATAGGCAATAATTCGTATCAGTATAATAAGAAAAACAAAATATAGTGAATCTAAATTGTTGACTGTTATCAGATGATGGATGTATTAGTCAAAGTTCAAAAGATATCTTGCGATTAGCTGGATCGCTGAATTTGAAAATTCATGATTAAAGTCCACTTAGAAGATTTGTGATTGGATGTTTGAAGTCGTTGCCATTCTGCTCACAGAAATACAGCCGATTTGGGCAGCACGCAAGAGAACTATATATAGAGATTATCATTTGCAAAAGAATTTATTTTTAAACAAAGTATTCAACTACTTTACTATCTATAAAGTGCAAAAGTTTAATTAGAATGGAATTTGAGTTTTAAAGTAAAGTGTTCCCAAATGGAAATACTTTAATATTTTACTGAAAAAATAAAAACAAAATCAAGTGTTGGTCATTTGCTAGAGATTTCATCTACAAGTAGGATATGGTTGGTTGGTTGGTAGAAGTTTAACGGCGCAAGAGCAACACGTGAGCCATACTGCACCAAAAAGTGTAAATGGGATTTTGTGTTCTTAGGAAACTAAGTTCCCAAACAGAATAGGTCCACTCCGTCTTTCTTTAATGACAAACATGAACACAAATACAAATATATGATTTTTGATTTTTTTTTTCAATCAGGAATATCAGTAGTGAGTTGAACATAAAACAAATAATATGTCATGCCAATTGGTTTCAAATCAATTTGGAGAATCTCTCATGCCAATTGGTTTCTCAAATCATCTCAGTCATCGTACCCTAAGGCAGTCGGCTGCATGAATTACCGTCGAGTCGTCAGGTAGCCAAACACCCACACCTGGAGATACAGAGCCGGGAAACGTCGGAAGTGAGACGGCATGAAACCATTCGACGGACAGTAGGGGCATTGGACTAAATAGTGGGCCAGATACTAAATTTGAACAAGAGTTTCCGGCTTTCTAATTCTAATTTCAAAATTTCCATCTCTTATCATTGTATTTTATCTTGATGAAGGTACTGATAATAAAAGAATATTAGTAGGGTTTCTAAGAGAAAGACATTGAAAAGATTGTTTGAATCAACATTCCGGAAAGTAAACATTAATTTGAGTGCCTCTCTCCGCCATTGTAAACAACGCCGAAAATCCGAACGATGGCTATATCTTGTTTTCTAATAACAAAAGTAAAGTACCGTTGTAAATCGCGGAAGGTCTTTATAAATAGTATATAAAAAAATTTATTATGAAGAATCGCCTACGTATTAAAACTAAACAAAACTTTAAAAAGTTCAATAGCAACCCTATAATATTATACCATATTTAGATTTAAAATCCAAAAAAACGTCTAAATACCAAATTTCATATTTTTCCAATGAGTGATTAGTAATTTAAATGATGTAAAAAAAGTGATAAATTAATTTTAAAAATAATTTTTTTTTTTGTTTTTTTTTGGCCATAAATTCTTATATAGTTAAAATATTTTAGCAATTTTTGTTTCAAACGATAGTTTTTAAAAGGCTAAACATAAATAACATGCAAATTTTGTATTAAACAATTTTTAATAATTATTAATTAATAAAACAAGTTTTAAAATTTTAAAAATAGAAATATGTTTTTTTTTTTTTTTTTACTTCCCATAAGAATATAGGTCACGGTAGTGCACCCGCCAAGTTCACTGCCAGGCATATTTTACCCGAAGCCACTCAGCAGTATATTGACCTCTCATATCTGCTTATTACAGTATGCCTGAGAGCTGAATTTTTTTTTTACAGGTAGCTGTTAGCCACTTTAGTAATACCCCTAAATTTCAAGTTACCAATATTGGTTGTCGAGATAATCAAATTCAAAAACAGCAGAAAACGACATATTTCCATTATCCATCCAAAACTCATTCACTGATCATCAAATTACTAAGGTACTTTTAGCAGAGATAGAAGAAGGAAATTTGGTAAGCTAGTAAAGTTTGGCATGTAAACAAAGGAAAAAATCTAAAAATTGAGATTTTCCCCTCCGAATCCCCTAAAGGGGGCATTGTTCGAAGAATTCGAATCTCGATTTCAATACACTTCTGTTGAGGCTAAAATTATAAAACTTAAAATACTAATAATTCTTAGCATATATAAATAGAAAACACTCTCGCCACTCGCCGCAAACCCTCTAAAATTAAGAAATTAAAAAAAAAGTGTACTTAGCATTATAAAACTGGCCATTGGCGATATTTTATCGCCTACTAAATGATTACCAATTGTTAATATTTTTTTCTCCTTTACCAACTTTTTCTGCATATCTGAATTAAATATTTATTTAAAACAATTTTATATCATTATCATTCATGTTGAATGCATAACCCTTTCAATCCCAAGAAGTTTTCTTGCAAGTTTAAAAATTATGAACACTGAACATTTTAAAACTAGTTATTGTTGTGCAAATAAATGATAAATTTTAAATTAGTACCTTAAAAAAAGGACTGAAATCCCAACAAAAACATCTCTGTAAAAAGGCGCCAAGTTCTTCATGCAATGATTACGGCTGTGAAAAGTATTGAGAACTAAAGTAGAGCCAAGTTTAAAGTTGTTGTAAATTACGGGCAATGAAAATTAGTAAATTTTTTTCTTAAAGTCGAAATTCCCCTGTATAGGCCTAAATATCTAGCTATAAAAAATCTTGTGTAACTTGGCCATTACGCTTCATTATACCGGAATACGTAATGTCCAAATGCCACAAATATTTTTACAGCTAGATATTTAGGCCTATGCAGGGGAATTTTGACTTTGAGAAAAAAAAATTACTAATTTTCATTGCCTGTAATTTACAACAACTTTAAACTTGGCTCTACTTTAGATCTCAATACTTTTCATGGCAGTAATCATTGCATGAAGAACTTGGCGCCTTTTTACAGAGATATTTTTGTTGGGATAATTACTGTCGAAAACCCCTCCAGAATATTTTTCATTCCATTTTAACTTTTGGTGCTCAATATTTTAGCAAAAATGTAATAAATGTCACTTTAAGGGACCGTGTGATAGATTATGTCTTGAAGCACGCAAATGTTCGATCCTTCCCCGTTTTAAGGAAATTTGCCCTCAAGATCGGCCAAAACATTTTCGCGCAAAACACATTTCGCTTTCTCGACATAATAAACTAAAATTTGGTTTCTAGGGTAAACAAAGTATTCTAAATCGAATTAAAACATAAAAAATAGAGGTTCGTATTGAAACTTTTAAAGATAGAGTTAAATTTGCTTAGTATACAGTCCCCCTAAGAAAAAAATGTGCACTATACTGAAGGACAGGATGAAGTGAGCGCACTGAGTACGCTGTAGAAACCGGTTCCCATATGGCTGTAAACCATTGAGTGAGGTCAAATCAGGTTGTCTTTTAGTATAGACACATAGAAAATTGTAAACAAAATATTTTGGTGCAAACCTCAAGATTCTATGATAATTAGAACCGAAGATATAGCAATCGTTCGGATTTTTTTTTTTTTTTTTTTTTTTTGCGTACTGTACCCAAAGGGTACTTTCACAGTTCAGCCGGGATGAGTGTATACTCGCATAGTGCGAGGTAAAATTGAACCATGCTTCTCTATGGGGACGCATCACACATTGGAGACTGGTCGATTTACCATTTAATTTTACCTCACACTATGCGAGTAAGCACCCATCCCGGCTCCACCCTAAGGCATACGCGATAGAGAAGACTCGGGCAGCCAGGTAGCGAAACACTCGTATCTAGAGATAAAGAGCTGGGGAATGTTACTTGTAAGGCGACATGAAACTAGTCGGCGGACGATAGAATCTTTGGACAAAAAAGTGAGGCAGACGCTAAACTAAAACGAGAGTTACTGACTTCTAAGTCTTATTTCGAAAATTCCATCTTTCATCGGTTTATTTCATATTGACAAAGGTACTGACAATGAAAGAATATTAGTAGTGGGGGGGGGGGGGGAGGGATTCTAAATCAACTTTCCTGAAAGTAAACATTATTTTGAATACCACATTCCGTCAACGTACCCTAAAGCATATCGGACAGAGAAGACTCGAGCAGCCAGGTAGCAAATTGCTCGTATCCAAGTACTCGTATAAACACCGAACAGAAAATGCCACAGATAAGACGGCATGACACCAGTCATCGAATGGTAGAAGCTTTGGACAAAAGAAATTGGCCATGCACTAAACTAAAACGAAAATTACCGACCGTCTAAGTCTAATTTCAAAAATTCTATCCTTCATCGTTTCATTTAATCTTGATGAAGATACTGATAATGAAAGACTATTAGAAAAGATTCCAAACAAACGAAAAAGAAAACAAATTCTAAATCAACTTTCCCTAAAGTAAAAATCATTTTAAGTACGACCCGATTTTTTTTCAGCATAAGTATCTTTGTTAAAGTGCTTTAGGAGATAATACTAAAATGGTTTGAGAAGGATCGTCAACCTGTCCCTGTTTAATGATAAATTTTTGGCCATAATTTCTGCCGAAATATTACTTTAAAACATATACTTTTTTTTACAAAATATAACAACAGAAATCAAAGACTATTAACAAATTTTAAATGGAAAATAAATGGGTGCTTTTATTAAACTTTAAAAAAGATTTTATAAGCTCTCTTACAAAAACTTTTTAACAATTCACAATAAAACAACCACTAGTGGTTTTCCTTCAACTTTTATTAGTGACATTTTATTACTGTTGTTAAACCTGGTGTAAAAATTCATATGTTTGAAATTAATACTGCGGCAGAAAATGTAGCCAAATATGTGAAGCATTAGGTATATGTGGCAGGGACAGGGTGACGATTCCTCTTCAACTATATTTGTTTTTTCTCCTAAAAGCACTCTAACAAAGAAACTCGTGCGGAAAAAAAATCAAATGTTACGCAAAATAATTTTTCTTTTCTAGAAAGTTGATTCAGTAAATATTTTATTTATCGTTCGCTTGGATAAGACTCATGATTTGAAACTTTGATTTTGGCGTTTTAGCATTAGAACCGTTTGTGGTTATACATATTTTTATGAGAGACGCAGTGTCATATTTTTAGATATTTTAGATCTAACATTTGACGGATATTTTGAGTTTGAAAGTGAAAACAATGTAATGTAATGGGAAGTTGCTTTAATCGATTTTATGACCAATTGAGAATTTCCGTATTAATACAGCCTTTTATCCAAACGAACGATATTAGATATTTTTTGCGATTTATATATCATACTTTTTCAGTTACAATATCATATAAATAGTCAATGTCTCTATAACAATGAAAAATCATTGCAATTTAAAGGGAAGGGGAGGTCTAATAATACACTTTTGCAATGCTTATTTCAAAAGTAGTAGCGAACAAAAATGTGCGAGTTTATACCTTCCAAAATATTTTCAAGTAACTAAGCTTTATAACATTTCCAAAATCGTAGTTGAACTCGTAGCGTTTAACTGTATCACCAAACTAGTGATTGAACAGGTGTTAAAAATGAAAAATTTTAGTTTCAAAATTGACCAGATCTATTTTAGAATTTATTAATATTTTCCTACGCATATTTAACTTATTGCTATTATCAAAAAAATATTATTTGCATGAATACATGCAAAATACATTTGCGCTGCTTATTTCAAAAGTTGAAGTGGACAAAACTTAGCAACTTTTTACCTTTTAAAACCAATACATGCAGCTAAGCTTTATAATATTACCAAAATAGTGACTGACCTCATAGCGCTGAGCTGTGTTTCAAAAATAGTGATTGAGCTCATATACAAACGAGGAGCTTTCATCCAAAATGGGCCAAATCTATTTTAGAATATTTAGCAATACTTTATTACTCATGATTTCATGCAATTATTGTTCCTTTATTACTTTAATTTCAAACAGTATAAAAATGTAGCTAAATGATGCGCATTAAAATATAAGCTAGTGATAAAGTATAAGCTAGTGGTACGCACTGAAGTATAAGCTAGTGATTCTTGCAAGAGAAGTAACACAACTCAAAATCTTTTTTTCTTTTTTTTTTTAAGTAAAATTGTGTACAAAGTCACATAATGTATGTACACTGTTAAAAATTTTGCAAAGACTTTGCTAAGTTAAAAGACTGAAGACGGTCATTCAGTGAAACGAAAAAGAAAACTATCACGACTGTATAAATCTTTTTAGTGTAATGAGCGTTTTAGGTCTTAGAGCCTAACACATACATGGGTGTTTGTAATTAAAGCTCAATTTTTAAAAAGCTATAAAAAACTTTTCAGAATGACTCGAAATTGGACCAATATATACTCGACGACGGGGAATACGGTATGGCATAAGAAAGAAACTATTTCGAACAATTTTGTTTTTATGCCATATCCCTTTCTCCCTTCTTCGAGTATATTCATGTGAAATTTGAGGTCTTCAGACAAATGTTTGTTTTTTTACTGCTTTTTGAAAGTTGAACTTTACTATAATTACCCTGGTGTGGTTATACAATTAAAGTTTAACTTTCAAAAAGCATGATTTTAAAAGCATGGCAATTTTAATGCCAAACCATAGTTTATAAAATGCAACGGTTATGACATAAGAAAAAAATAGTCCGAAATAGTGGGGGGGGGGGGTCCTTCCACCCCCCCCCCTTTTTTTCCCCCCTTCTTTTTTCTTTTTTCCTTTCTTATACCATACCGTTTCCTCTTTCTTGGAGTATATACGGGTATAACTTCAGGTCATTCTGACCAGTGTTTTTGTACAGCTTTTTAAATGTTGAACTTCAGTTATAAACACTCTGTACATTGTCTCTACTAAAACATTCATCCACGGACGCCATAAGAAAAATTTAGGGCTAAATATTTAACAAAGTTGGAAATAAAACTTGATTAGAAGTCGTTAAAACTAATCAAACCATAGGTTTCGAAATTGTTATAAAAAATTTGATTTGCATGCAAACGTTGAATCCTTGGCAAAAATAATGATTGGGTTAAAAGAAAACTATAAGAACAGCATATTCCTATACAGACTCAGCTTACCTTCTAATACAAATATTTAAAAGCCCAGTGATATAACCTCAACCACGGCTAGAAGACTGAATGTGTGGTAATATGCAAGATCTTCCGCCAATCTCGTGGGACTGTGCTGAACAGACTCTCTTCAACGTAAGTAGACATGACAGAGATTGTGACTGATAGTTTCATGTTCATTGTCAGACTGCCTGATGGTAGTTTTTCTGTAGTTTTCTCAGTCAAGATGCAAATGTGGGACAAATTCTTCTTGTAAGACCACTAAAAGACATTCCTCCCCATTGGAACATACATTGATCTAACGATGTTTCGGCATAGTATACACTGTTAAAAATTTGGATCTACCTTGCACCAAATATTGGTTTCCATTTAGCTGCAACCAACATTTGGTGCTTAGTTTCACGATTTGATAGCGCTACCTCGGACCGTAAGCACCATTAAATCGTGAAACATAAGCACCAAATGTTGGTTGCAGTTAAATGGGAACCAAATTTTGGTGCAAGGTGGAACAAAATTTTTAACAATGTAATCTTAGTGTAGCTCATGAGCGAAAAATTCCCCAATACAACCAGCCACTGGTAAAACATAAAATGTTGCGATCAAGAGGATTAGTGAGACCATTTTTGGCAACAAACATTAAATCGTAAAACTCGCTGAGAGTGTTTATTCACTGCTTAGATTTCACACTGAAACGAACATCCGGGACTGTCATAGTTTCGAACTCAGTTCTTTTATAAAATATTTAGATCATGTCAGGCTTTTTAAGGAGAACTGCCTTTCAATTGCATCATTAATGGAAACAATAACTGAAACCTTCCATCAGGTTGGTTGGTTGGTTGTTTTCAGATTATCTGGCGCCGTCAGCAATACGAGGGCTTTAATGCGCCGAAACATTCGTCATTAGACAAGCCAACACACATTTACAAACACCCATGCCTAACACGGGACTTGAACCCGCAACCTCCCTTCCATCAGGAAACTCAATAAGGGAGGGAAGAACTCTGACCAGTTGATCACCATACTATTTACTCCACACTGTAAAAAATTTTGATCTACCTTGCACCAAAAATTGGTTCCCATTTTGCTGCAACCAACATTTGGTGTTTGGTTTCACGATTTAATGGTGCTGTCTCGGGCAGTAAGCACCATTAAATTGTGAAACTAAGCATCAAATGTTGGTTGCAGCTAAATGGAAACCAATTTTTGGTGCAAGGTGGAATAAAAACTTTAACAGTGCAGAAGGAACCATTCTTTCGAGGAGGATTCTTTCAAAGGATGTGAAAACCAAGATCAAGTACGACCAAAAACAACAGAATCTTTCATAGGTACTTCAATCTTCGCATGCAAGAATTTTGAAAGATAAAGTTCGAGAAATAACAGTTCGTCAAGATATAGAGAAAAAATAAATTATGACAATTCTCTCAAATGTTCTAATTACAGTTAGTAAGTTTTTATTGCCTTAGAGTTACCCGTTGGTTTCACTGCGCCCAAAAATCACAACAATACTTGGACTCCTGAGTTGCGTTGGCCCATCTGATGGCTGTGGGGTTAGCGCTCTGGCATCGCATGCTAAAGGTGCCGGGTTCGAATCCTGGGTTAGGCATGGATGTTTGTTGTGGTTCGGAATACACGTAGAGTTATAGGTCCCAGCCTGATTAGCCATCACTGTGCATAAAAATAGGTCGTTGAGCGTACAAACCAACCAACCTGAGTTGCGTCAATTATTTAAGAAAAGAAAGAATTCCAGGAAATCTTTTACAAAAACTCCCATATGTGAGTTTTTTGTAGTGTAAAACTTGCTAATCCACAAAGCCTCTTTTACTAGACCACTTATCACAATCACCATTTAACGATGACAAAAACACAAAAGCAAGTCAACGATACTATTTGATTCTTTGTATACCGAAGATCAAATAATTACCACTACCGAGAATTATAAATGAGTAGAATAGTTCTCCATATTTATATCGCTCGTATAGTTCTTAAAGAGTTCTCAGAATGTTGACGATGGTCCAAAATCAAATCATGGATATTATCAGTTTCTTAGTATCACGAAGAGTACATAAATTCTACTACAAATAATTATAAATGTGTGGAATAGGGGGGTTTTCGTAAATATATTGCTCGTATAGCTCTTCAAGAGTTCTCAGAAGATTGACGATGGTCCAAAATCAAATCATGGATATTATCAGTTTCTTAGTATCACGAAGAGTACATAAATTCTACTACAAATAATTATAAATGTGTGGAATAGGGGGTTTTTCATAAATATATTGCTCGTATAGCTCTTCAAGAGTTCTCAGAAGATTGACGATGGTCCAAAATCAAATCAAGGATATTATCAGTTTTTTCGTATCACGAAGAGTATATAAATTTTACTACCAATAATTATAAATGTGTGGAATATGGGTTTTTTTCGTATTTATATTACTCGTATAGTTCTTAAAGAGTTCTCAGAAGATTGACAATTGTCCAAAATCAAATCAAGGATATTATCAGTTTCTTCGTATCACGAAGAGTACATAAGTTCTACTACCAATAATTATAAATGTGTGGAATAGGTTGTTGTTTTTTCGTATTTATATAACTCGTATAGATCTTAAAGAGTTCTCAGAAGATGATCCAAAATCAAATCAAGGATATTATCAGTTTTTTCGTATCACGAAGAGTACATAAATTCTACTACCAGTAATTATAAATGTGTGGAATAGGGTATTTTTCGTATTCTTCTTCGTATAGTTCTTTAAGAATTCTCACAAGGTTGACGATGATCCAAAATCAAATCAAGGATATTATCAGTTTTTTCGTATTACGAAGAGTACATAAATTCTACTACCAATAATTGCAAATGTGTGGATTAGTTTTTTTTTTTTTTTTTTTTTTTTTTTTCTTTTTCTTTTTTTTTCGTATTTATATTGCTCGTAGAGTTTTTAAAGAGTTCCCAGACGGTGGATGATGGTCCTAAGTCATATTAAGGATACTATAAATTTCTTCATATCTCAGAGTATAAATAAATACCACTACCGAGAATTATAAATCTAAGGAATGGTTTCCCATATTTATTTTACTCGTATAATTAATTCTTAAAGAGGTTCTAGAGGGTTGAAGAAGATACAAAATCAAGTCACTAGTACTATACATTTCTTCATATCACAGAGTACGAATAAATACCACTAACGATAATTATAAAAATGTGAAATAGCCCCCCCCCCCCCTTTCCGAATTTATATTGCTCGTATAATTATTCTCAAGAAGCTCGTAGACAGCTGGCGAAGATCCAAAATCAAGTAACTGATATTGTACATTTCTTTATATCACGAAGAGTAAATAAATACCTCTACCGAGAATTATATAATTGTGTTATTTTTCCGTATTAATATTACTCAAATAATTTATCGAAAAGTTTCGCTCAAGAATATTTAATACTCAAAGTAGTTCCTTATTAATATTACGTAATGAAGAAAACAAATAAACAATCTCGCTCCAATGAGAAAATATATATATAAGGGAATGACACTTCGAGCAAAAGGTAATTTCCATCCCACTCCAGTTCCAAAAAAAAAAAAAAAAAAAAAAAATTTACTTGGAATTATTCCATACACAGTGAAAGAAAGCGTCGAAAACACACATCCACTGAAAGGCGGCGGCGAAAACTTGTCAAAACGAAAATAAATAAGTCTTTCACTCAACTCATAAGAAAAACCTAACGTCAAAGTACACATCACTTTTCGATCCATTGATCGATATGGGAGAAAGATCCAACTCCGATGAAAACATCGATAAAAACATTTTTACAACAAACCTTTTTAAAATTGTCTCAAACCGCATTTCAAATATTTCTTGAGAGCGAAAATAGAGCCAAGTTTATTTTTGAGCCTAAGCGAACTTTTGTGAATGGGAAAGAATTTTACTAAAAGCGGCATTGTATCTGTATTCAAAGACAGGTATGTTTAGCAAGTTTCATTAATCTTCTTGTTATGGATCTAGTAAGAAGCTTAAACTTCCAACAAGATTTAAGTTCACTTTGATATTTTTTACTTTATGATTTAACCTAATTTTAGTAAATTAGTTTATTTATAAATGTTAAAATATGACTATTAGCACGAATGAAATAATATTGATGACTATGATCCCTCAACTACAATTTCTCTTCACAAAATACGGTAATTATATGAATAATCTACAATATCCATGGTAAGTATTTTAATAAATATTTTAAAATATAAAACTTCATACAAAGTCTTTCAAATGTCTAAGTTACTTCTACTGAATGATACTACAAATATTTAAATGCTACATTGAAATAATATACGAGAAAACTCTGTATCTAAAGAAATATCTGTTGTTTCAGAAAAGTAATGATTTTTAAACTTAGCATACTTCAATAATTTCGTTGGATGACTTCATATGCAAAGCAAAATATGCGTACTAAGTTCTAAAAAATACCAGAATCTAAAACTTATAATTAGTTTATTTATAATTGTCAAAATATGACTATTAATATAAAATAATATTAATGACCATGATCCCTCAACTACAATTTCTCCTCACAAAATACGGTAATTATATGAACAATCTACAATATCCATGGTAGGTATTTTAATAAATATTTTAAAATATAAAACTTCATACAAAGTCATTCAAATGTCTAAGTTATTTCTACTAAATAATACTACAAATATTTAACTTCTACATTGAAATAATATCGAGAACACTTTGTGTCTAAAGAATTGTCTGTTTCAGAAAAGTAATGATTTTTAAACTTATCATACATCAATAATTTCGTTGGATGACTTCATATGCAAAGAAAAATATGGATACTAATTTCTAAAAAATACCGGAATCTAAAACTGATAAGAAGGGATTCTGAACCAAACCAAACATCCTTACCTAACTGTGTATTAAACCCAACCTTTTGCCAAAAACAGAACAAGCGCCAATCTAACATCAAATATGCCATTATAATTCAATTGTTTGGAAGTAAAAATGTAGGATTTTTAATCAAGGAAAGTTTAATTCTTAACGAATCCCCGATCATCCAGATAAAATTGGTTAATCGCAATGCCAAATTTAAAAGACGGAAAATTTTATTTCTTTGACCTAATTATTTTAATTTAGTAACACGTTTCTGAAATGTTACATATAGTGTCATATTAAAATTCTCCAAAACCTAAAATATATTTGTTTTACATCTTAAAAGACCTCCCGGAAGTTAAGTTGTTTTTGTAACAGTTTTTGCTTCAGAAAAAGCCTCGTGTAGCTCTTACTCAATTAAACAATCAATGAACTGAAATTATATTTCATAGCTGTTTCATTTTATACTACAATAAGAATTCATATTTCTTTCAATAAGAATTAAATTTGTTATAATTCGCTTCAATAAGAATTAATATTTGTATCAATAAGAATTAATATTTGCTTCAATAAGAATTAATATTTGTTTCAATTATTCATATTTATATAAATAATATCTTTATCCCTACTTTATAAAACCCTATTTAAAATAAATTTAACTTAGAAAACATGTCGAAAATTGATTCACGGATGTTTATTTCTAAGTATTAAATACAAAATAACTTTTCGTATCTTTCTGAATAACCACAATATTTTTATTTATAACTTTAATAATAAATATAATATTACTCCTACTTCATGAATGAAATGTTCTCAAATTTCACAACTTACGTAGAAAAATATGCTAGAATTATTTTGAACTGATCTGATATTCTTCCACGAATGACTAAATACTAAAAATTATATTTAAAAAAAAACATAAAAATAACCAAGTATAGTAACTTACTCACAAAGTGATACATTTCAATTTATCAATAAAATATTGAACATAATTAAACTAAACACTGATTATTCTTCATACACTATTAAATTATTTTATAAATTAATAAAATATTCAAAACTCTTTAAATTCGCAAAAAAAACAAAATATTCGAAAATTTATTTTCAAAAATAACTCCCACACAAATCAGTACATTAAAATATATTAATAAAATGTAGAATTCAATTTAATTTAAAACCGATTCTTTTTCCGTTACATTAATTTATAAATTAATAAAATATTCAAAACTTTAAATTCCTAAAAAAATAAATATTCACAAAATTTATTTTCAAAAATTACTTTTCCTCAAATTATTAAATTGAAATTTATTAATAAAATATATAACACAGTTAAACATAACATCGGTTCTTTTTCCATTATATTAATTTTTTTATATAAATTAATAAAATATTCAAAACTTCAAATTCCTAAAAAACAAAACATCGGAAAAATTTATTTTTAAATATTACTCCCGCACAAATTAGTACCATTAAAATTTATTAATAAAATATAGAAAACCATTAAATTTAAAACTCTTTTTTCCGTTAAAATTTTTTTTATATAAATTAATAAAATATTCAAAACTTTAAATTCCCCCAAAAAAATATCCTCAAAATTTATTCTCGAAAATTACTCCCCCACAAATTAATGCATTGAAACTTATTAAATTATTTTATAACTTAAAAAAATATTAAAATTTTTTTTATTCCCCCATCCCAAAAAAAAAAAAAAAATATTCGTAAAATTTATTTCCAAAAATTTCCAAAATCTGATATTAATACTAGAAACACGTTGCATTTTTTACGCACTTACCAAAAAAATGCACGAAGACTTAAAGTAAACAGAGAAGAAAAAATTACCACAAGAAGTGTCAAAACATGTGGCCCCAACAACGTGCGAAAAAAAAATTGAAACTTACCGATTTGGACCGAACGCTGATATTCGTCCGAAGAATCAGGAACATGACCGGGGCACGCTAGTCGATGGCGGAACGAGCGACAGCACGGAGACTTGACTTGGCGGCCATGCTAGCCCGATTGTGTCTGCTGCTGTTCTCCCCCCTTTTAGTCCGATGCGCCCCAATAAAAGGGGCGCTGCAGACGCGCATGCACACACACAAAAACAAAGAAGAATCGGAAAAGATATAATTCCCGTCAATCCCTCTTCTCTTTCAATTCCTAGATTTAGTGTGGATTTTTTCAATAATCACTCCCCTAACCTACAAAAAAGATCGATCAGTTAAGAAAGATGAAGTCGCAACTGCCTTAAGAATGTAAAGTCCCCTCCCCTCTTTAGTCCCTTTTTAGATAGAAAAGTCATAGTAATAATCTATAGCCTTATAGTAAAGCCCCCTTGCCCTTTAGCTAGGATAGTAGAGTTGCATAGGACTCGCACAGGTAAAGAAGCGCTCTGACCTTTTCGTAGTTACCGCCAAACCACGGACAATCAATTGTCCATTCATAAAGACCGAAACCCCACGTTCAATTTACGTGAATGGGAATTGCATTTTAATGGTGGGGGGTGGGGTGGGGGCTTGCTGACAGAGACGTTCGGTTGTAAAGGAGATTGGGTCTGTTCGATATTGAATGAAATTTTGCTTCATCCATCCTTTTAGCGAAATTAATATATTCTGTATCTGGTATTGTTATGCAACAAGGTACCAATTTATAAATACTACCATCGGTAGGTATTGGTGGTAGCCTAGAAGAACTTCGCTCTCTAAGAGAAACTTGAGATCTCACGTGTGAGATTTTCTCTCATTATTTCCATCATGATATAGAGTGGTAAAATTATCAGAGGTCAATTGCATAATAATTTCCCTATTTATTCACCACACTCTAGAACTCCCTCACTAAGAGATACTTGAGGTCTCATGTGTGAGATTTCCTCTCATTATTGTCTACATAATATAAGAAGTGCAAAATTATCAAAGAGGTCAATTGCATAATAATTTACCTATTTATTCACCAAATGAAAAAAAAACTTAGAAGAAAATACAGGTATATGTATCAACAGTCAGTTTTTTTTTTTATTATTTATGTTACAGTGGTGAGTTAAACAAATTTCTGTAAAAAAATATTATTTTACTAATACAGACAAACTACATATACCAAATAGGTTGGTTGGTTGGTTGTATTCAGATTACCTGGCGCCTTCAGCAACACGAGGGCTATAATGCGCCGAAACATTCGTCATTAGACAATCCAACATACATTTACAAACACCCATGCCTAACACGGGACTCGAACCCGCAACCTCGCGGTCCAGAAGCTAGCACGCTAACCACTATACCCGTTTGGTCATATACCAAATAGGAACAGAATTAACAATCAAATAACTAAATGCAAGTTAACGGAAATCTTAAAATAACTCTTGAAGTATTTTAGAGCTAGTATTAGGAGAAAGTATCATATAATGAGTTTTTAAGAAAAAAAACTGATTGAGATAAAAACTCATAGCGTGAGTTCTCTCGAGTTAAATCAACAGCGTAAAGTTTTGTTAATAAAGGTTAAGGAGAAACGCAAATTTTACGAGCAATAAAACTTACTACTTACATTGTAATTATACTATCTGATATCGTTCATTTGGAAAATGAGTGAGAGTTTAAGAGCACAAACAGTGCAATCAAAAATTCCTCTTTTCAAAATGTTCATGACAATGTTATTGCAAATGAAATTTATAGTAGTGATAAACAGAAAATGTAAATGTTTAGAGTTACTTGGTAGGGACTGAATGTAAGTTACGGATAGTCAAAATAAAATTGACCCAGAGAAGTTTTTTTTTTTTTTTTTTAATTCAAACAATAAATTTACCATTGTACTTCCTTTATATTTTCAGGACCAGATGTATATCAGTTTTAAATTAAATAAGTCAAGTTTAGTTAAGTTTAAATACTAGGGCAAAAAAATAGGCAACTTAATTTTAATAAATTTTTTAGGAGATACAAAAACTTATTACACTCACGTATTGGATAGTAGTATAGTATACTGTCAAATGAACAGCAAAGAAATTGTACTATGCAATATACAAATTTAACCGAAAATTTTGATGAAAAGTAACTGAATTGTGGACGTCTTGTAAAAAGGTAGTGGAGTGCCTTCCCATTGTGTTTACCCTCTAATAAATCTATAGTAGTGGATCAAAGTGTGAAATGCAACATACTTATAAAAATACAAAAGTCTTATAAAATCAAATACCTATACTAAAAAATTCTTGATAATAGCCTGGAGCTGTCTCGTTTTTTCACCATTCGGTGTAGCATCATTAATATTCAATTTTTATCTTCAGTATGTCCATGAATTTTAAATAGAAATTGAGGAGTGTAGGCTTCGAATTGTTAAATTCGTCAATGCTTATTCGGAATAAAACGTTAGAAACGATTGCTTTATTATAAGATCTTGAAATTTATCACTCATTAATTCGAATTTTGAGTTTGGTAATTTTTTAAAAATCTAAGAAGTCAAAAACGAGATTTGCTACGATCAAGACAAGATTTAGTCAAAATTTTCAATGTATTGCCGCTCTGATTAGATATTCCAGTGACTATTATTTATTGTTCATAAAGCAGAAAGTTATAACAACAGAAAAAGTCATTGAATATACTTTCGTGGGTTGATCCTGTGTACTGCGCTGAAACATCGTTGAATGGATATCTGAAGGAACAGAAGAGGTGTTTTCCTGTAGGCCTTTCAATAAGAAACTGTTCCATAATTGGCTCTCAAATGGGAGAAAACCCAGAAAACTCTCAGGAGGAAGCGTGAATACGTTATCAAGATGATACATTGTAGATTAAATACAGTTAGGCATGGAATTTATATTGTTAGTGAAAAACATAGAGTGGTAACAATAGTTCGTTTCTAACGAATTTCCCTTCACATGAAAAGAGCAATCAAAGAAGTAATCAATGTAACATTGATACTAATCAAGGGTAGTCGACCATATTTAAACAAGTCCAATGAAACCTAATTTAAAAAAATTTATATTCAAAAACATCCTCGTGTGTAACGAGGTAAAATTAAAATACAATTTAGGTTACTACTTCATCCATTATTCTTTCTTTACAAATCAAACCATGTATGTATATATGAACTGAAATTTAATTTGAACTTAATCCGCAAAAGGATTAGAATGAAAAACCAAAAAAAAGAAACTTCTTTCCAACGTAAATTTACATTTAACCACAACATTACATAATTTTAAATTTAATATTAAACAATAACATTACCTAATTTTAAATTGAAACATTACGTAATGATCTGAATGTTTGTCGGCGAAGTAATGTTAGTGGGAATTAATCTCTTACATGTGGAAATGATATATGTCACATTAAACTGACTTTAAGAATCAAACCAATTTAATAATTCTTTTCCAGTTTCTATTATTAGAGAAAGATTACTTTCTAAAGTCTTTTAAATAGCGTGAGTTCAATTTAAACTTAAACCACTTTAGCATTTTATATCGGTCTATATTTTATCTAAGTAGTGAAAGGACGAGAAATTGAAATGCCTGACTTGTAACAAGTTGGATTTCAATGGATCACTTAAGTGATTTCAAAAAGAGATAAATTTTGATGGAATTAATGTAAAATATTCTCTGAGAAAATATTCTATCTTTTATGAAACACGACTTTTTTAGTTTTTATTTCTAAGTACATTATTCCATTTATTTTTGTTTGAGAATGGAGATTCTTTGTTTAAATCAATGATTCTCAAATCTCAAACGGTTATGCAATTTCAACATATATATAGTGTATACAGTACTTTATAAAGTATTTGCTCAAATTTTAAATGATTTTGCAAATTGAACATATATATTGCCTATACCGTACTTTATAAAGTATTGGCTCAAATATTAAATAACTTTTCAATTTTAACTTGTACGTAGCAAATACAGTACTTAATTATACAGTATTGTCTCAAATATCAAACGATTTTGCAAAATTTACATATATACTACATATACAGTGCTTTACAATCAAATATCAAATGATTTTACATTTTTAACATATATATCGCAGGAAAATGATGAAAACGGAGATTTGATCAAATCCCTAAGGTAGAGGACCAATTCACAGAGGATGTTAAAATTAAAACTCTGTGGAGTGATTTCCCTAAATAAAGTAAGTGGTTTAATCGATCAAATCTCGTAATTATTTTAGTGAAAAGATGAAATAAACAAGTCAGGACTCTAACAGATCTATGTTTCACTTGTTACCACTCTCCTTTACCTCACTCCGACGTCCATGGAACGAAATAACATTGTATTAGATGTAAAAATTAATTAATGCCAAATTGGAACCTCAGTTGGAATTATAAAAGATTGGCTGCTTAGAAACGCTCTTCAAATAGCTACTACAACATTTGCCGAAATAGTTCCACAAACTAACCTAAGTCTGCGTGAGATTGCCGAAAAATTATCCTTATTTGGAAATCAAGGATTTAAGATGTGTTCCTGTGAACAATCCAAAATACAATGTAAAACAAAAAGATGTGCCAGTAAAAAAGTAACATACTTTGTAACTCGAGACGTCACATATCAACAACGTGTTTTAATAAAAACGAATGAACATTATTATTTATTAATTATTTTCACTAAAAATGTTTAAAATTTCACCAAAAATATACTTTTTGTATTTAAGAAAATCAGCTTAAGTACCTATTTCTTTTGTTAATTAGTTTCGAATAAATAATTTGTTTTTCAATGACTATTGTTATAATACCTACTCTACATTTAATAATGCATGGTTTACTAAATAAATACTTTTAATATATAAACAAAATTATTTCATCTTTTCACTAAAACTGTTAAGGGATTTGATCAAGTCACTTACTTTCATTAGGGAAATCAATACACAGAGTTGTAATTTTAACATCTTCCTTGAATTGATCACCTACCTCAGGGATTCGATCAAATCTCCGTTTTTATCATCTCCGTGCAACATATATAGTGCGTATACAGTTCTTTACAAAGTATTGTCTCAGGATTCTCACCGGGCTTCGTAAATCGTCTATCTCGACATAAAGATTGGTAAGTGAAGCTAGCATAGTTGTCGCTTAAGCCTCTTTCTGTTAAAAGTCAATATGTATGAAAATAAATGTTTTTGCGTGGGTTTCTTGTTTTATAAACTCTTTCTTCGTACTGAAAAAAACTTCAAAATCCTTCCTTCAGGGAAAAACCTTCATTTCAAAGCAGAAAATTGAGCGGAAGCATTCCACCGTTACGTATGAGATAATATGCCTCAATTTCATCTCGAATAACAAGTTAGTGTCTTTTAGTAATACTTATTTTTGAAATGACCTTTACTGTACTCTGACAGTTATCAAAGAAAAAAATACTCTAAATGGTTTAGAGTCATACTTCAAACTATTACGCATGGAGGTTTCTGAAGTTTACATTCCCTCTTATATTACAGCCCACATACTATTGTTTTTACCTAAATAATTTTATTTTTATGATAGACACATATTTTGCAATACAAATATCAGAAAAATTAAAAAGAAATAATTAAAAAATAAATATCTTTGTGTTTCGTATGGGACATTAGCATTTCATTTCAAGCTTACAAAATATAGAACTCTATATTAAAAGAAACTGCATGTAATATTAGAGTGGTTAAAAAAAAAAATTTCAGCTACAGACCAAGACACCCCCTAATTTTTTTACATTTACCCATAGTATTATTCTCCTAAAATTTTAGCTTCCTACTCCTCTTATAAGAAGGTGGCGCTCAATGACCATTCATTTTTGTATTTTTTGTAATTTCGCATAATTTTCGAGTTTTATGCTGATAAGAACGCATGTCTACATTTAAAAAAAAAGTTTTTATGGGTTTTTAATACATGCTATATAGTTTGCAACAGTTATCTACTGTATCTGGCAACATCCATATTATCAGAAACACCGTCTGATCGTGAAGCACTTCGTTTGATTGTTCCAGTAGTCGTAGCTTTGGAGCATGTTACTCGAGTGTTTCCTCTTTAAAGAGGGATCCAAAATCAAGAAAAAAAGTTATAGAAAAGAATACGCTGACTCAAGCAATGGGTAAATTCAAATCTGACTGTCCTATAGCCCTTCATTGGAACGGCATACGTCTGCCAAAATCTTTTGGATTAAGAAAGATTGATCGTTTGCCTGTATATGTTTTGGGAGATGGTATCGAAAAACTTCTTAATGTCTCAAAATTGATAGGTGGAAGAACAATGAAATATATTTCAAAAACTGTTTTTATGCTAGCCAATGGCAAGTTGAGAATTAAATTTATACAAAGTTTTGATACTACGAATATAACTACTGGTTGTGTATAAGAAGCATGCATTATTTTGGAGAAAAATGAATTGCACACATAAATTTCCAGGATTTAGAACTGAAAGAAGACGCTAAAGAGTTTTAAAGTTTCAAATGTAGCCTTCATTTCAACTGTGGATAAATCTATGATGATTAGAAATCACTATAAAAAAGTAATCTATCTGATATTAATCGTTTTGGGCAATCCACTAGAAAAAATCCTTTGGTGAGCAGCAGATGCTATTCATCACCCACCGTGGATGGCTAAACTCCTGTACATTTTTAAATCCGTCGTCTATTCAGAGATCAACAAGAGGTTTTCCATAAAACTAATAGAGAGAAGAAATGCAGCTCCAGCGATTTGCACAGTTTAATGCTTTTTTGTATAGTAAAGACATGGATAGAAGCACCCACTTGCTTCTGAAGGTGACCTGAACTTGTGGAAAAACGTTAAAAAGTATAAGATAATTGATTCTAAAATTGGAATTACACCTGGAAAAGTTTTGATAAAGCTTATATGGTATCTTTCAAATAAATTGGTTGGTTAGGCGATATTTTCATACGGAATTACAGCAAAAGAAAGAAAAATTAAAAAGCATTGCAAATATGAATAGCTCAAAAGATTCCAGAAATATAAAATGGTGCGAGCTATTAAAAATGTTGAAAGATAATGCCAGTCTTGAAGAATTTGTGACAAAAAGAACTCTTGATATTTACTTTTTATTTACAAAAAGAACTCTTGATATTTACTTTTTATTTACAAAAAGAACTCTTGATATGGTAATTTTTCAATATTACGTTATTGAAAATGTCTCTACTATGACAGTGGGTTTCGATAATCTGAATGGCAACATTTACAGGATTTATGTTGTTTACAATATCCATACCTAACCCATATTTTTTAGATGTTATTAACTGCTCATTCGATCAATTTCAATCAAATGTTGTTCTTGGTAGGAGATTGAGTGTCGTTTGAAAATGTTCATTAAGTTCAGCTGCACATTTAGAAACTTTGAATAGAGCTGAAACTTAGACACTATTTATACTCGATAGTCCACTCTATATTGACTGTGAATTTTATGAATTGAAATGATATTATGGTATTTACATAATTTCCGATCGACAATTTTCGGCATACCAAATATGTAACCTAGTGGTACCCGTAATGCTTGGTAAAAAATGAAATAAAAAACACTACTGATCTACATAATACTACAGTAATTAGTAATTTCGTATATAGGTGTACTAATGGCTTATTTTGAATGCTTTTCAGGATTTTATGTCGTCTAATTCATAGGGGCAATTTTATCAGAATTTCAAAAGTTTAATGGAGTAGCATGGGGGATTAACGAGTGTTTGTGAGAAGGGGCGGAGCCCTCTAGAAGTAAATTATTTTATAAACTTTTACTAACTTATGTAATATTTTTTATTTATGGTATACATAAAAACTTTATTTAAGAAAATTGCTTTCAATTATACTTATTAGCAAATCCACTACAAATACCCAAAAACGCGCAAAATGAGAAATTTTACTGTTCATTGAGCGCCATCTTTTAATTGGAGTAGGATTCTGAAATTTTGCTAGAACATTTGTATGGGTAGATGTAAAAAAATGAGGGGGTGTCCAGATTTCTAGGTAAAAAAAAAATCCCCATATATTTTTGAACCACCCTAATGTAATATTGTGCTTATTCAAAAATTATATCCTGCAAATTACTGCTAGTTTAAAATCATGAATACATTTCTGAATCTGCGACATAATCATTGAAAAGCGTCGGAAAAAAATCTGGTCACCATTTTCATGAATAATTTTTTTAAGTAATTATATACTAATTTTCTTTATATCTGTACAAAAACTGTTTCATTTTCTCTTAAAAACTATCTGAAAAATATTGATCCAAAGGCACGCCAAGAAATCTGCTCTGTAAAATGAAAGGAAATAAGTAATGCAAGAAAACGATAACCTGGTGACTTTTTTTTTAGTACCAAAATATCCGATTGGGAGTTTGGAGCTTACTAAAACAACGACTACTTGTGAGCCATACTACGCTTTAAAATCGTAACAACAGCATTAATAATTACGCCTCTTAATTTTAAACTTGATTAGATGACTTGGTAAAGACATCTGAGCAGGCCCTTTTCTTTCCACATGCCACGACGGATTTTACCCGCCACAGCCACCATTATTTTTACCTCAAGTATAATGGCAGTACTTTGGAACGATCCTACTATCTTCCTGTCATGCGACGGACCTGAAATTTAATGGATCTAGTAAGAATGGATGAAATAAAAGATCAAAATCAAAGAAAATATAAATATATTCTAACTCAGAGTTCACCTGATTACAAAATATTTCATGCGTGACGCGTATTTAAAATGTTTAATAATACAGAAGATATGTTAACTAGAAAAGTCCTTACTACAGCCACTCTTCGTTTTTACTATTCAATAGCCAATATAACTTTATTCTGAGGAAATAAAAGGAAAATATTGTAGATATTCCTTTTAAAATCAAACTACTAACTTCTAAAATAGCAACGGCAGTATAGAATTATTCACTGAAGTTATATTTGGGAATTGCTGAAATATACCGACTTCTGCGGACGCCGTGCGAGCCCGCATAAAGCTTTCAAAGTTGCGAGCGCTCTCCGCATCGTGTGAAAGGGTCCATTCAAAATACATTGGTGAAACTTCTTTCGGGCCCGCGTCCGCACAGTGTGAAAGAGCTTTAATGGATTAAGGATGGAATTACCTGGAATAAACTTTAAGTGTAGTTGGTATAAATAAGTTTGAGAATTGTGTTTTAAATATATCTTATAAATAGTTACCGAGAATTGGAGATTTTAAACTTATTAATTTGGAGGGAAAATGTAGAAAAAGTGACAAAATGACTAAACACAGTATACATTGTATAAAAATATTGTAGATATCTCTTTTAAAATCAAACTACTAACTTCTAATATAACAATGGCAGTATAAGATTATTCACTGAAGTTATATTTGGGAATTGCGGAAATATACCGACTTCTGCGGATGCTGTACGAGCCCGCATAAAGCTTTCAAAGTTGCGAGCGCTCTCAGCATCGTGTGAAAGGGTCCATTTAAAATATATTGGTGAAACTTCTTGCGGGCTCGCGTCCACACCGTGTGAAAGAGCTCTAATGGATTAAGGATGGAATTCCCTGGAATAAACTTTAAGCGTAGTTGGTATAAATAAGTTTGATAATAGTGTTTTAAATATATCTTATAAATAGTTACCGAGAATCAGATTTTAAACTTATTAATTTGGAGAAGAAAATGTAGAAAAAATTACTAATTGACTAAACACGGTATACATTGTATAAAATTATACTCCTACACAAAACTATACTTTATCTTATTTTACAATTTTAACAATGAAAAACACCAAATTGAATTAAAACTTACTTCCTTTGAAAAGTACACTGTGGATGAACGTTTAACACAAAGAAATACTCTAATTTGAAAATAAAATGTCAACCGTTTCTTTTTCTTTTCTTACAATGACTCGATCAAAATAAAACTCGTACAATTTACAAAAAATAATGTTACAATGCTTAAATGTTTAGTGTTCAGACTTTAGTATTTTTTCGGATTGCTCTTATTTATCTTAACATCTTTCAACCTCATGGGCATATATAAAACCAATTTTTCACTATAATCATTTCTTGTCTATCTCTACTCTAAAAAAACTGCTTTTGAGTAATCTTTGTTTAAAATATGATTATTTATTATTCCAATTTGTAACAGATGCTATAAATATTTTATTTAGCTTTTATCTAATAATTAAAGTGGCATTTAGAGCAATTTAGGGCAGTTGTAATGTAGCCACACCCAATATTTCATGCGCCGAATCGATATTCTAAAAATATTGAAAAAATGTTTTATTGCGTCTGACTTCAAATTGTCAGGAGGTTTATATATAATAATGATTCCATGTGAACTCCTTAATACTCCATTAGCACAACAATGCCATCCAGCATCCCTTGACATTGGTCAATCCCGATGTAGAACGTTGTAAATCGGCCGTTGTTATAGATATTGCCCTACCTCATCCAATGCTCGGATAAAATATACTGTAAATTTTGAAATGTTGATGCAGTTTTAAAACTAAAATATTTTACTTGTAAGAAATTATAGAGGGCAAAAAATATGATTTTTGATGTTTTTGACATGTTTATTTTTAAAAAATCTTTATACTTTTGAACAATGCTAGAGTTTCGACCAAAATTGGCTAATCTTGCAGAAAATACATATATTCATATATATTTCCCAAAATATTTTTTCCCTCGTTTTACCAGAAGTGGGCTTCACAGAAAAAGCAAACTTCTTTCACAAAGCCTGTATAGTGTTCTTCAACAACAGAACTCCAAAGCTATGCCGATTCTAAGATATCTTTCAGCCCCCCCATTTCACCTTTTCAAAATTTTCATCTACGCTCTCAGTTACTCGTTGAGCACACTATCTCCTATTTCTTTTGTATATGCCTTGCGGCAGCATGACAAATATACATTTCGATTCAACAGTTCAGCAAACGTTGATTCCGATACGTAAACAAACAGTCGATGTTGCCAATACGCATACACAAATATGACCATTTTTGGGGCACGTGTAAGAAAATTATACAAACTTATCTTCTAATTAATATTCAAAATAACAATTATTTTTACTCTGATGACAAGCATTTCTCGAGACGAATTACATAAAAATATTGCCATTACCCGAAATGCTTTTCCTCAGAATTATAAAAATTTATTATGTAGAGTTTTATACAAATTTCACTTTTATTCTCTATAAGGCCTTCTGTGAGTTTTGTAATGAGTTGAACCACAAAAGAAAGTAATTCTCTATATTTTTAATAAGGAATACACATCCTTAATAACTGTGGCCAGATGCATAAGTCAGCTTTCTCAGCCACTTACTCAAGCAATAACTTCCTAGCTTTCTCAATGAAACACATTGATTTCAATTAGAGTAAGCATATGGTATATTAAATGTTTTATAGTTTCATTGAAAGCAGCTGACGAAATAATACTAATGAAGTTCACAGAGATTATTGTGATTGTAGAGTAGTAGTTTAGATTGTAGAGAAGTAGTTTAGATTGTAGAGAAGTAGTTTAATTTTTCTATAAAAGGGGTTTAAAGCATATTAAATTTAAAGAAAAAAGTTTATAAAAATATACATTGATAATGTTTTAACCATCAGCCTCATTTGTTTGAATAACTATAAATACAACCAGTCTGATTGAAACCCAAAATACACATTTTTCAAGTCTGAAAATAAATTCTTTTTTAGTGTGTGTGAAGAGGTTATGTTATAAAAATACATTGCCTGAACTTTTTTGATTTCATACATGAAAAAATATTGGCTTTATTGATATTTTATCATTTTGTTTCCGTATTAGCTATCATTAAATACCCTTGGAAAGTATACATCTCACTACTAAAATCCCTCTTCCCCCCATTATGCAATCATATCTACCTGAACATGGCTCCATCAGAACAGTATTAAAGTAATAGTTATTCGCTTAGAACAAGAATTGACTGACAAAGAATTAAACCCTTAGAACAGTATTAAAGAAGGTAACAGTATAAAGAAGTATCGTCAGCTGGTCTTGATACCATAAACGAGCTGCTTCCTTTTTTAGCCAAAATATCTTCCCATACATTTATTTAAAATATACGAATTTTATTAAAAGTTTCACAACAGTAAGAGAAGATGATTAACAAATTATGAAGGAACAATAATTAGTCCTTTTTTATTTAAGTAACAAATAATTAAACCATTATAACAGTATTAAAGCAGGCACTAAGAGATATAGTCAGCCTGTATGTCATCATAGATAAAATACTTCCATTTTTTTTAGTCACAATATCTGCCGATACATTGATTAAAAATATACGAATTTTATAACAGATTTTCCACCAGTAAGAAAATTATTAACAAATTCTGAAGGGGAAATAACTAGTTATATTTTTAATTATTTTACTGTTTATAAGATAGCTTATAAAATCGTTTTAAAGTGTAATAAAAAAATAAATTATTTATTCTGCATTTTCTTAATGACCTTTTATTACTACTGTAAAGCCTGAAATAAAACTTCATATATTTTAAAACAATACTGTAGGTATCAAGGGGAAAATAAATAAAGCGTTATGTCTAAGAAGCAAGGGCTGGTTGACGATCCCTCTTAAACACAACAAATTGTGTTTGTAAAATGTGCACTTTTATTCATCAAAGTGTCTCTGTTTTTTGGGTTTTTTTTAAATTTAATTGCTCTACAGTCTTTATCATCATGTCCATTAGAAGAAAAACAACCTGAGCCTGGTCAACATACATTTTCAGGTTCTACTGCCAAATTTGTGATTTGGTAGTGGAACTCTACCCAACGCGTTCCAAGTTTATCTTCCTATAATTGAAATATTTAAGTAAGCTATATAAGTATAAGAAAATCAATTTTGTCATGATTGGAATTTTGAATATAAATTAGATTTACTTACATAAATAAAGGTAGAAATAAAAATACCTTTGAAAAATTATTGTTTTGATTAATTAAACTTTACTTAATCTAATACATTACTATTTCACCAAAAAAAATACATTTCCCTATCAGTATCTTATACAAGGCATTATAAGGTTAATTCCGGAAGCTGAAAACCAATTTGATTACAAAAAGACCGATACTCAGTAAAAGTATATTGATGACATAGGAACGTGGTTACAGAGTTTTACTATGAGTTTAAAGAATCTGTACAGAGGCTATGTAATTTTGTTACTATCATCACCTTTAAATGAAAATTTAATCTCCTCGCAACACATATCCATGACATGCTACAAATGAAGCACTTAACAATGTATCGGACATGAATTATAAATCTTTTTATGTCATTAGATTATAAACATAACCGTTGTAAAAGACACTAGAAATAAAGATCAACATTGCCAATCTATTTCATGTTCCCTGGAATCTAACCTCCTACCGGTCTAAGCTACATTTATGCAACAATGCGCATTTTAATTGTTACAGTTTGTCGCTTAGTAGTATTCAAAGAAAAGCGTACTGTGGGAAAATGACATTTTTGTCATGAAGGGGGCAGGTAGCTGAAGTCGAAAAAAGAAGACTTGTGTGTTTAAAAGCATTTAAAAACTTGTCTCTGATATGAAATCGAAATTCACGATTCTAAGAATTGTGAAGGGCAACTTGGAGATCCTTCTATAAATGGTTCTTCAAAAAGCGTATCTTTTAAAAGAAATACTTCCCTGTTTGCACAACCATACATTTACAATGCGTTATTTTTATATAATTTGATATTTTGTTTAGATCCAACAATCACACTAAGTCCCTATAAGTTGTAATTATTGTACCCATTAGAATTCAAAATATACATATAACCTTAAATCACACAAGTGAAAAATCTGAAATTAATCATTAATAATTTAAAATAATGTTACAAAAACTTTTAGGATTGTGAAAAAGAAGTTATTTTGCTTGAGCATAATTATTCAAATTTCAAATTTATGTAAGTGATCACTGAAAAGGTCTTTTTACTAGAGAGAGCAATTGATGAAAAATTCACAATTTCTCGACGAAACGCATAATTCTATTTTCTCACAATTCTAGCTTTATATGTTTTGAAAAAAAGTTAAGGACTATACCAAACCTGAATCCACGTATTTTGAAACCTTGCCGTGCTTTCCAACTTATAAATGAATGCATCATTTGAAAACTTGTCGAACGCATTCTAAGATTAAATACAAATGATATCTACACTATTTCTATGATCTAAGGCCTCAGTAACAACATCGTAAAACTGTAGGAAATCAGTTGTGCATGTTGTATTTTGTCCATTTCTAAACCCAAACTGTGCATTCCAGCAAAGAGTTTGGAACAGCTTTCTATTTCGATAGTCAGTTACTATATATCATAGTGATATTTTCTTGGAATTTTATGTTTACTTCTCAATTTATTTTATGTGAAAAAAAACAAGAAAAAAAAACCAGTTGGCTCATGAGCAGCCTGCGCCTTTAAAAGTGCTTAGGTAAATTACCTTTTTAGAAGTAAATCAGAGTAATATATTATATACTATTGGTGAGAGATATAAGATTCCTTAGGTTTCCTTAACGTGCTCAAATTAATATTTTCTCTTTACTGTAGATCAGCCCCATACTGTATACTATCACAATGGTTTCAAAATATTTTGGACAGCTTCGATTTTCAAGCAAATAACATAATGTGCAATTGTAAATAAATTCTCCATCAAAATCGAAAATTTTAGCTTTTAAGTTAGTAAACACTTTTATAATAATTTAAAATAAAATATACCAATTTTGAATTTGAAGTTGTACGATAAATATTTTTCTAGGTATTATTCACTGTATACAAAATTTACGTCTATTCATAGTATTGCATTACACTTTATTTGAAATTCAATTTATGAATATCAGTACGACACAATGAAGTAGGATAGTGACATTACTAGTGTAACGAATTTTCTTTGCAGAGAGACGAAGACACTGGAACAGATATCCTTTTATTCTTCTTCAATAATTCAACAATTCTTAAAATAGCAAGAACAAATCGCATTCAAGCTCACACCAGTTTGAATCATCCCCATCTTGAATCATCTCGGCTCAACGGCAACGAAAACATAACACTTCTTGCTGATTGAAAAACCAAAACTACATTCACGGCAACTCAACGCAAAATATCCACCGACGGAATAGATTGATTCCCACGCAAGCTTTTTATCGAATAGAGACATTCTCTGAAATTCTAGAAATATTCAGATTAACCTTACCGTTGTTACTACTTTGAACCTTGTATTCCCAATATATTTTACAAATTTTTTCATTAATAAAAAGCTGTAAATAAAATTATTGCAAAACAAAATATAGAATTTGATAAAATTTTCACACTGTGTATAATTACATAAAAATTCTCGATCACAAAACGATTCCTCGTTGTTTCAGTAATCTCGTCATTATCTCACAATTCTTAGTAATTTAGTTTTTACCACCATTAGTTAGAATATAACATATTGGCCAACTGATAAATTTTTTAAATGTTCATCATAACCAGGCAGTCAAATTTTTCATATCCAATGAAACAAACTTTTGTTGATTTGTAGACACCCCCCCCCCCCTACTCTCTCCACTTGCATTTAAAGGCATTATGCTTGCAATAAATAATAATACATTTTTTTTTTTTTTTGTAATTTTAAATGAAATAAACTGGTATTCTATTGAAAAAGTAAGTACAGATGATTCAAATGGAACAAAATTGAACTTACAAAATACAATTTTTTTTTAATTAAATTTATTTCAATCAGCATATCCATTAATAGCACAAAACATTGCATAATGTTTGATGTATTAAATTTCATCTTTAAGGGAAAAAAACTGTACAGATATTCCCGTAAAAAATCTTACTCGTAAAGTTTCTCCTGCATATTTAGCTAAGAAAGTTCCGTGTCACCTTTTAGACAAAATCCAAACGCCTTTTAGGTGAAGTATTTAATGTCACCATGTTTTTCAGACAAACAACTGTTTTATTTTAATTTTAAGAACATTTTTAAGAAGGCGAATCCTTGATACCACACAAAAGAGATTGAAAATTTTCAAATGTGCCCCATATTAAAATGTACTGCCCCACGCCTATATTCTATAGTTTCCGGTTGGTTGGTTGGTTGGTTGGTTGGTTGGTTGGTTGGTTGGTTGGTTGGTTGGTTGGTTGGTTGGTTGGTTGGTTGGTTGGTTGGTTGGTTGGTTGGTTGGTTGGTTGGTTGGTTGGTTGGTTGGTTGGTTGGTTGGTTTACCAACAATGGATAATCAGACCGAGGCCTACAACTTAACGTGGATTCCGAACCATAACTAACATCCATGCCAAACACTGGATTTGAACTCGCCTCCTTTGACATACATATCCAGAGCGTTAACATCAGTTGGGTTTTATAGATTTAGAGAAATAAATTAAAAAAGTAAATTGATTATGTAGGGAAAAAAAGATATGCATAAAAGTTAAAAGTTTTCAACATTTTCAATTTTTTTTTTTTTTTTGAAAAATAGTGTTAAAATTATTTAAAAAAATCTATATCCAGAGTTGCAAAATATATCTTTGGAACATTATAAAAATTACAAGTCATTTTAAAAGTATTTTTTGTAGTTTTAAAAACTTTACTAGCATATACTCTAAGTAATTTTAAGAAATGTAACGAGAGAAAACTGAAAGCAATCATTGGAGTGTGCAATGCGCATGGCAGATGCGATGAAATCTTTGAAAACATTATTTGCATAAATTTAATATTATCATATCAAATAAAAAACTTTCGAAAATATAGAAAAGGTTTAAAAGTTCCTTTAAAGTAGAAATCGGAAGAAAAAAAAGTGTTTGAGTCCCAAGCAAATCTCTCAAAATTAAGAGAGTAGACCAACGAACTATAAATACAATGAGCTGTCAATAGTGTCAATTCCATTAAGTGTGACAGACGAAGGTGATGAGTTTGACTTTGAAATCATGTAGTATTGAAAAGGTGATACAAATTACTGATTTTATTTGGATTTACAAACTGCGTTTTAAATGAAAATCAATTCAGTCTCCTAAAAGTTGAAAGTGACTGAACATTAAAAGTTCTCAAATGAAAAAATATAGGAAACTGCTATTTAGTGTTCAATATAATTCATATATCTAATTCACTTATATATCTAGCTTATAAAATGCATTCACAAAACTGAACAAATTTCTAGAAAATTATATACATGTAACAATAAATCGCAAAATTATTAATATTTCTAATATTTTTTTTTCGAGATGATCTAATCAAATAAAGGCAACAAATCCATACTATTATATACATAAGTACTAAAAAGTAATTGACTATTGGTCATATATTCTGTATTAACTCAGTTTTTAACATTTGTTTAGAGTAAGTTATATCACATCCTAAAGATTAAAAGTTGTAAAAAAATACAGGTGACCGCGTTTCCTTTATTTAATGTGCTTTGCACACAACAAACTAAATTGAGATTATTGGGAAAAATACTGTAAACAATGTTTTCCAAATTAGAGTTTTATAGAAATAATTTCTCATTTTAGTTTAATAGATACAAATTACCCTAAACACTTACACTTATAATATTTATAAAAACCTCTAGCCTACCAAATACTATTTGCTTACAAAAAATTTAAACTAACATTCGCTTAGAAGATGCACTTTCATAAAGACACAAAAGTAGCTATTTCATTTGAATAATACAATTGGGGCTGCAGTTAATAAAAATTCTTTTAGTTCATAATTTTGCATTTACAAAACCACTTGGAAGAATATGATTTTCAATCAATGAGTTAGAAATAATGCAACAGTAACAAATAGAAGACTTGAAATATTTCTTTCTATCTCCTAACATGAATAATAAATCAACCAATAATTATGACGACTAAAAAAAAAAATGTTAACATAAATTTTAAAATCTCCATCATTTATTCCATTTTAAATTATCTTAAATCACCATTGAGATATTAATCTTCTATTGTGATACATTTCTTTCTTATTATATTTTGTTATTATTTATCCAATATTATAAATTAGTATGATTCAATCTTACTATAATACGACCTAATATAAAAATTCATCTGAGATCAACCTGAGAAAGATTCAACTTATATATTCAGTTATAAGTAGATTATATTTTAAGCATTTTGATAAATATATCTGATTTTGTTTTCAATACGATTATTTGCGATTCACTTAAATTTTTATAAACATGCTTTGGTAAATAAAGTTGTAGACTAGTTATTGATATAAAATGGGTTTAAAGTAAAACAAGACATTTTTTGTTTACACTATTTTTAGTGCCTTCAAATCATTATCAGTTTCAATGCTTCACAAAATAATTTCTGGTTAGTTTATTGTCATGAAAATACATTTAAAGAATTTTTTATTTATAATATTAATTTAAAAGGATTTTATTTGTAATGTTAATATTTAAAAAAAATTATTTATAGTGTTGATTTAAAAGCATTCTAATTTCTAATAATAAAGTTAGTTTTGTAGCAGATAATAGTGCTATTTCGAAGCATTTTTAAATAATAATTTGTTTCAGATAAATGAAACAATATTCGATACAATATTTTGCATAGTGTTCAAGCGAATTAAAAGAAATATGGGGAAAAAAACCTTAATTACCACTTAGATTAGAATAAGTTTCGTGAACAATTGTGTGCAAAGACGAGTTTTCATTAAAAAAAATCAATATTTTTTACAAGGCTAAATATATTAAGGGGACTCAATAGCTTTAAAATAAAAAAAATTATTTTAGTATTTTTATTTCTCGTTATTTTATGTTTTCTTGCCTTTCCATTCATGTATTATTTTTGTTTGTACTCAAATTATAAATATGTTTTATTTTGTATTGAAAAGCAAACTATCAGTGTTAACTATATTACCTTTAACTTTGATTTTCTCTAAACGTGATATTTTAAACTTCAATATACTTTTTCTAATTAAGTAGTAGAAATATACCATTAATTACCAAATTTCAGTACATTAATCTATAGATTAAACTGAGGCTAAAGTTTGGTAAAAAAAATATCATCAGAATTTTTCTTGTTAAATTTTAATCTGCTTTCCATTTTTTTTTTTTGGGGGGGGGGGGGGGATCCTTTTTTATACAAAGATTTGGTATTTCAAAAAATAGTTATTAAAATAACAAAAAAAAATTTAACCTCAGTTTAATCTGTATATTACTTTGGGGTGACCGGGGCTGGCTGAAATAGGGGCAGGTTGAAACAACAGCATTTAAACGTCTAATTTTATTCATAAGAGATTTATTTCATAGAGGGTATAAAAAAAAAGATTAAATCTTCATTGCATGTACGAATGGAAAGTTTCTGTCAAAAGCCCTCTATTTTAAAAGGAAAAAATTGTTTTTAAGAAGGGCGAGTAAATTTTCAAAGCTTCGTAAGATATCGCATTTTGAGTAGTGTAGACTTGTTAAAGTTTTTGATTTATAAAGTGTTTATAGTGCATAATTATGGCTTGCTATTCACCTGTTTTTAAAAGCACACGTGTTTGGATATTGGCACTTCTTGTTTAGTTAAAATGGCGTATTGGGGCAGGTTGAAACAGAAGGGATGGGGCTTGTTGAAACCAGTGTTTCATTCCCTCTTTATGTTCTCTATCAAGGCTTATGTTCTACGTGAGGTTAGAAAACTGGTATATCAATATGCAAAAAGAAACAATATGCTTGATCCTTCATCCTGGACAGTTGTTGAAGCTGAATGGTTTACCGGATAACTAAAAAGCCACATAAATTTGTTCATTAGAACTCCCCAAGCAACTATTTTAGCTCGAGCAACCAGCTTTAACCAGCACGATGACAAATTGTTTTTCGGAAATTATTTTCGTGTCTTAGAAAACATAATTTTAAACTGCTGACATATACAACAAAGGCGAGACAGAAATAATATTCTATCGCCCAAACAGAATTATTGATAAAAAAGGTATCAAGGTAAAAGGTATCTCAGCTGAGCGTGGGACTCTAGAGGCTGTCGCTATAGGTATTTCTGCTACAGGAAATACAGTACCATCAATATTCTTGTTTCCTAGGGTTATGTTTCGAGATCATTTTATTTTAAGTGGGGCACCGAATGTGAAGGATTAGCCAATCCTTCATGCTGGATGAAGGACAGCGACTTTATTGTTTATTAGAAACATTTCATTTCAATCCGACGATGCACACCAGAGAATCCTGTGTAAGTGATTCTTGATAATCATGAATCCCATCTTTCTATCAATATCATAGACTTGTGTACTGAAAACGGTATTGTTCTCTTGAGCTTTCCACCACATGGTTCACACAAACTTCATCCCCGCCATCGTGGCGCCTTCGGATCTCCAAAAAAAGTGTATTAATACCATATGTGACAATCGGATAAAAGTCAATCAAAGCAAGACTATGAATATATACATTACTAGTATAAGAATACAATTTTTCTAATAAAGAAATCAGCACAGTATCGTTCAGATTAATTATAGCCAGATAATTATGTTTATGAAAGTCATTAATTGCATTTACAACAGTCAAATAATTATGTTTATTGTAATCAAATAATTAGATTTATAGTAGTCGAGTAATTATGTTTTCAGCAGTCAAATAATTATGTTTCAATCTATTTCAGTATGTGCTTCAACCTACTCCAACAAGTGTTTCAACAACCCCGATTAAGGGGTTGGTTGAAACATGCGTCAAGGTTTCTCAGAAATTTGTTTAAAATACCTTACACCTCTAAATATCGTATAATAAAATTCAGAGTAATAGAGCAAAAGTGTAACTTACCAATACCTGAAAAACTAAGTTTCTAGTGCTATTTGTTTAGGAGAAGAAAAAAAAACTTTGAAAAGTGTTTCAGCCAGCCCCGGTCTCCCCTTCTACAATTTAATAAAAATATATTATATCTTTGCCAATTAGTTAGAAAAGGTACATTGAAGTTTAAAATAACGCGTGTAGAGAAAATCAAAGTTAAATATAAAGTCTTTGTTAATATTAAAAGTTTGTATTTTTTTAAACAAATATAACATACTACTAATATGAGTGGAAACAAAAGTAATACATATATAGAAAGGCAAAAAAAAAATCCCACAAATCATTTTTTTTATTTTTTTTTTATTGAGTTGCCTTTGAGAAGTTGGAATTGATTTTTTTTTTTTAATTGTAAATATTGAAATATTTACATATTTTGAATATCCAATTTACTCTCTTTCTAATAAATTATTTTTACATCTGAAAAAGTAAAAAGGGAACAATGTTTTTCGTTACTTTAAATCCATTTTTCTCAAAATGCGTTTTCAAAATCAATGTAACTTTTCTCAGAAACATTGATGTATTTTAATATATATTTTTAATATATATTTGATATATAAGTTCTATATGTACCTAAGTATATACTGAAATAAGCTTATGAACACAACTTGAATACTTATTTTTAAAAAATATTTTTTGATATAAAAATATCAATTTTTGAAAAATTTAACAAAAAATATATTAAAAAATTTCAATTATAAAATATAAAATAACAGTAAAACAATAATAAAAAAAGAGAGATAGAGATCGATTCTCTGATTTACTCACGGGACATTTTGATCCTTTTTTTCTATTCGTAAAAAAATAGAATAGCAAAACTAATATATGGAAAAATAATTATTTTAACTATGTCAAATATACATTTACAAGCCACGGACGTGTCCCGTGCGTTAGACGTTATAAATACATATTTTGGCTATTTAAAATAATTATTTTTCCATATAACACTGTCACCAACTAATATTATACAAAACAAAAATATAACTAGTAATTGCATCATAGTTTTGCTATTAGAATTTTTTACAAGTAGAAAAAAGAGCGAAAATGTCCCGTGCGTCATGCAGAAAATTTCCCTTGAGTGATTTTCTTTAACAGTTCATATCATTAAAATAGCAAGTCTTCATTTTATTTAAAAAATAAATTTCAGATTTTGTATGTGTGGTGGATTCTGAGAAAATATACATCAAAGTTTGCCAATTAACATGTCTAGTACAAAAGATTTTAACTCCCCTTAAAAACATCTATGGAATTAAAATAAAACACTAATATATATAAAATATATTTTCTGTGAAAATCCGATTTCTATAACAACTATTTTCATCCTTTATTTTGTTAAAGATAATATGTAGCGAGCTTTTTTATTATAAAACTACTATTCGCTCAAATAAACATATAACTTTAAAGATCTAGAGAATGTTTTTAATCGTTTGAGCAGAAAATACTTGTATATACTCGAATAGTGAGTTAGCTACAAACGAGACCCTCAACTTATATTTATCTTTAAAGTCTCTATAATTGGTTTTTCATCGAATTAGAAAAAAGTATAATCTCTGCAAGTCTGTCCTCGGTGAATCTTGCAATCCAAAAGCTATGTATCCACGCTCCATGGAACAATTTCAGTTCCTTGGATGGCCTCAGATTCTTACTTTTCAGTATAAAAATTAAGGTCTTCCCTGGCAACTGTTGTGACTATACCCTGTTAATCGAATACATTAAATATCGGACAATATATATAATTGATTAAAAGACTGCTGGGACTCTACTCTACTAACCTTGGAAAATGCAACTAATTAAATCGGACCAATCTCATTACAAAAAAAAGAGTCAAAATGCTACACTCAATTTTTGACGTACAAAAAAATGACGCTTCGGAGGTTTTATTTATTTATTTATTTATTTATTTATTTATTTATTTATTTATTTATTTATTTATTTATTTATTTATTTATTTATTTATTTATTTATTTATTTATTTATTTATTTATTTATTTATTTATTTATTTATTTATTTATTTATTTATTTATTTATTTATTTATTTATTTATTTATTTATTTATTTATTTATTTATTTATTTATTTATTTATTTATTTATTTATTTATTTATTTATTTATTTATTTATTTATTTATTTATTTATTTATTTATTTATTTATTTATTTATTTATTTATTTATTTATTTATTTATTTATTTATTTATTTATTTATTTATTTATTTATTTATTTATTTATTTATTTATTTATTTATTTATTTATTTATTTATTTATTTATTTATTTATTTATTTATTTATTTATTTATTTATTTATTTATTTATTTATTTATTTATTTATTTATTTATTTATTTATTTATTTATTTATTTATTTATTTATTTATTTATTTATTTATTTATTTATTTATTTATTTATTTATTTATTTATTTATTTATTTATTTATTTATTTATTTATTTATTTATTTATTTATTTATTTATTTATTTATTTATTTATTTATTTATTTATTTATTTATTTATTTATTTATTTATTTATTTATTTATTTATTTATTTATTTATTTTAATTGTGGAAAATTCCAAGTTGTTATTTCTACAGAAGAAAATTTTGGTTGGCTTGTTTGTATGCTCAGTGCGCTCATTTTTATGCACACGGCTAATCTGGCCAGAACTTAAAGCTTAAGGTGGACTTCAAATCACAAAGAACATCCATGCCAAACCCAGGATTAGAATCAGGCACCTTTGGCAAGCGAGGATAAAGCTATAACCACACAGTGGGCAGAAAATTTTAGGTTCGATAACACTTATACAGGGTCTTTCAGAAAAAATTCTTAACTTTGAAATAACATAACTGAGAAACAGTGAGAGACAAAAAGATGCGACAGGTAGTATGTTGAATACTTAAGGAGGTATGGAATTTTAAATACACTGTTTTTCAAAATTAATTGAGGGAAATCTTTATGATGATGACTGCATATGGTTTACCAGCGTGGCCATTTTCATTTGGACAGAACAGTCAATAAACAAAACACACAAAAACGCAACTTTCTGAAGAACTGACCATTTGGGCCGCTCTATCCAATAAATTAATCACAAGGCCCCTTTCATGAAGAAAAGGATGAACTCGCTGTATTATATTCATATTTCACTTCAACGTTTTACTACTGTTGCGTGGATGGGTTCGAAAGACTTGAAGCTAAAGCAGATTAAAACTTGAAGAAATTTTTTCCGATATAACTCTTCGCAGATTCTTTTACAACTCCAGAACTTCTCGTTCTAACAGACTCAATACAGCTCTCTACACAACAATGGAGCACAAATAGCAGTTAAAAACTAGAAACACAACTGCTAAAATCGACGCAAAAGACAATGCAATACAGTTCACTTTCGGAACTACTCTGAATGCTCGCTGAGAGACAACTAACTCACTAACTAGATCATCCGCTCTCTTGGCCATATATAGGAAAGTTAATCCTTCACAAATCTTCTAGTGATAGAAATTTGGAGAATTTTCCAGATCGCAGTCGAAAAGCCTATTACAGGTTCATGGGGACCGAAAGTGTTGCCAAATGGTCGCCAAGTTTGGCGACATTTGGTGATTTCTCGCCAAATTTGGTGACCAAAATTAGTCGCCAAAACCGTCGCCAACTTGGCTCTATCTCGCCAAGGGACCGAGATTGCCATTGACCATATGTTAAATGGCCTTCTCCTTGTAAAATTCGATTTCCAGCATTATCCCTGTAAAACTCGTTTTCCAGCTTTAAGAAACGCATTGAGGGAAAGCGAAGTAAAACCAAACTCTTGTACTACCTTATACGAAATGCACATAAATTTTTCTTTTTACATAATTAATACTACGAAATATTTACAAATATACAGAAATTCGTAACACTACATTGAAATTCTACAACGATTTTTGCAAACTAGTATATTGAAAATTCCAAACCTGTCTATCCAACATGCCACATATCTCTTTCTTCTGTCATCCAAAATTCGTAGTTACGTCATTTCAAATTAGCTCAATCTTTCTGAACGACCCTGTATTTAAAATTCTAAACAGAGAAAATAAACCAGAAATAATTACTTTTCAGCAAATGAATATAGTGGTTGACGCTCAATTCTTTTGCATATTCATGGAAAATCTACCTTTTTAAGTGCCTTTTTGCAGATAACTGTCTTTTGTTGATTTTGAAAAGAAGGACTATACACGTCACGCAACTTCCCACTTGCTAGATGATAGATCTAAAGCAGACTCATTAGATTAACTGCTCTTTCAGTAGTTAAATTCAATTATTCTGTATTAGGTGTCACATTTGAGTTCCAGAGTGACCTCTTCAACAAAAATTAAGTGCTCATTTTGATTTGGAAAAGTAGTTCAGAATTTTTAGTCTCAGTAGTCTCTAAAGGGTAAAGGAATGATGTAAATTTCGATTTTCTTGAATTGGAATGAAACTCCTTCAAAGAGGACCATAAATTACAAATGATTTTGGAATACATTTAAAGACTTTTTAAATGTATTGGAAAATGTCTGTAGTGGGTATAAGTGTGATGTAAATTTCGATTATCTTGAATAAAAATGAAACTCATTTGAGGAGGACCAGTAAATTAAAAATTACACTATAACACATCAAGATTGTGTGTATGGGAAGCTATGAAATCTTACCTTTAACATAAAGTTAAACAAAATGCAATATTATCAAAAAAGTATTTAAATTGACATTTTAGTTACTTAAATACTTTAAATGCGTATATTATAAATTTAAACGTAGTTTAGTTAGCATTAAAAGACGAAAGTTTAAACTGCCTCAAATACTATCCATACCTGGGCTCTCTCTCCGTACCTCTCGAACCATAGAGGACACTGTGTCATTCAGTATGAAACAAATGTCCTTCCTTTCCACACTACCCCAGTGCATTTTTACAGAAATTCATTAAAACAATGAAAGCATTGACTTTTTTTGCAGAACTAAAATAGTAAATGAATAAAAAAAATACTAAACAACAGGAGGGAAACAAGCAAAGTGAATTTGAACTGATTTTGAGAAATCGTAATTTAAAGACTTAATAACGCATAAAAGCACACTAAAGAGTTTAGTTGTTTATGTGAATTATTCTTGTTCTAAATCTGTAAATATTCTTTACCAACCTGCTAATTGTTAGTACCACCAATTTGTCAATAAACTGCACTCAGATCTCTAAAGTTGACTCAAACCGTTAGTCTCCTTTCAGCTCTAAAGATACATGTGAGATTGATTTGACAAAATTATCCATTTTAATTCTTCCTCGAGTACATTATGTATGTAAATATACATTAAGAATGTAACTTTTTATGGATAACCAAAATAGTTCAGGAGCATTTCCCTTTAACAAATTAATAAGTTGTTGGTTACATTTAATTTTTATTTTCCGCAAATACTTACCTGAAGTCGATACTTTGATGTATTGACATTACTATAAACCTGTAGACTGTGAACAAGAAGGTCTTGAAAAAGGACTTTTAAGGGCTAACTAAAGAGAATTGGTAGTCTTGGACGAAAGAAAACCAGAAGAAAGGCCACAAGACTGATTTACAAATTCAAAGACACTGTCACAATCCTGCCGTCACAATATCCGTTGTATTTATTCATTTATAAATCAGATATCCAGTGCAGGGAATTCCATTCATGACTTCTCGTAGCCATTAATTTATTACATGTCAAGGATAGAATCAGTAATTATTACACTGTTTTTACGGTATTTTTCCTTTTGGTGCGCCAAAGAAAAAGCTATTTTAAATCTCATAGCTGAAAGTTTGCGTCACATAAGGGAATTCAAAAAAGTATAAGAAAAGTGAGTGTTTCTCCATAACATAAGGGAACTCAAGAATCATCAGAAAAAAGAGAGTTTTCTACCACATAATGAAACTCAAGAAAATATCAGGTAAGTTATAATATAAGAAAACTCAAAATATTAAGAAAGTGAGCGTTTTTCCATCCCACAAGGGAACTCGAGAATTATCATAACAATTGTTATTTCCCCTTTACAAAGAGAAACTCAAGAAAATATCCGAATAGTTAACGTTTTTTCATAACATAAAAGAACTCGAGAATTATCATAAAAATTATTGGTACATTGTTTATCATCTGCATAAGGAAACACAAAAAAAAAATATCAACAAGGTGAATATTTTTCCTTCATCGAAGAAAACTCAAGAAACTATCCGAAAAGTGTGTGTCTTTCCACCTGATAAGGAAACTAATGAAAATATCAGAAAATTAAGGGGTCTTTGGTATGCACCCATTCGATGCAACGATTCAGAGCAGAGCAAAATAATCGGTGCTTTTCTAAATCAATTTTAATTCTTCATACTTTAACGACATCCTGAAGAGTCTATAATAACTCCCTCAATATTGCTTATTTCTCGTATGAATAAACAAACATTTTAAAAAATGAAAACTAATTTAATATTCTAGTTACATGCGAGAGAATTCCTTGTTTATTTACATGTCTAATGTGGTTGTTCTAAAAGCTTTCGGCTGAATGTCAGCAATTTCTCCCTCTAATTCAATTATCCTTAGTGAGAAATGGAATTGTGAAGACAGCTTCGACCGAATTGCAAAATAAGTATGTCTAATTTACCACATTTTCCCTTGAATTTTATCTATTGAAAAAACCGCATTCTCACGTTTTCCCTTTTCTATTTAAAAGCTTAAGATTCATCATGGGAGCTGTCGTCTGCTGAAAATAAGTGATAGAGAATAATCTGATGTTTTACAGATAGAAGATAATTTCATATTACTCGCAAACAATTTATGTTAAGAATATAAGAAATTATAATTTAGGAAACTATGAACTTGAATCATATTTCTACAATTTTCTTCATAGAAATGTTTTAAATAAAAAATGAAATTTGTTACAGGGCTTAAATTAAAGCAGTAATACACTAAAGGGACCACCATAACATGTTTTTTTTTAGAAAAAGTTTCAATATTGTCCTGAAAATGATGCGATAGCATTTGAATTAAAATTTGATGGATAACAAAGGTGCACTTATGCTTTTAAAACAGCAAATATTTAAAAGATAATTATAGAAAAATGTATTGACATAATGAAATTTGAAAAATATTGCTAAAATTATTACAAAAGTATGAACTGCCCCAAACCCAGAGAGAATTTCAATCTTTTCAACACTTTGTGTAAACCTCCTAAACGAAAAGGATACCAGTTTCAGATGACAAGGATGCAAGCGTTGTAAAAGTTGTACTAGTTCACACTTAACAAACTTTTTGTGGACGTTTTCCCGACAAACTTTTCAAGCTTTACAATGTTAAATGTGTGTAAAACTTTTCATAATAAGCTTGTTACCAGGGTCACACTATATGTATAAATCTAGAATCAACCTTTTAGAAAAGTTTCTATCGTAATACAACCTTATCCTTGCAAGTCTAATAACAATGAAATGACAAGTTTTTCGCAAGCTTACACGCTATCTGGGAAGGTATGAAATCCATTGTGTTGATGTTTTTTTATGAATGTATGATAGTTTCACATTATACGAGGCAGAATTTTGCTTTTATTCAGAAAAGTTATCACAAAATTAAGATTTTCATTTTTAAAAGGGTTACTAAAGCAATTTATTATTTCATCTTAAAAACTTTTCAACAATTGTACTTAAAAAATAATTATGCTTTAAATAACCCTGGAAACTCTGCAGAGTTTCCCAAAAGATATTTACGGAAGGTCTTAAAGATCTAGTTATTTTGCTATTGCAGTTAATTTGCACTTTTGTTCAAAATAAAGATAATCATCAAAAGGTTGAGTACTTTCTAAGCGAAAATGATTTTATAATTTTCAGAATTTTTAATTTTTATACTGTCCCCCTAGAAAGAAAAAGTTTATAAAAGTGTTCTTAAGGTCGCACACACAATTATGAGTGAGGTCAAATAATATGAGTGAGCATTCTTGAGGTGTAAAATATTTTCCACTGTTACAAATTTAAAATTTCATATTTTATCCTTTGTTTTAAAAATGCTCCTCATGGTAAAATTTGTCTAATTTTTATATTTGCTACTGATATGTATTTGAACACAATTAATGCTAAAAGTTTTTTTTTTCTCTCCAAGTATTGGTTAATAAATTAAAAATGAACGTAACTTAGATTTTTTTATGACATATTAATTTAAAGCGGCAATGAAACAACGGAAAATTGACCTATTTAAAAATCTCACAAACAGTGTGAGAAACAAATTTTTCAATTTTTAAAATAAAACACACAAGTATTCCAAATTGTGTTTCTTTTTTAAATTAATTTCGTTTTGTTTAGTAAAAAAAAAAGATAGAAATTGCTGCATTTTTTTTTTTTTTTTTTTTTTTAACCTTCCTGTCTCTTTATTAAATCTCAATTCAAGTATAAATTCAGTTTAAAACCGAAAAATGCTATCTGTGCATAACCTAGCTTTGCCCGGGTAGAAAAGAATTTGCAAAGTTTTTTGGTTTGAAGTTTAGTAACACGTTTTTATTATTAACGTGGTTTTTAAATTGAACTACATTTCGATTCCAACTGTATATAGTTTTAAGTTTGCATTAGGTTTTGAAATACCAAAACTGATATTAGAAAATTATTAAAATCAAAATTCTAAAACTAATGAATAAACATTTATTTCTACAAAAGTTAAATTCTTTTATCAAGTGATTCTACAAAATCAAAACAGTTATAAAAAGGATTTAATGATTCTTACTGTTAGTTTTAAATTTTAATGTGTTAATTTAAAGTACTTTTCGCTGTTTCAGTTGTAACGTTGTTTTAGGTGTATGTATATTACTAAGCATTTGAAAACTAAATTAATTAAACTTAAATGGGAAAACTCCAAACCTTAACTTTTATTATGCAAATGTATATTGAATGGGAATTCACTTTTCTTTATGTTGATATAAAGTATTTCTTGCGGTTGGTGCTAGCATACTAGTAAGCGTTTAAAAAAAGTTTAATTTGTAACTTTTTGCATGCAAATGTGTATTTAAAAGGAATTTCCTTTCTAACATGTTCTTTGAAATTATTTCTTGCTGTTGGAGCATTTGACAGTTTTTTAGATGTAAGCATACTACAAAGCATTTAAAAACAAAACAAACTTAACTTATGTAAAAATGTGAACTTTAACTTTTAAAATTCAAATTTATAGTGAAATAGAAATTCACTTCTTTTCAATGTGCTTCTTTGAAGTATTTCTTGTTGGGGGAGTTCTTGGCAGTGTTCTTGGTGTAAGCATAATAGTAATCATTTGAAAACTAACCTAACTAAACTTAAAGAGAAAAACTATAACCTTGAACTTTTATGATGCATATTGAAATGTAAATTCAAAATAAAATGCAACACGCGTACGGTATAATAAGACTTTGAAACACTCTTATCTATAAATTTGCATGTCTTTAATATTTGTTAAATATAAATTATTCTCTTTTTAATTTTTTAAGTTCATTCAGCAAACTTTGTAAAGGTGGTGGTAGAATGTTGCTAATTCATTACAAAGTTCAAACATCCAAATGGAGGAAGCATTAAATATTCCATTAACTTTATTTGGACATATAATTTGGAAAATCCAGTGATTCGCTTTTATATAGATTTCTTCGTATCTTTCGCAACTTTTCCATCAAAAACTGTCTCCTCAAATATGTGAATTTCTTTCAAGCATTTCTTCGTAAAATTCAACAAATTGGATTATGAGTCACTGTCACGAAATAGTCGATTTTTCCCATCTTTCCATTACAGTACATCAAATACAGATACCATAATTTGGTGACATTTAAGGTCTGATATCTCCCACTGTTAAGGTTAACGACATGTGGCAATTTGGGGATATAAAAAAAATTTGAAGGGTTGGCGAGTTTGGCAGTAAACATGGCGAAAAATGTTGTTCTAATTCAATATTAGATCCAGTGATTGCACCTTTACAGTCGAACTTTAAATTCTCGGTTGAATTTTATGCAGTAGTAATATTCTTATCAAGACTTTCAAACTGATATACGTCACATACCTTTAGTATTTATGGTTTAGGTACTCAACTTAAATTACCGAAGAAAGTACTGAACTCAAATTACCTCAATACTTTTACCGAAGAAAAGTTATGATTACGACCGTTATCAAACACATCTTTAATTATTACCAAAAAAATCTCTACTATTGGAAATTGTATTTAAGGCGTTCACAAACATATATAGAAACAATTTAAGTATGCTTATAAAAACATCATTGCCTAAAAGACGAGAAGTTTTTTTTTTTTTTTAATTTATGCATTCCTTTAATGCCATCGTTTTATAAGAATTAGATGAAAGATTTAGAACCTTTTTTATTTTGTTCATACATTTTCTCTATTAATTTTAAATGTATATTTTTAATAATTACAATATTATAATTTAAATATTAATATTTTAAGTATAGTTTAAAAATAAATCTGGATTACACCCAAATTGCGTAAATTATTGTAGTGAGCCACATGCTTTTTTCCCCTGTACATAGCTCAGTGATTTTCGAGTGATCACAGCTTAAATTTCCGGAAACGATCAAACATTTTACAGTATTTGAATTGCCGACGCGGTCAAAATCAGTCAACATATTTTTATAGTCTTTGATGGTATAAATAGTTTGTTCTTCAAAGTTTTTATAACTTTTATAAGTAATGTTTTTTATTAGTTACTCACCAGTACATCTATTCTGCTCAAAGTAAAACAGATTTCGTTAAATCATGATGTCCACTTTCAGTGGATCCCTTCTCATGTGAACATTCATGGTAATAAATTGTCGGACAAACTTCGAGGGATTGGTTTGACAAGGTTCCAACTGACATTTTCACTATTCTGAGATATCGAGGCTCAAAGTTTCATTTAACTATAACTCGAACAATTAAAAAGCAAGTGTTTCGAAATTTTCAATACTTATTCATATGCCTATAGACTACTAAATGCACAAATAATATATTTTTTAAACTTACCCAGTTTACAGATATGATATAGTGGTTTTTGCAGTTGGAACTTTGTCACTTTCGCCAAACGATTTCGGAAAAGTGACAAAGTTCTAACTGCTGTTACAACTATGTCAAAGTAAATAATTTTATTTAAATACAGAGCTGTCTTAGTTTGACAAGCTTCTAACTGACATTTTCTTTAGTTAGGGATATCGATACTCGGAGGTTATTTGCATGTAACGTGAATATTAGAGATTCAATTATTATAAATATTTCGATATTTATTATTTTTAAGTGTAGACTACTAATTACAAAAATTATATTGGTAAGATCTGGTGAATTTTTTTTTTTTTTTTTTTTTTTTTTATTTTTTTTTTGAAAGCTTGCACGTTTCTCCCTGTTATTTACTTGCAACATAACATTATCAAACTTATTGGTATTCAATTTAATTTAGGAAATAATACTGCTATTTCGTATACCAAAAATTTATAAATTTATTTACTAATTACAAAATTAGAAGAAAAGAATTCCACATATTGAATTAGCACTGTGACAAAACAAAATTAACACATAATACAACTTTTTACATGTATTAATAAATATAATATTACATTATACATCTGATGCTTTAGAATTCTGGTTCTAGATGACCATTTAATTATTTACAATGGATATTTTATGTATTTAATACAGTTGAATAATACTACTGGTCTTTTACCGGCATCATTTATTTCTATATCTATTTTCTGTATTTAAACAACATTCTGAAAAACGGTCAAATGTTCACCTTCTTTCACTTGTTGTCCTCGTCTTGAGATTTCAATCATTTTTATGTTGGCCAATTGCTTTATTTCGGTTTTTCTATAACTTAATGTAAATTTAACTTCATGAAGAATTTGTGTACATTAAATTGTCTTTGCTTGTGTGAATGATATTTGTTTGTAATTAAACAATTTAAATGTACTTGAAAAATCTTTAAAATCTTCTTCTTTCATTTGAATGATTCTATAAGGTCGTCTTCGGTTCACTTTTAAGAGTATAGGGAGTAATCCAATTGGAAAATAAAATTCAGTAGCTAATATTTCTTTCTCAATAGAACTGTGAGCAATGTCAACTTCCTGAACGCAAGAATGTCCAGGCATTGAATATTTCATGGTTAACAATTCAATCTTTTTATTATTATTTTTTTTTTTAAATCCATAACTGCACATGAAATTATGGAATTCCTATTTTGCGAGACACAAGAGTCAGACCAAGTCACAATATTGTTTACTTCTGTCACACTTCTAGTCACAATATTGTTATAATGCAACTATGTCGAATATTTTCCTAAATGCACTTTCTATGTCATTTCCAGCTAGTTCTGACATTACTTTCTACCATATTGCCCAATATTAGTTTTAGTAACACTGTAATAAGCTGTTAAGTTGTAGACATTAAGTTTTCGAGTGTAAAAAAATTAACTAATATTTCCTCGATGACAAGTTATTACATTTTGCAAATCAGATATTAAAACTGGTGAACTATTATGTTTATCCTGACAACGTTCCTGTCTCATTGCTTTTTTTCCCCCATCAAATGCGTTTCGTTTTCTTTTTCAAACTCGGTAGGTACTGATTTCGAACTTGTAGCTAGTTTGTATCTTTCACGTGTATCACAGCGATCAGATTTAGGTACATGAAAATCAAGATATAATTTGGTAATGAAAATCAAGATATAATTTGGTAATGAAAATTTTGTAGTACATTGATTTCTTTACCGAATCAATTTTTTGTTGAAGGAACTTCTCAAATAACGATCATATAGTTTTTCTATATTCAAATCTAAGTCAAGGTACATTTTAAAAGTAGAAGCCGTGCAGTAATGAGACTCGACGACTGGAAAACTTTTAATGTGTTTTCGAACAAAATTAGGATCTCCTATAAGTTTTCGTATACTGTTACTACTTTTACCTCGTTTACCCTAGTCCTCTCTTCTGTCATCGAATCTTTTTATAAATGCGTTTTTACGAACTTTTATCTGAATCTTGATTCGATGATTTATCAATAATTAATAGCAATCATAACAAAGAGCATATACATATTATAAGCGGCTGTGTCAACCAGTTCAAATGTAAACCATCTCGCTAGTAATCTAATATTCAACTCAATGTCCTAAGTTCTATTGATATATTTAACACAAATTATAGGCATTTATTTTCCAAAATACTTTTTCATTTAATAATACAGTATTAACGGCAAACGATAAATTGATATAACAACTTTTTAAAACAAAAATCATTCATGTAATCGAACTTTTTAAATTATTTACATAGTTTTTATTGCAATGACACATTTGGAAAATAATTTGAGTAGATTATGTTAAAAACATACTGATAAATACAAAACTTCTGTAACATTATTAAAGCAATAATTGTATATACTCTAGGCGTAATACCAACAGTCTTAATTCATAAACTGAATAAAGACTGCACTTATATTTTTAAAGGGTAGAATGTAAAAACGTGATTATTTATAGTTTGACAAAGTTCTAACTGCAGTTAGAACCTTGTCAAACCAACATTTCAATAATTTTTTCGGCAGTTGGAACTTTGTCACTCTAGAAAATTTATAATTATCCATAAGAGCGCAATAAAAATTTTAACAGTGATAGTACTCTTTATTTGAAATGCAATGGTATAAAAAACTCATTTTTGACAAAAATGTAAGTTGGAACCTTGTCAAACCAAGCCCGCGACTTGCTAAGGAGGGTTGCAGACACTCCCCCTTCCCCCTTTTTCTCCAGCCTTGACTATTCTGGAATTATACTCACGGGAAAAGTCAAAAACTTCAGTATGGTAGAGAGAGCCCCTCACCCATCACTGCTATATGGGTAAAAACCCGGGTATGATTTTTGACCTCCCGTGTGACAGTGGCTCCCGGACGGTAATTTTTAGACTAGCTAGCGATCACATTCATTGAGGGGAGAAAGGACTTCACCACCTGCTTCAAGTACCACTACCACCAGGCTTCACCTGAGCATTTGATGGACTGTTTGAACCTCTCAATGGAGGACTTTTATCAAGATCCTCTTCTTGTACACTGTTAAAAAATTTGTACCAACTTGAACCAAAATTGTTTCCTATTTAACTGTAACCAACATTTGGTGATGGTATATGGATAAAATCATGGGAATGATTTTTGACCTCCCGTGTGACAGAAGCTCTCGGACCGTAATTTCTAGACTAGCTAGCGATCACATTCATCGAGGGGAGGAAGGTCTTCACCACCTGCTTCAAGTGCCACGACCACCAGGCTTCACCTGAGCATTTGATGGACTGTTTGAACCCTCTCAAGGGAGCACTTTCATCAAGATCCTCTTCTTGTACACTGTTGAAAATTGTGTTCCACCTTGCACCAAAATTTGGTTTTCATTTAGCTGTAACCAACATTTGGAGCTTAGTTTCACGATTTAATGGTGGTACCTCGAACCGTAAGCACCAGTAAATCGTGAAACTAAGCATCAAATGTTGGTTGCAGCTAAATGGGAACCAATTTTTGGTGCAAGGTGGAACAAAATTTTTAACAGTGTACTAGACTTTCTTAGAGTCAACGGACTAATGGATCTCATCTGACTCCGTCAGACAAGGAGGATAAGCAACAACATCAGTTACTCTGTTAAATAAAATATAATATTGACCTGGGCTTTTGACCCTTAGACTTTGATCTGAACTAGAGGTGGGAAACGTCTCACAACGTTTAATTATTTTATTCTGTTTACTGCAGCGGTTCCCAACTTTTTTAGTCCTGCAACCTACCTATTTTATAAGAAAACTTTGAGGTCCACTAACTTACTGTGTGAGTGCATCAGTAATTAGTAAAACATACTGTACAAGAATGATTAAAAAAAAAAATTTTATAAAGGAAAGAACTTTCTTGTATTCACTTTACTGTCACAACTATAAGAAAACTTAAAAGCAAGTAGTCAAAGTTAAAAAAAAACTAATGGGATTTTTGGCATTGTTTGTATCCCACGAGAGAGTCAATATCTGGATTAAAACTGGATATGGTTAGCCATGCGGTTGAATTCACTTATTATTCACTCGTTAATCCATAAAAAAATAAAATCCAACAATTTTATTGTTGGTAAGAATCGAGTGACTTGATTGTTCGCATCTCTATCTCTGAAGCTCCTATAAGATTTATCTTGGCTTAGACTCTCAGCGTCCACGACCCAGTACCACGTTACTCGTGAGCCGCGGCCCATGGATTGGGAACCGCTGGTTTACTGGATTTAAATTTCAAATTTATTGGTGTAATTTGCAGTTTTTGTTTTCGTATTGTCATAATTAAAAAAAAATGAAGGGCGAGTTCGTCGGTAATTAGTACATAATTCTTTTCTGGTGATTGAAGCGGGGGAAGAAAAATTATTGATGGAGAATACTCAATGGAAGAGACCTCTATGTAAAAAACGTTTGTTTTTCAACTTTTACGCCTTCAACGAATTCTTACGAGAATTCCGGGAGTGGAGATATTTTGAATACCTTAAAACGACAGCGACTTTGATAAAAATCGTCATTAGAGCAGAGAGGGTTTGTCAATAGTTGAAAAACTCAAATTTTTCAATGACAGCTATCTTGTGCGCATGCTCAATTTTGACGAAACCTAAATGACAGGTCCCATGACCCTCTCTGATCCTACAAATATACAAATATCTCTGATATACAAAAGCTGAACATAGTAGGTTAATTCATTCGGGAATTATACTGACCACACACATTTTTTTTTCCTATACCATTTTTTTTTTACTCAGGACGTTCCACAGCGCGTAAAATGCAACAAAATATTTTTTTCTTTTATTGAATGCAATACTATTATTGCCCAATATTACATGTGGGGTAAAAAAAAAAGTAAAAAGTATCCATGAATTGAAAAGCTAAAACTTATTAGTTTTATTAACTTACTTCTTAAGCCTCCAAAGTACAACAATACCCTAAATATCGTTTCTGATCGAGTTAATCGAAACCTAATGAAAGTATAGCTAGAGAATGAAATAACGATAATAGTGTTACATAACAACACTCTAAAAAGGACAGTTTTGATGACTCCAGAGTTATTTTTTTTTAAAGATACAGTACTGTATAATAGAGTAAAGATGGGATTATTCCAATTATATCATTAACGAATGCAATTAACGGTCTAATTTTAAAAGCAGACAGCATTTCAAAAATTGATTAATTGAATTATAATAAAAAGATTAATCCGTAAAATTGTTTTCTGTTTGGACTTAATCCATGCATAAGTCCTCGGCGAAAGGATCATATAATTGTTGACTCGAGCGATCTGACATCGATTATTATGATACGTATTCCCACGATACTTCGCCCACTCTCCTAACATAAAATAAAAGTAGGTGGATGCGTAGGCATTCACTAATCATTTTCTCTAATAAATAGGGAGATAAGAAAGGATATACACGCATAAAGAATTCACGATGGAATCTCTTTTTGGATGTTTCCATTTCTGAGTAGATTATGATTGATTTTTTAAGAAACAAATAGTTTGCTTTATAATGTTGAATAAATACGAAATCCTGACACTCGAGTCAAGTATTCGATGCATCAAAACCATTTAATGATGATTTTTAATTACCAATAAATGAATTAACTATCATCATTTAAATATAAAAATACCATTCAAAAGACTCGAAATACACATACTTTATGAAATAATGTTGTATATATACAAAATTCAGACACTTGTATCAAACGTGATCAGTACGTTAATTCATCAAGATTAAAAAGTATAGATTTTTATTTAATTACAATAATTAACACTATTGAAATACCATTAATTTGTCCGTTTCGAACACGGAATGCTTTTAGTTATTATTTATGAGTCTATTCAAAACACGGCCACAATTAGTAAAAAGGGCAATGGTCACAAATAGGGATGGAACGGATGTGAGTTTTGCCGGATACCTGATTTCGGATATCCGAAACGGATTTCACCGGATATCCGGCCGGATATTCGGTCTATATACTAAAAAAGATAGTTATACGATATGCTATACGAAAAAAATACATGATATGAAGTATCAAGTAAATTATAATTAGTGGTTAGCGCACCGCACTGCATGCCACAGGTCCATGGTTTGATTCGCGGACTGGGCAAGGTTGACTTAGCCGTTTATACCTGAAAGAAATAAACTGAGGAAGACCCTGCATACTTGGGAACTAAACACTGGGGTTCGGCTTCAGAATGACCATCTGACCGGAACATCTGCTATGTGACAAACAAATGCCACAGTCAAGAAAGCTGAGCTGGGCCCAGCAGGCCTTGGTCCACACGGGCTGTCGCGCCACTGAGTTATTTTTTTTTATTTAAACTTTAGTTGATGAAATTTTAGTGATGCCAATACCCACACTTGCTGAACAATTTTGAAACTTCATCACCATTTTGTTTGTGTGTTACTTAAAATTGTACCAAACATTCTGCAATGTGATGAAAATATTTCAGAAATACGTTTGTAAATTGTTACTCAACTTCTTCTTACCTTGTATCATGTAATGTAAACATAAGATAATCTTCCTCAAGTCTGCACAAATATCCTATATTGCTTTTACCCGAAAAACACACAGCAATTGTACTGAAGTGAAAATAATAAAACAATGGAATTCCATTAACTAATGATATTTATTTCTAGTTTATTAAGGCAAATGTGTTAAAAAATACTTAATAAAACTGACAACAAATTTAATAAGAATTTTTTTTTAATTTGATTAAAATATATGCAATACTTTCAACAATATCAATCTGTTTTGGAACAGATGTAGTATAGAAATTTCTGCAATTTGTTTTTTATCAAGCAATCAGAAAAAATTTCTAAAATTAAAATTAAAATTAAAAATTAAAATTAAAAATTAAAATTAGTACTTACATTATTTTGTGGTTAAGGATTTTGCTTTAGGATCATCTAAACTCCACAATTTGGTACAAATAATGTCGATTCCAATGTTGTCTGCGTGCATTTTTTGTTTTGATGAATTGTTTTTTCTTGTTCATTAATATTTGATGCATTTAGTGAATCTTTTAAGCTTCGGTGAATTTCCTTATGCACACTCATTAAATGGTTCCATAAGGGTTTTGTGGAAAAGGATTTTGGGCTTTTGCCGCGCACAATATATTTTTTAAACGATTCTGTGGAGCAAGTAACACATAGGGCTTTGCTTTCGTCATTTTCATTATTTTTAAAATACTTCCAAATGGGTGATTTTAAATGAGCCATTATTAAAAATTATAAATTGGATTGTAATTGTAGAAAACTTTGATTCAAGACATTCTAGAGAGCTAAATATAATTCCACATTGTAGCGCTGCGTTAAAGACCTAAAAATTACAATACTTCATTTTACGTCAGAAAAAATATACCAGCTTTCAACTTCTGCCAATGAAAAATCAGAAATTCGACCATACCATTCACAGCATAAAGGAGTAGGGTATTATCGTCGATAGAACAAAACAAAAAAAAAAGCACTGAGGAGTGCGCATTGGCTATTTATTGCTTTTTACTCGCTAGCAAATGTCAGAAAAAAAGAAGAAAGTGAGAATAACTAAAACTCTTAACAAGTAACTTATGTTATGGGAAAAAAAGTACTATTTATTAGTATTTCGGTTCGTGTTTTACGGAGAAGCATTCAAATATAACATCTGGAATTAATCAGATCATTAACTAGGAATGAAAAGAACATATTGCAAAACACGTATGAAGGATGTGTATGGAAAAAGATTAGAGGGATGGTTTATGCTTATCAACTCGGCGCCAATAATGCGGCGCCTCTTTCTGTGAATTGAAACTAAATGATGCACCTGCATCTTCTAGCTCATCTCTGAAGTTAGGGATATGCGAAAGCATAGTTCTCAGGAAGGAACTTTTTCGTTTTCTAACTTGACTGCAATTTATGTCCAAGAAAAAAAATTTAAAAAAAAAAGTGTAGGATGCGGTGTCCTCTTTGTCCGAAAAAGATTATTATTTTTTGCAAAAAATTATTTCTTGTGGTTACCTGGTGGCCGGATATATAGCCGGATATCCGAATGAAATTATCGGATGTCCGGTATTTCAAATCGGATATCCGACGAGGTTTCGGATATTGAAAAATCAGCCGGATATGCCGGATATCGGATATTTGCCGGATATCCGTTCCATCCCTAATCACAAAGTCCCTCACTATTTTCTCAACCCCACCCAACCAAACAGTGAGCCGTTGTGAGTGGAAATTAGTATTGAGTACAGACAATCAGTATAGGAAATCAGTATAATTAATATTGGGGAAATAAAGTGCATATTTAGAAAGCAGTTTGTTATAACAGGTGGCGCCACCATTTTGATAACAATTTAAATTCTTAAATGTTCATGTCCGGAATTTTGTGTCTGGAAAAAAATCCGTGTCAGAAATATAAATTCTTAAATGATAATTGTAAAAAAGCTGTTCTTTATTTTTCTTTCAAATTTAGCTGATTAGCTTTTATTGTTATTGAAATGTCTACAATACAAAATTTAAAACTTTTAGCATTAAGGCTATGAAACGGTGAAAACTTAACATCCCCTTTAAATCGACTTCTACAAACATGAATCAACCGTCACTTCATGAGAGCGTTATTTAATCTCGGAGGCAAATTTGCATTGACATTTGATAAGAAAAGACTCACGCACAAGTACCAAAAGAGTCACTTGTAAAGATACCGATTGTGCAGAAAAATTTCCAGTAACAGAAAAGTAACCTACCTTTACTTTTGAAGAAATCGATATGATCGACTTACAGGGAAAAGGCTCTAACTCCACTTTGGGTCTCAAACCAGTTTTGATAATTTTGAGAACAGGAAGAAAAGACCCATAAATACATAAAACTGAAAAAAAAAATGAAAATGGCCAGATCATTGAAAAAAAATTGAAAATGACCTGATTCCTGAAAAAAAAAATTTGCTAGCTAAGTTATACGACAAAGTGATAAGCTCTTTCTGAGTTAGCAGCTTAGAAGAGTATCTTGGAAACGTTGAAAAATAAGAATTAGCACCTTTTCCCTCTAATTCAACGATATTTCATGCGTATGGTTTTTATTTCTAAAAAAACGCGAAGGTTGGAAAAAATAGCAGACGGCATTAACCTTGCTACAAAATTTTCTAAAAGTGGTTACAAAATATGTTAACCGTTCACACGTCAGAGCGTGGAATGTTATCTCACTCACTGTGAAGTATGTGATTGAGAGTAGCAGTGGTTATCATTATGAAAGGGCCAAATAATGCGCCAGTACCTAATGTGTGATAATACTCTCCAGTAACCTGTCCTGATCAGCCCACCTCGATCGGATATGCCGTTCATGCTGGATTTAACTGAAATTACAAAACACTACTACTTATATTTGCTATATGATTTAAATATCGGAATTTCTTGTACTCAAACGCATTTTTTCCCCTCCCTTAATGAGGTTAGATAGATGCATGTATATTTTAACCCTAAATAAAAATTTCACCTTCTAACATCAATGGATAATAGCAAAAATGTCCACCTCACACATACATACCAGTTTGACTCTGCTGTTATTCTTTATACAAGATGAGACCGAAAAGTAAGGTAACTGATGTCATAATAATCGCTGTATTATATATTTGCAGATAAATACATCACTATCCTTCAAAGTAGTTCCCGCCGTCTACAATATACATCTGACAACGTTCATACAAGTTCTTGAAACTTCTGAAAAAAACCTCCTTTGAGACTGTCTTAAGTTCCTTGGTAACAGCTGCTTGAATGTCTGAGATGAAATCGGTTTCCTTTCAGTGCCAATTTCAGCTGTGGAAAGAGGAGGAATAAGGAGGGTGTAATACTAGTATTACCCCCTCCTTATTCCCCATATCTAGCGCCAGCAGATTTTTTCCTCTTTCCGCGACTGAAATTGGTACTGAAGGGGAACCAATTTTCAAGCATCTCAGACATTCAAGCTGCTGTTACCAAGGAACTTACGACAGTCTCAAAGGAGGATTTTTTCAGAAGTTTCAAGAACTTGTATGAACGTTGTCAGAAGTGTATTGTAGACGGCGGGAACTACTTTGAAGGACAGTTATGTATTTATCTGCAAATATATAATACAGTGATTATTATGACATCAGTCACCTTACTTTTCGGTCTCACCTTGTATGATAACAGCATACGTGTTAACTTTTGGAGTCACATTACTTCTTAATAAAGCTGAGCTAGTAATAAATCAGATTATGGGATGCATATATCATACTGTGAGTTCATAAATCATAACTAATATACACAGCTAACTAAACAGTAGTATAGAAATTATTCGCAGTAACTAAAAGTAAGTTTATTTCTAGAGTTATTTTCAGTTTACTGCGTTCCTGTGAAAATTATATTTTCCGTTCCTACTACTTTTAAAGAGGAGTTCTCTTATAAACCAGGAACAGCTTTCATATTGACTTTATCACTGAAGCTAAATTAAATTTCCGGTACCACATTGGAATCAAAGAAATAAATAATGATTCTTATACCACTTAAGACATTCCAAAACATGGGCGAATCTCGATTTCCTTGGCAACTTATCACCAAATGTCAACTCTTGAGAATTCTCTACTCTTAATGAAGAACATCGGGTGTGATTTCACGCCTGTATTTAATATAAGAACGAATTCCGCATTAGCAATCGTCTTTCTGACGTAGAAAACAATATGCTCTTTTGGAATGCGTAGTGTTCCCTTGTGATTTACTAAAATTACCTTCTTTTAAGAAAAATCCGTTGCAATTTTTAATGAAAGAGCCTTTCCGACAAACTCTTAGAAACAACTCCCTGGACCCCAATGCCTGCCAATTAAAATGGGAAATGGTTGAATTCACTTTTGAGTTTAATTGAAGCTGACAGCAAGACTAAATCACTAATCGTGTTAACGGTAGAAATACAGTTAATGACATTTTAATGAAAGATATCTAACGAGAGAGCGATTGTGGTTAACTATATTATATCTAATGAAACTTCTCTCGGGTTGGTAGTAATGTCATATGGACACGAGTTGTATTTCATTGGATTCGACAAATTTTCTAAGGTATGCATTTCATTCGGTTGAAAGTGGCATATTAGTCTTGATGGCAAAATTGTGTTGCCTATTACTGATATAATTTGAAGTCGCTTTATTTTCTATCATGATCATTTAAAGTACGCCGCAGATGTCTTATATTTCAGTGCTAATTGCTTTTCTATCTGAGTCCGCTTTTATTTGTGGTCCATCCAACTCATCCGAAAATGTAAAGCAATTTTAAATTAATGATCAAGATAAGCTTTGGAATTCTAAGCCACGCATAGTTTTTAAATATATGATCTAGCTGTAAAAAAATAATTTTAGACACTCATTTCACATAAATTGTGGTTTGAACAAAAACATTGACCTGTAAAAGTCTATCACAAAAGTGGAAAACTAGCAAGAAGAGTTTTTAAAAAATAATGAAACATAAGATATTACATATTAATACTGTTTGTATACCATTTGATTTAGATATTATTTTTATGCAATTTTTCTGTATATATATAATATGCCTAGGATTTAATCAAGAAATTTCTTAATTATTCTGCGCATGCCGATCGCCAGATTAACTGCTCAAGATTTTTAGAGCTAGTTAGCACGCGAGGATATAAATACCGCCAAGAAGTGGAAATTGGATCAGTAGGAGTTTCAGGACTGTTTTAGGAGGAACCCTGTGCTTATTTTTCCGAGTCTTAATTATCTCTGTATCTGAAATTGTACGAACTGAAGCTTCTGTTGTTTATAGAAGTTTTGTGAACATTTGAGACGAAGAATAAATTATCAGTTTTTATTTTGTAAAACCTGTTCCGTAATTTCCTCTGAAAAATTCGTAACAATAACTACACTAATTAATCAAAAGTATGTGATCACCTTGTTGTTTCTAGTTATCGAGGATTTCAGCAGAAGCTATATTAATCAGAGATCATACTAAAACAGTTTATTTAAACTTTTTCTAACAAGAAAAATACAATTTCAGTGTAAAAGCAGTTACAAAATATAAAATAGCACGCCGCCAAGAAACGTAGGGATCAAAAGGGGATACTATTGAATATGTGTACGATTTAATTTGAAGAAATACACATATTTCTGATTTCCCAGCTTTTTTACAACACAGGTGTGTTTTTAGTAATCAGATTAGAATAGCGGTCATTTTATCAATAATTATTATTATTATTTTTTTTTTTTTTTTTTTTTTTTAATTACTTGGGGATAAGTAACAAGTAAAAATATATTTTAAATAGGTTAAATACACTTTAATACGATGGCAGACGAGACACTCAGAGTTTTATACGTCATTGGATATATGAATATATTAAATCAATTTAAACTATTTTATATGTATTTTAATCACCTACTAATTATGTGAAACAAATGCATAACTGGAAGATTCATTAAATGTTTATGGAGGTAAAAAATGTATACAAAAGTTCCATATGTTACGTTACAAGAGAATCTATCCTTATCATTTAGAAATTTCTTCACTTTTTTTAATGGTCATGTCCAAATTTTACTTGATTTTTTTTTTTCTTTTGTTCAAAAATAGTCCTGCTGTAGTCTATTTCTTTTATAAAGTATTAAAATTTCAAACAATTATCAGAAAGAATTTCTATTTTATATGGTTTTTTAATGAAGCTTTCTAGTCCAAAGCTAAAAATTCGAACAAACATCGAAAACTTCGTTCTTCAAAATTGTGGTATTACTTTTACAAAATTTAAAACACTTTTTACTCAGGTATATAAAATATAGCGCTCATATTCTAAAAAGTAAATATTTTAACCTGCAATCTATACAATAAAAGTGGGACTTGAGGAGTCGAATACCAACGTTATCCAAAAAGCACATGCCATCCCCATTACTCCTTTTTTATGTACCGAATGTCCAAATTTGATCTCGTGATAAAAGGTATCAATTTCGGATGAACTGGGAACGTTCGCTTAAGACTTCAAAATTAAGGGAACAAACGCGACGAATTTCCAAATTTGATCTTGTGCTAAAAGGGACCAGTTTCGGATGAACTGGTAACTGTTAGCTTAAGACTTCAAAATTAAGAGAACAAACGCGGGATTTTAGAGGTACCCTTTCCGGACTGAACATGAAAAAGGCAAAATTTGAGCGAACTTTGGATGTCTGCTTATGGTTTCAAAAGGAGGGCAACAACTCCGATATCCATTTGGACTTCAGATGGATGGTACAAACATGATGTTCTGAGGACCATTCTTAATATGTCCTTAAAGAAACTATAATTTCAGAAAGACCAAATACCATTCTTCATTGCTAAAAATTTTGTTCCACCTTGCACCAAAAATTGGTTCCCATTTAGCATTCATCAACCAACCTTTGGTGCTTAGTTTCACGATTTAATGGTGCTACCTCGTAAGCACCATTAAATCGTGAAACTAAGCACCAAATGTTGGTTGCCGCTAAATGGGAACCAATTTTTGGTGCAAGGTAGAACAAACTTTATAACAGTGTTCCTGGAAGTTCTGAATCCTACACTCAAGTAATATACCCTGGATAACCAATTTGAACTTAATAAGGATACGATTCCAAATTTGCTTTTTATTTATTGAATGTATTTTGAACCACTCCATCCTACAATTTTTATTAAAAAATTGCAGTTGCATCAAAATACTAATAGAAATTGTTTCTTTATCAAAAAAAAAAAATCATTTGTCATTTTTAGAATAAATTTTAGACATTTCTTTCTTTTGAAAAAATTTACTTGTAAAAGAGTATGAGCTACCCTTAATTCAGACAAACCTAAGGATCCAGATAACGTATGTTCCAAATTTTGAAACCAGACTAAAAGATACCAACATTTGAATTATGTCTGAGTTATTCAATAATTCTATAGATATTCAGAATTTAAAAGGTACTTGAATTAAGAAAAGAACGAATACTTAACTTCATTGTAAATGAAGAACTTTAGTAATTAAGCCCCCGATTCTATTAAAACTGGGTTGATTTAAATTTATACGTAATAAAAACTTGCTCTGTAAATGCCAGCAAAAAATAATATATTATAATCTTAAGTGTAGAAAATTTTAGAAAGTTTTTAAGTTATTCTACGAAAGTAATTGTTCCTTAGAAATTAAATAAGATGTCATTTTTTCGGATTCCAATAAGTTAAAAATCGTGATTGTGTATGTATATTATTATTTATTTTTTTCATTTCAATTGAAATATTGGTCGTTAAAGCAAATATTTATTTTTCTACAGTTTTTTTTTTTTTTTTGAAATTGCATGGATAAATTTTTTCTTGTAGAAATGGAAACTACTTAAACAAAAACACAATTACAATTTTTAAAACTTACAGTTTTAATACACGTGCTTTTTAAATACTTTTATTTTTTTTATCAAAATTTTTCCTGGAGTCTTGAAACTATAACACATACGAATTGGTATAAAAATTTCTTATACTGCAAATATTTGATTTTTATGTAGTTATTAATATCTACATATTTATGTAGTTATTAATAAACTTTAATTATTAATGTTTAATGTATATTTTTATGTAGTTGTTAATAAAAATAAGAATAAAACTACCGGTTTATGCTTAGACCATTTTCTACGAAACTGTACTTTTGTTTTACATTAAAGTGAGTACGTAATCGTCCTGGTCGTCCTACATAGTTCGAGAATTTAATCCTAGGGATGTCCCCAGACTATCCAAACCTCGATTTCTTGTGGTCTGAAAAAGAAATAAAGGACTTTATCGTCCTGACAATTCGAAGGATGTCCTCAGACCAGATCAGACAAGGATCATAATTCCTGATACGTCAGAATTTCGACTGTTGGATCTTTCTGGTGATATTCAATCGCCGGACATTTGATGTCCTGTTGATAACGTAGGATCAAATTTGGACGTCCTGGGGTTGATCCCGTCATCCTCAAGTGATGTATTTTGATCATTCTGATGATCACTTTGTGCTGTTTCGGTACATAAGACAGCGACAGCAATCCACCAACAAGTCCCAATGTCAAAGCAAATATTATGTTGATCGAGCTTTGGCTGGTATTCTACTCCTCATAGCTTAGCTTCTAAGTTCTACTGTAGTTAGAACCCTGATTTTTTTATATCATATTGTTCCACGATTTTAAACAACAAATATCATAATTGTTAACATTGAACAAAGGAACATAGCAATAAATTGCTTTGATGATTGATTGATATCTTTTTAATCACTTTTTTCTTCTATTTGTGACCAAAACTTTTGCGACGCCTTGAGCTGAAATGGTTTGATGAATTTTAGCCCAATTTTTTCAGCTCAATTAGAGGGCGTGTCTTCTGTATGCTTCATTGAGAGCGAGGGTCTCTATCTACTGAAAACGAATCCGGAAGTTGGGTTTTGCAGCCAAGGTAATCAATGACAAAAAGAAGGTCGACCAATTTCGGATATACTTCTTTTCATTGATATAAAGAAGTGTGTCTTTTATTCTTTAAGTCTCAATGCTAAAATAGTGTACTAGAATAAGTAAAATTTACTTACATTTTTTTAATAAATTTCGAGTTTAGCAAAGCTCAGAAAACACGAGTTTCTCTTATCATTTCGACTACTGCTTGTACTCTTGAAAGGCCTCTCGGATGGTGTTTTCTCAAACACTCAGACATTGATTTAATAATGTGCAGCATAGTCCTCGGATAACTGTTGCGCAAGAAAATCTCCAACCCAACCAACCAATTTTTGAATACAGTGAATATCATATTATTATTTTTACTCCAAAATTGAAACTTTTTTATGTTAAAATAATAGTCACTTTATTGATTCTAAAGCTGTAACTATCGCTATACTATAATTGCAACTGTAACTAAGCTGTAACTATAATTTTTCATAGAGTAAACTTTTTAATCTTTCGCGTGTTATATAATTTTCTTTCATTTATTGCTTGAATACATTGTTTAATTAATTTCACACTTGTTTTCTTTTATCAAAAGAGAAATAATTTATTAAACAAGAAATTATCGTATCATTTACTTCATAGTTATCGCTACAGATTTTCAGGATATTATTATATACTATTTTTTGTTTTGTTTTGATGTGTATCTGCCAATCTACAATTTTTTCTCTCTTTCAATTCTATTCATTGCTTTAACGTTTCGATTAATTTTATAGTTAAATTATTTAATATAATTTGTGTTTTAAGCGGCGTTTATAGCCTCATTTAAAGTAAACGCATATAATATTACCGTACATGGCAATAGTACCATACGTCAATAATACCTTACGCAACGCAGTTATATTACCGTACATCTCCAATTTGAGCCCAATACAAACAAGAAAAGAATATTTGCAATTCAAAATTGAACTCATTTCAAAATCTACTCATTTCAAAAACCCAATCAGTTGAAAAGAGTTGGCATTTCCCAATAAAAGATAGCCGCCCAACAAAAACAAATTTGTGATTGAAAATAAATTACACGTCCAATATGAAATAGTTAGTTCAAATTGAAATTGGTTTCATAAATCTACAGGGAAAATACATCGAAATATCTATTTTAAATTTCCGCTATCGTTCAATAAAAAAGTAAATTAAAAAACTCATTTCGTAATAAGGTTATGTCTACGTATGGAACGCTTTATGTATGCCCTAGCCAGACCATACGTAGGACGGAGTGAGAGTCATAGGGGCTTAAGCCTCTTTCAAACCGTCAACATTTAAATGTTGACATTATTTAAAAAAATTAAAGATTTCGTCCATTTCTTCCAAAAATATCTTATAAAATGATCTCGACTTGATGAGTAAACATAAAACATGCATTCTACAAGTAAGAGCCCCATTGAAAGCGAGCTGGAGCAATCTCGTAAACTGTAATTCCTTTTCAAAGGAAATTCTAGGAAATATATAGATTACATAATATTAAAAAAATACGACTTTTCTTAAATGTAAGAGTATATTTAATCAGTGATTTGTGAGTCGTAGAAATCGGTATATATCTATAATAATAAAACAAGCTGTTTGTCTGTCTGTCTGTCTGTCTGTCTGTCTGTCTGTCTGTTTGTCGAAACCTACTTAAAATTGGAGTAGAGCTCTGAAATTTTCAACATAGGAAGTTTTGGCTTTCTAATTTTATGTATGTCAAACAGAATGTTAAAATTTTAATTAGTTATTTTTTAATTAATTTATTTTTTACAAAGTGACTTCAAAAAGAGATACAGCTCTGAAATTTTCAATATAAGTAGTTTTAGCCTTCTAATTTTACTTTTGAAAAACAGAATGTTAAAATTTTAATTAGTTATTTTTTAATTAATTTTCTTAATTAATTAACAAATTTTTTTACAAAACGACTTTTAAAAGGGCTACAGATCTAAAATTTTCAACGTAAGTAGTTTTGGTCTTCTAATTGATCTTTTAAAGTACAGAATTTTAAATTTTTATTTAGTTCTTTTTTAATTAATTAATAAATACTTTACAAAACTATTTCTAACAGGGCCACAGCTCTAAAAATTTCAAAAGAAGTAGTTTTAGCCTTCTAATTGGACTTTTGAAAAACAGAATTATAAATTTTTATATAGTTCCTTTTTAATTAATTTTTTTAATTAATTAATATTTTACAAAACGATTTCTAATATGTCTCCAGCTCTGAAATTTTCAACATAAGTAGTTTTAGATTTCTAATTAGACTTTTGAATCACAGAATTTTAAATTTTTATTTAGTTCTTTTTTGATTAATTTTTTAATTAATAAATATTTTACAAAACGATTTTTAATAGAGCTACAGCTCTGAAATTTTCAGCATAAGAAGTTTGGGCCTTCTAATAGGACTTTTGAAAAACAGAATTTTGAAATTTTATTTGCTTTTTAATTAATTAATTAACAAATATTTTACGAAACGATTTCTAATTTGCATACATTTTTGAAATTTTCAACACAAATAGTTTTGACCTTCTAATTGAACTTTTAACAAAAACAACGTTACAATTTTAATTTGTTTTTTAATGAATTTTTAATTAATATTTCCACAAAAAGCGACTTCTAATAGGCCTAAAGCGCTGAAAGTTTCAACATAAGTAGTTTTGACCTTCTAATTTTGCTTTTTACAAACATCACGTGTTAAAATATTCTTAAAGGGGTGTTGTATTATTGTTATTAACGGGGAATTTTTTTTTTTGTTTCTAGACAAGGGAGGGGCTTCTAATATCAAGGCTTTACGTAGCAATTAGTTTTTAGTGTGTGAGACGACCTTGCGCTTTCACAGCAATGAACCTTTCATCGAGCAAAGCGAGCTCATGTTTGCATAGCAATGAACCTTTCAACGTGTTAACTAAGCCTGTGCTTATGTGTCAATGACTTTTTCAGTCTGCGAAGCGAGCTCGGTTTTGCGTTGCGATGAACCTTCCTGCGAGCGAAGCGCCAAAAATTGGGTTCTATACACCAATGACGGATTTCTGAAATGCGAGGCGCCGACCAAACCTTATAGTGGTTAGCATGCTAGCTTCTAAACCGCGAGGTTGCGGGTTCGAGTCCAGTGTTGGGCATGGGTGTTTGTAAATGTATGTTGGCTTGTCTAATGACGAAAGTTTCGGCGTATTATAACCCTCGTGTTGCTGACGGCGCCAGATAATCTGAAAACAACCAACCGAAATGCGAGGCCTCACAGCTGGCTAAAATAATGCACATGGTAAAATTTCATTGCGAAGAATGGGCATTTAGCTAGTCTTTTAAAAAAGATCAAACTAGAAAGTTTAGCTGGCTTAATCAGAGGAAGAAAGTCTAATAATGTTTTCAATAAATAAAAAGTAGAAAGCAATTTTGTCTCAATAAATGTTATGCTTCCAAAAACAGAGATTTTCATAAATGGAAATTTAACTCTACAGTGTTGAAAAAATAAATCATTAATACAGCTTTAAAATTTTCTGCTACTTAAAAGAAACAGTGAGCACAACATTTAAAACATATCAATACACAGTGAAGCCAAAAAGCTTTAAGCTTCCCATTAAAATTAAGCGTTAACAAAAACTGCACATGTTAACAAATGAAAAAGCAGTTGGAAATCAGTAAAAATTTCAAGCGACGCACAAAGGTTTCATAACAAGACGCAACAAAAGGTTTTGCCAAATAAAGTCAATGTAAAAAAAAAACTTCAGTCCACATGACTAATTTATTTTAAAATATTTGTAAAGGTATTTCAAGCACTAGTATTTTTTTTAAATCGATAGAATTTTTTTAGAAAAAAAAAGCAGGATTTTCTGAAACTGGCGGAAAATTGAACAAAAAGAAGGGAATTCTACCAAAAGAATGAAGAATCGCATCCCTGCAAACAGAATAAATTTCAACTTAAAATATCGTACATACCAAAGGCAACGGTTGAGGGTAAATATCCGGTACAACTTCAATTTCACCAGCTGTGGAGAAAAATACTTATGTTAATTATTAAGTATTATACATGTTAAAAAAAAAGCAACGATACAAATATTCACTTTTCTTCCCAGCACTTTTCTCTTATAACACTCAAACTCAGCGATACACAATCCGAAAAAGCTCTTTTAAGGGTACTTACGTATAAACGCCACCGCAGCTACAGATTTGGCGGTTTTTAAGTGCCGCCAATAAAGAGCAATCTTGTTGTTCGCAAGCAGTTATCTTTTGGATTCCTTGTTACCTTGTTGTTTGCTGATTTTTAAAAACCCGCCAAATTAAACCGCCACTTAAAAACCGCCAAATCTGTAGCTGCGGTGGCGTTAATACGTAAGTACCGAACAATAATACAAGAAATAATGATATGCTACTTCTTTTCCTATACTTCAAGAGAATTTGCTTTTAAAATGGATCACCAAACATCTTGTCAAACAATGAAAAAGAGACTTTGGTCACAATTGTTATCTTGCTAATTAATTTTTTTAAATAAAATATTACAGAGAAAAGGGGCAGGTGATCAATCGCACATTTTCAGTCTTATGCACCGTAAGTAGGATTTGAGTGAATGAAATATTTTGCTTAACACTTATGTCTGCATGTGGCAAAAATGTTTTGTAATGTTACGAAAAGCGAGAATGGTCTAGCTTTTACCCAAAAGTATTTACAAGTGTTTTATTGGTTGGTTGTTTTCAGATTATCTGACGCCGTCAGCAACACGAGGGCTATAATGCACCGAAACATTCGTCATTAGACAAGCCAACATACATTTGCAAACACCCATGCCTAACACAGGACTCGAACCCGCAACCTCGCCGTCTAGAGGCTAGCACGCTAACCACTATACCGTTTGGTCGGCTACAAGTGATTTATTGAATCTTGAGTAAAACTTAAGGTCGCACCTTTACGTAATATTGAGCAATAGTTTCATTCAACAATTTTGTAGAATATATTAGATTTTATTGCATTTTTCTGAGCAGAATGATGACTATCAGATATTCTAAACGAGATAAACAATATGCACAATATAAAATATATTATAGAAAATACTTACAATTTTCAGCAATCAGAATTTCTGACGGTAACGTGTCGCTGTCATAGGGCGTCGACAAAGGCATGGTGATAATTTGTACGTTCATGAAACGGTCTTCAAATCCGGAGGGTGAATCGATTGCAGATGAACAATTGCCGGTGGCTATCATCTTCTGACGGCAGTTGGCGACTTTGCCACCGGCAGTTTTCTTGCTTGCTTAAATACCACTCACGGATTTGTTTGACAGATCGTTTTGTGGTAATATTTATCGACGCGTTAAATGATTCCGTAACAGCGACAAATGCCGCGTGCTTCTGGCAAAACAAAGTTTTATTAGTTTCTTTACACTCTATAATATTAATTCGTTGTTGGATTAACTCCAACAACAGATTTTTTTCGTACGGAGTGTACAGTGCTCGTTGTTGTTTGTTTGGCAAATTAATTTCCATTTTTCACTTTCACGTAAAACACAAGATCACCGAACCGAGTACAACATAAACACAAGACCACACCAAAGCATTCTGGGAACGGAAATCACATGACACTCCTAGACCAATAGAAAGCTGTCCTTCAACTCTGAGTTGAGTAACTTTGAGTTCATAAGCTCCGCATTGAAAAATCCCGAAGACTACCGTTTTTTAAACCCCGGGTCATGGCTCTCGATCCAGAGCTTATGAAGTTATAGTAGCCAGATTGAGATTTCGGGAAACTACGGCCGTTAAAGAAGTACAAGGCACTAAATTTGCCAAAATTTTGTTCTTTTTTTTTTGTATTTTAAAAATCCTTGTATAAAGAAATCAAAAGTTAAAATCTATCTGAATTACAACTTTTAATATTAAATAATTAGCATCATGCTTTTCAACCATACTATTCCAAAACTTATCTAATTTTCTTTCTTATGGGGATGATTTTTTTCTCATCTTTTGAAGTTTCAATTCATACAACTCCAGAACTGTATATTATAAATGCGTGAAACTTTTTGGAGGGATTTTTTTAATACTATATTTCTGTAGTTTGTCTTTTTAAGTTATTGATAAGTGAATTTTAAAAATTAAAAAAAAAAATTGATGAAAATTTATTTGAAGTTTTGGGGTTGAACTTTTAAAATAATCTTATCCAAACAAAAACATCGCGGTAAAAAAGCGCCAAAATCTTCATTCAATGATTATGGCCGTGAAAAATATTGAGATCTAAAGTAGAGCCAAGTTTAAAAGTTGTTGTAAATTATGGGCAATGAAAATTAGTAAAATTTCCTTCTCAAAGTCAAAATTCCTCTGCATAGGCCTAAATATCGAGCTACAAAAATTATTTGTGGACTTGGCCTTTAGATATTCTGGTTCACTGACACGTAATGGCCAAGTGACACCAGCATTTTTATAGCTAGATATTTAAGCCTATGCAGGTGAATTTTGACTTGGAGAAGAAAATTTTACGAATTTTCATAACCCGTAATTTACAACAACTTGAAACTTGGCTCTACTTTAGATCTCAATACTTTTCACGGCCATAATAATTGCATGAAGAATTTGGCGCCTTTCTGTAGAGATGTTTTTGTTGGATTTTCACTTCTTTTTATAAAGTATTAATTTTAAATGTATTACTTATTTGTAAAACAATAACTAGTTTTAAAATGTTTAGTGTTCATAATATTTAAACTTGCAAGAACACTTCCTGAGATTGAAAAGGTTAAGCATGCAGGATTTTTTGGGGTACTTACTTATTATACAGTCGACCGTTGACAAACTTTTTGTTGACAACCAACTACGAGAACTTTATAATTAGCCGACTCCTTTATTCTTTTAATTATTATTTTGTTTTATGGAAGTTTTAAAAAACGTTCTCAACAACATCCAATTAGCGGAGAATTGAACGAGATTTTTTCTAAGATAGTTAAATTTACCGGACCACAGTCCACGACGTACGGATGCATTTAATATGAATGCTAATGAAAAATTATTTTAAATAAATAGTTTATTCTGATTTGCAAGACAAAAGGGAAAGGGGGGGGGGGAATCAACAATTGGCGATCATTTCGTTGCCGATAAAAGGTCGCCAATGGTTGATTGTATAATGAAGTGTACTTTCTTTTATTATTTCTGGATTTTAAGTGCTTCACGGTATGTGGTATATGTATACTAACAGCTACTAGTAATTACTAGCTAATATAATTCTAGCCCCATTAGAAATATATTAGAACTGAGATTATAAATTTTATTTCAAACATTGCCCTCTTCAGGGGATTCGGAGGGGAAAATCTCGATTTTTAGATTTTTTTCCTTTGTATGCATGTTAAACCTTACAAGCATACCAAATGTAATATTCTTATCTCTACTAGAAGTACCTTAATCATTTAATGATCAATTAGTGAGTTAGTGGTGGATCTCAAAATATGTCGTTTTCTGCCGTTTTCGAATTTGATTATTTCGACAACCAATATAATTGAAGACTTGAAACATTAGTATCTTACTAAAGTGGCTAACAGCTACCCGTAAAAAACAATTCAGATCTCAGGTATACTGTAATGTACAGATATGAGAGTTTAAAATACTGCTGAGTTGCTTCCAGTGAAAGATGTCTGGCAGTGAACTTGGCGGCACCTTGATAAGGATCAAGAAAAATTAAAAAGACAATTGCTTTATGAAGTTTTTAGAGTTATTTAGCATAAAAAAATTGCATATTGAATCATAAGCTCTGAATGTTTATCAAAACTCAAAATGAAACAAAAATTCAAATTTTACAAAAAATTCAAATTTATATTTTAATATAAAACAGTATACCCAATTACACTAAATAAAAAATATCAACTCAGAAAGTTTCAGCATGATCACTCTACAGTTAGAGATTTAAAATGTTTGACCTATACTTCCTTAAGTGCTACTAAAGCTATAAAAAAACGCATTATATCATGTAATATTGAAAAAACAACCAGGCGCCTTGATGTGTTAAAACTTTGTTTTAAAATGGAATTTTACTAATTTCTATTTTACTATTTTAGCAGTTCAATTTAAAGTATCAAAGTCACTTCTTCACATTGAGCAAAAAAGAATATCAGAAATTCATTGACTCGTTTAATCAGTCATTCTCGTCACTAAAATTTCCTTCCGGAATCATTTCAAGGGGGTACAGACCCTCGGCGCATTAAAAAATACAAAAGGCAATTCATCTCATGCGCTGAGAAGAATAAAGAAAAATGGACAAAATTCATCGAATTGTTTTAGCTGTAGCTCTGGCTTGAGTTTTGGTCACAATCAGAAAAAGCAGAAGAATCAGAAACTTCCCAGTGACTTCGGCGACAATCAAAGGAATTTTTGTCCACGTTCCCTTGTTCAATGTTATCAATTATGAGGTTATTTTTCATTTTCTCACCTACGTCCACTTTAAGCTGTAAAGGCGTGGAAAACCAGCATAAGTTCGGTCAACATTATATACATTCGCACGTTCTGCCGCTTTGGCATCAAACTTGGTTGTTTTCAGATTATCTGGCGCCGTCAGCAACACGAGGGCTATAATGCGCCGAAACATTCGTCATTAGACAAGCCAACATGCATTTACAAACACCCATGCCTGACACTGGACTCGAACCCGCAACCTAGCGGTCTAGAAGCTAGCACGCTAACTACTATACCGTTTGATCGGCGCATCAAACTTGGAGATGGAACACTACCGCATTCTTTAAGGGGTGAAAAAGAGGGAAAGAAAGGGATTGACGAAATTTCAAGTCCAGGAATATTCCTCTTTTTTTAAAGATCAAGTGTGTGCATTATTTCGTCAAAGATCGAAATAAGCAATAGCTTGATAAAAATAGCATACACACATAAGGAAATTCTTCTTTATATACAGAGTGTTTATAATAAAAATTCAACTTTCAGATAGCCGTAAGAAAACACTAGTCAGAATAACCTAAAATTTGACCTCTATGTACTCGAAGAAGAGATAAACGGCATAGCATAAAAAAATAGAACATTTTGAGCAATTTTTTTCCTTGCCATTTTTCCGCCTCTTCGCATATATTCAGGACACATTTTTGGTCATTCTGACAAGTGCCTTTTTTTACAGCTTTTCGTTACGTGCTTTTTGAAAAATCAGCTTTTAAATTAAATGATTTAAAAAGCAAGGCATTTTTTATGCTAAATCATGGCTTTCAAAAGGCAATGGTATCGCATAAAAAAATAGTTCAAAATAAGTTTTTTGTGCCTTACCATTTACTACTTCTTCGAGAACATGCAATTAAAATTTCATACCATTCTAATAGTGCTTTTTTCTTTAAAAAGACAGCTTAAAACAGCTTTTTGTGCTTGTTGAATTTTAACTATAAACACCCTGTAAATAGATATGCGGCTCATCCAATTTCAATGCCTGTGATTTATATGACTATAATTTTGTTTATATCAACAAAGATATATGTAGAAAAAATACCGGTTTTGTTGCTTTTTAACTATGTATCGATGGTATTGTTTTAAAGATATTTCGGTAGGTAAAGTTGTATAAAAATCACTCTACATATTATACTATTCTTCACGTAAGCAACAATGGAGTTTGAAAAGCGATGCATTCTAAAATAATTTTATCAGACTTTTGGGAGAGACAATATGCCCTACTAAATGATACTTTATTTTTATTACAAAGTTTGGACTTAGAAATTTGAAAGATATCACCTCCTGTATTATGAAATAATTTTATACGTGTCTTTTTATATTTTTGTTATATAATCGTAATCATTCGCATTACCAGGGAGGGGGATATGATGAAAAATATCCCCTCCCAAAAATTTTCTTTCATCTCATTAGCAAGTAGACTCATTGTAAACTTTACATAATTTTTGTTAAGACAGTTAAGTTAATACCTCTAAAGCCAAGTAGAACCTGTGCCTGGGAGAACAGAATTTCTCTCATTTAAAGGCGAGGGCCTTGAAACCTTAAAAAGCTATCTATGAAAGCACTTCCTATTGATATTCATTGCAACCCAAGTCGACTATGGTTTGTTAGTGCAACAAACAAATAATGCGGTAACAAAAACCCTACCAGTGTATGGTGGGGTACTTGCACTGCACTCCCCTAAAATGAAAAATTAAAAAAAAAAAAATTGAAGAAAAATGGTAAAAACTAACCTATAAAAACAAAGATTGCCAACTTTTATGTGCAACTTATTTCAGTGAATTTGAACATGTATCAAGTTTTCTTGGTGCACTATGAAGAAAACACCCATTCCGTGCCAGTGACTAACTGACTTTTTTTTTTTTTTTTTTTTTTTTTTTGCTTAAAAAACTTGATAGAATTCATTTCCATTGACAAAGAACTTATCGGCCAAGTTTCAGCTTGATTGGATGATAGATAAAATTTTATCCACAACAAACAAATTAAAAGTTAATATGAAAGATTTAATAATCTCAGGATAAAACAGAAATATTATATGGGATTTAAATTGAGTTCCCCGCCCCCACCCCCTTTCCTCCTTCAAAAATATCCTGCCAGCGCACAGTGGAGCAAAAGGGATGAAAAGTTGGTCAAAATTCAAAAGCTCTATTATTGAATCAAAACCTTCTTGATAACATGCATTGATAATTTTTAGAAATATTGACCTTATTTTTGTTAATTTTTCAATTTATTTGCAAAAACTCCACGTATAAAAATTTCTTCACAGAACCACAATTTTATAAACTTTCAACTAATTGCAGTTAGGTTTTTTTTTTTTTTTTTTTTTTTTTTTTTTAATAATAATACTTACTAATAGTTAATCATTCTTTTAAAAAAAAAAATTTAATAAAAAAAAAATAGTTATTATTCAAGTTCCTATTAAATCAAAATAAAGACTTTTCTCCCTAGAGTATTATTGAGTTTTGTTGGTTGTATTGGAGAACCTCTGAAAGAAAAGCTATTATACAGGGACAATACTGTGCCAGACTTCGATAAGAATCTGACTAAACGGTAAACGGGGGGATACTCTTTCACAACGTTTCCAATGCACAATAGGGAAAATGTACAAATTAATAGTTTTACAAAGTATAACTTTTCATAAATAAGATACTCTTCTTTTCTAAACATTTTCTGATTTAGAATTAAGCATTAATTCGAGAATTAATATATTTCGGTTTAAGAATAAATTATTCTTAAGTGAATATCAGAAATATAGACAAATTTAAACAGTAAGCGTAAAAATCTAATAGGGGTGGTTGAAATAGTTTGAAACGACTGTAAAACATACGAATAAGTGTTCATCTATTCTATACCATAAAAAAATTTATATAGAAAGTAGTGTTTACACTTTGAAAGACATCGAAAGAAATTAATCTTTAACATCTTTGAAACAAATCTTTGGCTTATGAACAATACATTATTTTGCTTCTAAAATTTCTTAGGTATCTGTATATTTTTCATTTAAAGGTTTCTTTAACATCCCGCTCTAAATTTAATACTTATAAATGAGTATTCTGTAAGGTATGTAAAGCAAACATTACAAAAATGTAGATCCAGATGTTAAAAATTTTGAAGCTATGTTGAAATATGGTTTTTAAACTTTTATTAAAATATTTGTATTAATGAAGTTTTTGTTCAAAATTTTATTTATTAAATTATAATTCAAGCAGGCCATTTCTAAAAAGTAGATGCAACGATATTTCCTACATTTCCCATAACGAATGTGAACCTAATATCATAAAACTTATCAATACTTATACAGTCAGTGTTGTTATTTATAGAAGTTAGTGTTTAGTTTGATTTTCAAAGGGATTCTGCTCTATTTTTTTTTATCTCCTTCCATTCACAGTAAAATTTCCTCGATTCAGAATCAAAATATTTTAAGTTCACATCAAGCAAGAAATATTTTGTAATCAGGTGAACTATCTGTTAGAATATACCTGTAATTACTTTGATTTTAATTTTAACTTACAACCATTCTTAGATTGAATCTTTTCATTTCAGTTAAATAATAATTATTAATACCTCTAACTATCCGTCCAACACTAATTTTTATGAAGATTGGTTGGTTGTTTTCAGATTATCTGGCGCCGTCAGCAACACGAGGGCTATAATGCGCCGAAACATTCGTCATTAGACAAGCCAACATACATTTACAAACACCCATGCCATACACGGGACTCGAACCCGCAACCTCCCGGTCTAGAAGCCAGCACGCTAACCACTATACCGTTTGGTCGGCAATTTTTATGAAGAATATGTTATTCTAAATCAATTAGAATAACGTTGTTTTAATTCCATTTCATACATTGAACTATGATTTTTATCCATCTACACTGACTATATCACATTTACAAGTAAATATGTCTCCGTCATTACATTATCCTAACTTTCCATCATTAATTTTATTTTATAGTAGCAAATTTTTCATTGCGTTTCTGCCCTTTTTCGTATTTTAGTATCGTATTTAGTTTCGTATTTAAAATTTTAACCTGTCATAAAATTGAAGTTCATTTATCGAAACTAAGAAGCTATTTGTACAAAAGAAGGTTGACAAATCTGATCTAATAAAAAATATTACGTTGTGATACATTTTGATTTTTGGTCACCACTTGAAACAAAAGTTTAAAAAAAATAGTTTTATTCAAATGTACCACTTTTTGAACAATGAACAATGCCGAACGCAATTTGCATAACTGAAAGTAAATGTTGAAATCTTTTATTTTTTCTTATCAATTTCACCTAAATTTTCTATGAAAAATTGATACTGGCCCCTGGCCTTGCTCCTTGAAAGCATATTCAATCTTAAATAGGATTTTAACAAATAACTTTCAAATATACAAACTAATGGCAGAAGGTTTCCCTGACAACAAAGTTTTCCTTGGGACGAGTTTAATTTTGAAACCATACCACGCACTCCAAATAATATACAACAAAAAATTAGTATATGATACTCCTTAAAATGGAATTGAAAATCAGTACTTACAGCTCATAGAAATTTAAGTAAAAATCGTTAATGAATTTAACCGTCTGAATTCATGCATTAAATTTCCATATCCTTTGTAATAATGTTTCCTCTTTCATAGACAATTATTTAATAAAGTTTTTTAGATATTCCCAGAAGTTATACTAATATCGTCGAATGTCGAATTTTATTTCCAATCGCAGAAACGTTTTATGATCCAATTTTAGTTCTAATTTTGAGCAATAGATGGCACGACTGTCTTACATTAAATAAAAGTTGGGAACCAAAATTTGCTCTCTTACGGAATACTAAAAGTGGTAAAAACATCAAAATAAGTTAGAAAAAAGAGCGAACAAAATATATTTTTTTAGAACATAATAATTTCTTTTAGTGAATTACATCAATTATTATAATATTTAGAAATTTAATAAATATGTGTAGAAATATATCAATTTTGTAAATCTTTATTTTACACATTTTTTGGTTCATAAGTATAGTATTATTGAATTCCAAAAAAGTTGAAAATACACTAATACTAGTTTTAAATAAGAAATGTGGTATCGTTAATTTTTCAAATGGTGCAAGTCCTAGTTCAAGCAGTGGCGGCTCATGCACTACAGCCAGTACAGCCGGGCTGCATCTAAATTTATTAGTTCAAAACTAAAATTATATATTTTACAATTTTCTAAAATGGGGATCCAATTTCTACGGTAAGTAAAAATAAATCCTACAAACGGCAATCTTCTTACCTGAATAATTCACGAGAAAAAAGAAAGAAAAACTCTTCCAATCAAATGTGTGTGTGTGTGTGTGTGTGTGTGTGTGTGTGTGTGTGTGTGTGTGTGTGTGTGTGTGTGTGTGTGTGTGTGTGTGTGTGTGTGTGTGTGTGTGTGTGTGTGTGTGTGTGTGTGTGTGTGTGTGTGTGTGTGTGTGTGTGTGTGTGTGTGTGTGTGTGTGTGTGTGTGTGTGTGTGTGTGTGTGTGTGTGTGTGTGTGTGTGTGTGTGTGTGTGTGTGTGTGTGTGTGTGTGTGTGTGTGTGTGTGTGTGTGTGTGTGTGTGTGTTTTTACTGATATTTTTTACATGGTGTTTAAAATTATAAATTACTTGAAAGCATAAGAAAATTAAAATGAGACTTCACTTGTAATTAATTGTTAAGCAAGCTAAAAGGTAAATGTTTACTCCATATCCATACTTCGAACATTACTTCGTAATAGGACTGTTCATTCTTTATTGTTTCTATAATTTGTTGGTAAAAGATTCTGCCGCAATACTTGAGTAGGAGCGGAGTTACGATTCCAAGATAGGCATTTAAAGCTATGTTTACCATGCAAAACACGAACAAACGAAGTTACGATTACTTGAACGAGAAAGGAAGTGGGGCTGTAGCGTACGTGATGTCATGCATATTAGCAAATCGTACATTGATTCAGGTCATTGAAGAAAGTATAAGGGTGGTCAATTTTCCTGTCAGTCTGCGGAAAGGGCGTTGGAAAAGCGAGAAGAAACGCCCCCACAAAATGGCGGCCGACATGCCGAAAGCAAGATTGCTAGTTCTTATTGTGTTGTTTTTCCGATATACTCTTTCGAAATAAAGTCTGCAAAATTGTAGAGGTCAAGATCTTTACTTTATTTACACGCAGCACCACAAAAGTATGAACATACAAGTATTCATATCACTTTACACTGTACTCAATGGGAAACACCGTATTACAATTCCGTAGCGGCCAGGCACGAGGAAAAAAACCACTCCCAACACATTTTCCGCATTTCTGTTTTTTTTTTTTTTCCTTTCCTCCTTTCGTCCCGTCGTCTTTTCCGAGATATATTCAACCTATGGGCCACATCCTCCGAACAATGTCCTCTCTTCGCTTCAGTACAGCTCATCTAACTATCCCAAGTCCAACCAACCTATTCATGACTTGAAGTGAGAAGCTGTGCATAGATGGCGCTGTAAACCGGACGAGACCACGGAGAATTTTTTCAACTTCCGGTTGATGTTTGATCTCCGTGTTTGTGGATACAAACTGTGTCTTTCTGAGTCTTAGTATTTATCCATAGTTATAAATTTAAATCATAATGAATAAAGTGTAGTCAAGAAGGAAGTCAGGGCAATGTTACTTCGTTCCGCAATGTGGTATAAAATATAGGTATGGAATGCGGTATGAAATATAGTATGTTCATATAGACTGAGAGGCGACTTCAATTTTTGGGCCCCATCGAACATCATTCTGAATTTTTTATAGAAATTAGAGAAAAGTGAGTAGATTACGAATCCACTGGTCTGCCGTAGCAAAAATGGCCGAAACTGATCAAAAATCGACTTTTAATAAGTTGAACTAAATCCATTTGCCAAATGCGCCTTAACTTAACAAATAATGAGCATTTTTTTTATTTGGTAACCCTCACTCTTTAATTTTAAATTAAGAAGGTTCCAGACGATTCCGATGTGTGGCTATGGCTTACTTGCTTCTTTCACAAATGAGCCAAATTGGCAATAAACATTACGTCATTGATGACGTAATTGATGTCGCCAATTCGGCTTACTTTTAAAGGATACAAGTTTTCCGAGCCAGAGATCAGAAATCGTTTGCGCTTTTTTTCATTGAAAATTAAAATGCAGTCAGTTGCCAGACGAAAAAGTTTGTTCTCTTTTTGGCACGTTATGACATATTTGACAATCGGATTTTAGTTCAATTCATTCCAAGTCGATTTTTAATCAGTTTTGGCCATTTTTGCCACAGCAGACCAGTGGATTCGTAATCTACTCACTTTTCTCCAAATTCTATAAAAAATTCAGAATGATGTTCGATGGGGTCCAAAAATTGCAGACGTCTTTCGGACTAATAGAATAAATTTTGTTTGTACACATTGAATGAATTAAAAATTTACCTTTTCACATTTTACCAGGTATCAGCTTTTAAGATGGGTTTGCAAGAACCACTTCTATTGATATCAAAATATTGAAATCAATATTGGTACATATTATAAAATTAAAAATTTCTAAATTGATATCCTTAGGCTTGATTAGAAAAATTGTAAGTATTTAATAACATTGCTACTAAAACTGACAACAAAGGACGTATCTAAAACTAACAAAAATATATACTAACAAATATGTGTTAAATTTTTTTTTTAATATCATATGAAAGTAAACACATTTCTGGTAACTTATATTACCCAAAATTATCCATTTTAAAATCAATGAAATACTTGTATCAATCATTTTTATTATTGAAGTAATATAGTAATTAAAAAATCCTTAATATAACCGTCGGCAAAAAATAAATTATTTTATACGTTTTTTTTAATCGCACCACCCACTTCCATCAAAATTGAACAAACTCAACCGGAATTCGAGTGTTGTCCACTTTTAGAAATTAATTAAAAAAGAAAAAGGAACTACCAGGAATGAACTTTGAATCTTTTTGTACAAAAAATTCTATAAATTAGATTCTTTATTAAAATTTGTTCCTCTTTGCACAGAATGACCCTTAAATATTTTAGTAGACATCATTTGAAGTTATAGTACACCTTTTTTAATGATCTACTTAAATAATTCACTCTAATACATTTATTAAAAAAAAAACTATTAAAACAATACATTTAGTTTAAAGTACTGTATAAATTTGTGTAGCGTTACAAGAAATACAGCCTAATCTTTAAAAATACAAACCTGTCAAGCAAATGAAGTTAATATTAAATTTATTATTTATGTCTTAAAATGTCAAATTATATCATATGAGCTGAAACTTTTGAGAAGAAAAAAATCTTTATTTCATCAAATAGGGTATCTAAAACAAAATTTGGTACTTTTAAATGTATCCAAACGAGACTTCTGGCCTATGTTTGGTCGTCAACAAACAGTTTGCTTTAAAAAAAACATCCAATGGATCGGATAAATCGATCCCTCCATCTAAAATTAATTTCTCTTTGTATCTCATCTGAGCTAAAAGATCCAATTTTTGAAAATAGTCGCTGCTCATTTGAGTTTTTAAATGCAAAACAAAAATTGAATCGAAATGACAAATGCATTGAAAACAAACGGAGATACTCTGCCGGAAGTGAGTAACCGGAAGACGCGGGAAGTCTGCCAATCACAGACGACTTGGGATTTGTTTCCAAACATCAACCCATGACTGGTGCCACAACATTCTAATAGAGAATTCGCCTTTTGTTTTGAAAATATAATTATAAAAAAGGAAGATAATATTTTCATTACAAGCAACGTCAAATCATTTAATAAAAAAATTCCTGCTGGACGATTTTAATAATCTTACACCAACACATGAAACCCAATTCTTGACAAGTGGAGAAAATTGTGTTTGCTGTTAAATTATTTCTGATTATTGTAGCTTTATAATGAAGTGTGATAATTGTAAAATCGCACTCAATTAGTTTGTGACTTCAAAATATCAATATACTTATCAATAATTGCAAAATAAATCTTTAATAACAATGGTTTAAAATTTTGCTTAGTGGCTCCATCTACGTGAGAATTTAAGAAATCCCAATTATATTGTCTTGCAATTATTTGACATAAATTGTAAAATGTTCATAAAACACACGAAATTGGTGTTTGTTTGTTAAAAAAAACTATTTTTATTTGCATTGAAATGAAATTTCGCGTTATCCAATGGGCAATTAAGCACATCAGCCCCTTCTCTCGTTGTCCTTTACCCTAGTTTTGCTTTTGTAAAACATAATATCTTTACCATGCAATGGTATATTATTTATATACATATTTTTAAATGTGACTATTAATTTTATAAAAACTTATTATATGAATTTAATTGTATGAAAAAGTTTGTATGTCAACATAGTTCTTTTAAAACAGTGTCAAATAATTTTAGCAATAAAGGAATATCCAAGAATTCAAATAAATATATAAATAAAAAGTAAAGGTTTAATAAAAATAAAAGTAAGCTGCACATGAACAGAACTAATAGAGTTTTATGAATTATTTCCGGTTCGTAAGAATCAATATTCATTGATGACGTTTTATGTGTAAAAATAAGTTTTTTAATGTTTCTTTTTAATTTGTAGATTAAAAATAAAACGAAATTTATTATGTTTATATTTTACTTTTATAAACATAATAGATAAATATCCATTAATATTCATAACTTATTTTTTAAATATTATAATCCAAAATAATACTAGACTGCACATTAAAATATTTCTTAAGTATAAGACTATGTTTAAAAAGCTCAAAATTTATTATCAATTATAATAATTATAAAAATGGAAGATGTAATATAAGACAATTAACTTTTTTCATTTGACAATCACAAAAAGCCCTAAAATCAAAATATAAATAATAATCGAATTAAATTAAATATTAATAATAATAAAATTAAAATATTAATAGAAATAAATTTAAAATAACAATAAAATTAAGTTAAAACATAAATAATAATAAACTATCAAATTAAAATAAAACTTAAAATCTGTGGCCAGAAATTACACTTATCCGGGGAAAAAAACAGCCAAAAAAAATCAAGTCGAAGAAATGTCCTATACTACTTCTGTACCATAAAAATTACTATTAACATGTTTAAAAACATTAAAATTTAATAGATATTTTCTTTGCTACATAAAGGTAAATAACTTTATCTGTTGTTTTCAAAATGTTTTTAAAAAACATTTTATTTACTTCCTTATTATGACAGTAAATAAACAAATAATTCTTAATAAAAGAAAAACAATTGATATTTTTAGAATAGCATTCGAGTTTTAGAGTTTTTGATAAACAGTAGTTTTTCTTTTTCGTATATACGTTACAAAAAAATACCAAAAGGAAGTTTTCATTGTTTCCAAAATTCATTCAAGCTACAAAAGTTTCCTTTATAAATATAAAAAATGTGTAATTCTAAAACTCATTAGATTAAATTGGAATAAAATGTTGATTGCAAAATAAATTATCATTTATAAAAAGTTCACAGTTGTAAAATAGCATTTCATTTTTCAGTTGTATTAAAAAAGAAAAAATAACTAATTTATAATGCTTTGATAATAACTATGGAGACTTTTTTATCGAAAAATACGGACTAGTAGCAGATTTAATTTTGAAAAAGAATGTATATTTAAAAATATTAAATTTTAATAGGTTTTTCCCTTTGCTATAAACACGTGATTTTTTTTTTTTTTTTTTTTTGTGATTTTCAGAATTTTAAAAATGAACAGGAAGAATATTGAGGTATACTATTTCATTTTAACACTGACAACCTAATTGTGACTATATACCATTAAAAAATCATACTATGAAAATGTCATGATTAATCAGAAATCTGGTTAGTTAATATATTTTTAGAAATAAGTTTTAAAAACTATAATCTTAAAAATGTATAACAAAGGCCTAAAAAAATTATGCGGAGCATTGATGCGGCCCTTTATTCAGAAATATTTTAGTTTCTTCCTTATAAAAGCAAGAAATAAATGATTATTAATAAAATAATAGGAATTGATATTTTCAGAACCAACATTCGAGTTTCTGATTTACACGATTTTTTCTTTTACGTCTATAAATGTTTACAAAAAAAATCAATCTTCAAGTTAAAGTTCTTTCAAAAATTAATTCCAGCAACATAATTTCCCTTGATAAGTATTCAAAATTTGTACTTTGTAGTTAATAGCAGTTAATTAGAATCAATTGGAATAAAACATTAATCAGAAAAAAATTATCAATTATAAAACGTTCGCAGTCTTTAAATCAGTTCCTAAAGTCAAAGTTTAATACATAGAGACGAGTATCAATTTGAAAAGGCTTTAGTTCTTTGTGTCAACACAGTAAATATTGTCACGTGTTTAGCGGATCAACCAATTGCGCACTCTCATTCTCTCTAATGACCTGAATAAAAGTACAGTATGCTTATATATCTCCCGATCATGAGACCGACGCCTTAGCTAACTAAGTTTTGGTGTTTTGGCTGTTTATTTTAACTTTAATTCAAGATGAATCTTATTATTAACACACGTTAACTGTTGTTACCGGTAACCGGTTTTGTATCATTTATTCAGAAAAACGTGAGTGATGCCATATTTGTAATAATACATACATAAATATTGTGACGATATACGAGTAAAAATTATGACTATGTATACATAAATATTATGATGTCCCAAACGCCACACACTCCATCCCTAGCGAGAATTATTTATATGTAAGAGTCCTCCTTGAAACTAACTAGTGGCCGTGTTTGCGGTCTGCTACTTATCTTTGCTGTGTTATCTCTTGAGATGTAGGCTCTGAATTTATTGATGGATCTTGAGCATATGCTGTCTATGTTTCCTCCACTTTCAAAAATGCAGACTTTAACCTGACGATGGAAATTCTCTTTAATGTAGACATCAAAATATTTGGGGTAGTGCTGCAACACTGGATAGGAACCTTGATAAGTAGGCTGAAGAGAAGACTAGATAGCGTTATTGTAAATGGAAACGTGTAATAGTCATTCAGCTTCACTGGAATTAAAACGCGCTTCCTACTGTGGTCTGTCGTTGGAGTAGAGTTAATGCTCGGGCAGTTTGTTAATGCTGGCTGACTGGATGGATGGATGGATTTGTGTACCGTATAACAGTTAGGCAGAAGAGCAGCCCATGTCCTTGTAGGGATGTGCGCTAACGGGGGGAGTTGAACCAGGTACTCGTAGATCAGTAGACAGGCGTGCTAACCACTAGACAAAAGAGATCTCTGGTGTCTAGGTGTTGTATCTGTTATTTGTACACGAGACCACCACATAGCCCATTTCCAGTGAGTTACGAAGGGGTGAACGATTGAGTTGCTTGCATGTGAATAGAGAGCATTGCGTGAGAGTTGAATGCGTTGCGTGTGGCAGTGAATCGCCAGTGGTTGCTTTCTGAGGTGGTAGTCTGGAAGTCGTGCAGTATTTTCAGATGTCGCTGATAGATGGCAGCATGATTCTATTGTTCGGTAGTCACCACTTTAGCGATGGTATGGTGTCGATTTCTGGTTCAGTAATCTGACTCCATTTTAGATTAAAAATTTACTAGACTTTAATTAACTAAATAAACTTAAACGATATAGCATGCTAAAATAATATTCATGGAATGAAGCTATCAATAAAACCGCTCACAAGGAAAGTTATTCCGCTGTTGCTACGCAACGCACGAGACCGCGTCAGGGCATCTAACGCCCATGGATTTGAGATGTTACACCAAAAGCTCGCGCCGCCACATCCTCTTTTACGGCACTTCGGATTCTAAGTTACACTAGAGGTAGAGCATCTATCCAGCTTGGAGGAGTTAATAAGTAGCACTTGAAGGCTGCTTTTCGGTAACTGTTTTGGCGTTCAATAATACCGTTAACCTGAGGGCACCAGAAGGTGATACGCTCATGCATCTTGTGCTTCTTTGGACCATTTTAGTGACTTTTTGATGTTCTTCGTGTGTTCGGCCAGCATGTTCATTAGCGGTTGCTGAATTTGTGCTATATTGGGGATGAAACGGTGGTAAAAATGTGCCATTCCCAGAAATCTTCTTTACTTGGGAGTACATTGGGGTTCCGGAAATTTGGTAATTACCTCGACTTTAGTAGGGAGGGGTTTAAGACCATCTTTTGAAAATTCGTAGCCAAGAAATTGGATTTTATTTACCCCAAAAACACACTTTGACAGATTGATACAAAGGCCGTAATCATATTTAACCTTTGAAAAGTAATTCTTAAATGTTTTCAGTGTGTTTCTTCATCTGGGGAGGCAATACGAATATCATTCAAATAAAAAAAGATGAAATCTAGGCCAGCAAGTACTTAGTTGATAAAACGATGAAATAAATGACTGTGCCACCATAGGTCATGAACGAGAATTCAAACAGCCCGAACGGTGTCCTTATTGCATTTTTAAGGATGTTAGATTCATGAACAGGGATTTGTTGATAAGCACGAATCAGGTCGATTGCGGAAAATATCCTAGCGCCGTGTAGAATGTGACAACAATCTGTGAGAAAAGTAATGTGGTATCTATCAAGTATTTTAATGGCATTCAGCGCACTACAGTAATCCAAACATGGTCTCTAGTCGGTTACGTGGCACTAGCGTACATGGCTTTTGACATTCTGTGGCTTTAGCGTCATAATAAAAAGATCACCGCGGACTTAAGGTACACATTCTCTATGATGTGTTAATCCCCCTCCTCACAAACACTTATCTCTTTTGTGGTGGAACAGTGAGATTAGTTCTTTGTGTTTGAAAATTTTTCAATAATTGTATTTGGAAAAACTATCGAAGGAAAGAACAGGCTTCCTACTCTATACTGGACAGTTAAGGACAGTAATATGACATTTTTCTCATGTCTTAGTATTTAGTTTATTGACACTTTGTACTTTGCGTTTGATGCGAGAACATTTATTATTTACCTACATCAGCTAAGGAAAGTGAAATTTTCAAAACCAAAAGATGAAACTTCTGTTTGATGCTTGATGGCAATCTCTATCACCAACAAAGAAAAACTAATGAAGTTATTAGTTTGTTTTGAGTGAAAGAGAAAAAGTACAACTGCAGAGGAAGAATACAAACAAATTTGCAGAACAAAATTCTGCCGAAAAGAGAACGGAGAAGAAAAGCAGAACTGAATTGAATTTGATAGGAGACACATGTCTCAAAATTGGAGCCGAGTGCTCAACTATAAATAATTAACTTTGAAGAATTATAAATGTTTATACATGTAAGTAAATCTGTATTATGTGTGTGCCTTGTATGTCTTTAATAAATAATAGTAAAATTTCTACAGTCCACTACTTTAAATTAACTTAACTGAGCTCTGGACAGTTTTCGTTTTCTATAATTTTAGTTGTTTTCGCAAAGTTATATGGAAAATAATTGTTTTAACTATGTCAAATAGGCATCTATAGGCAGCTGACGCATGGGTCACGGAGAAACACAGAAAATTACTTTCAAGAGAAAAGTTCAAATTTTCTCTGAATTTATAAGCAGTAAAATTATGAAATTCATAGGTACATTTAGGTACATGTTAATAATAATATATTTATTAAAATTTTTGCAAAAAGATTATTTTTGTGGATTTAATAAACAAAGACGTGAACTGACGCATGAGACATTTAAAACTGATGCACCGGACTTTCTGTAAGGGACGCACGGAGAGATATTATTTTTGCGAGTGGAAAACAGTGATATTTTTACAGTTAAAATTTTTGTATATTTTGTTAGATAAATTATTCATACTTTACACTACTCGTTACGCAAAGTGAGCATAATTTTGAAACATTTTGCTAAATAGGTTTGTTACTTGGTGATTCTCAGGCTGATACAAGGAACATTTTGTGTTCTTTTTTGTACTCTTAAAAAAATTAAAATGACAAAATTATGATGAATTTACTAGTTATGTTTCAGTTTTCTATAATTTTAGTTGGTGGTAAAGATGAATAGACAAATAATTGTTTTAATTAGGTCAAATAAGCGACCAACGCAGGGGACACGGAGAAACAAAATTAAAATTACACCCAAGACAAAAGTTTACATTTTCTCAGAATGTATAAGGACTAAAATTGTGAAATGCATAGGTACGTTTGGGTAAATGTTAATAATATTATGTCTATGAAAATTTTGCAAAAAGAATATTTTTGTGGATTTTAAAAAAAAAGGACATTCGGAAACCGACGCACGGGACATGCTATTTTTGGAGTGGAAAACGGTAATATTTTTACAGTTACAATTGTTGTATGTTTTTTTTAGAAAAATTATGCATACTTTATACTACTTGTTACTCAAAGTGGACACAACTTTGAACTATTTTGGTTAAGAAATTGAATTACCAATGAAATTTTTTGGTAATACAAATTTTCCAAGGCACTTTAAAATTATCATATATATTATTTTTTTATCCCTTTAATGAATGGAGTGGTGCATATATTTCTTCAAACAAACTCATTTCTCGATAGCAAAGAAATGCTTAAAATTTAAGAATTATTTTATAATAATTATTAATTAATTTATAAAAATCAGCTTAAAATAATTAATACTTTTAAAAATTAATTTCAAGTTAGAATGGGCAATGAACAACTTTAGGTGTTCAAACGTAAACACCTTTTCTTAACATGTGCCACTTTTACAGTTTTCTTTGTTTCTACACTGAACAAGAGACAGCTGATTAATGTTTGGAAAAGCAGGAAAAATCAAAAGAAAACAAATTTACCTGTGTCTTTAAGGGATGCATTCATCTTGTTGTCAATGTTTTTTTCCTACGTTTTACAATATTTGACCAAAGAATGTCATACTCTTAAGTTACATACCTGCTCACCAATGCTATGATTAATGAAAATTTCTTTCTTGAACTAGACAGATTTCAAATTCTTTACGATTTAAAATCATTTTATTATGAAATGTTATGCCACAATAGTATCAACTCAGTTTGTTTTCAAAGGAAATGTTTTCATGGACGTAAATATCAAATTTTACAATAACTGTTATCAAAATAATTGCGCACTTAAAAATCTTGCTTTATGCAATTGTTAAAATACTGACGCACGGGACACAAGCGTTTTCTAAAATAACAGTTTAAATTACATTTTGTATTGTTTTAAAAATTTGCTCAGCCCTTTGTGATTGAATTTTAAAAGAAAAAATGAAATTTTGTAAAAATTTAAATTTAAAATAGGTTTTTATTGAAAAAATTCATGTTTCGCCCTGACGCACGGGACTTGTGTAAGGACTTGAACTTTGAACTTAGTTTCATAACTTTTTCTACCTAGAATGTAATATTATTGAGCTTTAGTATTTCTACTAATCACAATGACTACATTAAGAAATTTTTTTATTGTTTTTGTTGAATTTGCTCCTTTGAAATTCGCCAATTTGTAATACTCTGTGGATGGATGGATGGGTGGATGGATGGGTGGATGGGTGGATGGATGGATGGATGGATGGATGGATGGATGGATGGAAGGATGGAGTTTTTTAATTCAAAATAAATGTCGTATTTCATTATGAAAGACTCATGAAATTTGTTAAAATATTCAGAAAATTGTGATTTTGTGCTATCCCATTTTGAAACTTGAAAGGTTGTTTCTCTCCTTAGAAAGTTTTGGCACTTTTTTTAAAACGTGATATTGAGATAACCTAAAAATTATTTCTTGAAAATAGAAGAAATTTTCCACAATAAATGTTTTTACAATACTTCCTTAATTTGTCTTCGAAGATAGTTTATTTTTGGCTGCTGAATGATATTTTTAGTTAAGCCTAACACATGTTTTATGCATTTTTGAAAAAAAAAATTATTATTATTTTAAGCAAAATTCACGAAAGAGTTCTTGGAGTCTTGATCAACATGAGATTTAAAACAGCAAATTACTTTATTAAAACTGAAAGTGCATAACAAATTTTAAGATGAGAAATAAAGTCAATTGGAATTCAAAAATGGATACAGATTACAGTAAGTTAGAAAAGGCTGAAATAGCATCGCCACAAATTTATCAAATCTGCATCAGATTAAAAAATTTTACTTCCTAAAGAAATTTAAAAATTGTCACAAAATATGCCAGAGAGCAAGTTGCAATTTTCATTTCGATTTCTTAATTACTTTAAGAAGAATATTTTTTATACATAAAAACAATACTTAAAATTAAGTAGCTTTAAATGTTCTCTCATTAAAACAGTTTTGTCACTTTTCATTGCACCTTTTACATTTTCAATTAACACTAAACTGAGTAGTAAAACTGAGATTGTGAACCATCATACTACTTTTAATTACACTACGATAATGTCTATTCGGTTATAAATTCGTTATAAAGACTTTGGCATAACTTTGTGTATAAGTACTTAGTCATTTCTTAATTCTTATATATAAATAGTAATTAATAAAAAAGCAACTCTTGCGATAAATTTTTTCACATTTAAATGAGTAGAAGCAAACTTTTAGTGAGATTGACTTTCACAAACTAACTTATTTTTTATTACATCCACTTTTTAACTAACATAAAAAAAATTCCACTTCCATAAAAAAAATTCCACAGTTTTTCATATTCGTAATCAACACATCGAATGTGTTAAGAAATGACTATTTCAGCAAACAATTTTTGAAATTTTGTTGTCCAGTGATATCGATATAACATTGAATTTTACTCTATAGGCAGCCACAAATAACACAAGTCATTCATAGTAATAGGTTAAGATATAGCTTAGCCATGTTTGGAGTAGCTCGGAAGATATTACAATGAGATTTCTCTACTTAAAATACAGGAGAGATCACGGGCTAGAGGAAGACCGCCGACTAGGTGGCTGGACGATATTGAAAAAGACTTAAAAACTTTGAAGATCAAAAATTAGAGAGGAGTTACGGATAGAAGAGGCCTGAAGGATTTCGTGGTTAAGTCAGCTGAGGCCTGTAACAGACTGTTGTGCCTATAAAGAAGAAGTGATATCAGTAATGGATTTTTGACCTCAATGCAATACTTTCAATCTCCTATATCATATATTGGGTAAGTGTAAGTAGTAAAATGGATTATTTAACTTTACTGGTTTTAGTTAAAAAATTGATAAATAAATTTTAGTAAAATCGAAGGTCCTGGCCAAAGTTGGCAGGTATAGCAATACTGTAACTATTTCCCCAATCCCAATATATGGCAGAACGAACACTAAAGTACGCGTTTGTGATATTTCATATATACTAGCTATATACTAATTTCTTTAATTTAAAAATTAATTTCTAAATAATGAACGAAAAAAACAGTAAATAGGTTCCTATTATATATTGTTAACATTATCCACTGGCTGCAAGATATAAAATGTAAGTTTTCCAATACAAATGAAAAAGTTTAAGTTATCAATATAACTTGCATTAAAATACAAATCGTAATTTAGATATTAATTCAATACGAAATTAGTCAAGACAAATCTCATGCGTTTATAAACTTCTTATAAATAATGATAGTCTTTTCAGAGCAACTGGATTACGGTAGTGATTATAAAGTGTTAGGCTAATAAGCTCCAACCCAATCCCCAGCCATTTCAAATTTTTGAAATTATTTACGATTCCTTAAAATAATTAAGTAAAATTCAAATAAAATATGATATCTTCCACGATGTCTCAAATAACTCGAAAATCTTCACACAAAATCAAATCATAGCAAAATATAATATCATCCACAGAAAAAACCAAAGGTAAATACCCAACTCGATGGCGCTCCGGAAGTCGTCCGATCGGGACCCCACGTGTAAAATTGACAGATGTCACGCCCCCTTTCCCTGGCTCCCTGGTTACCCTCCTTCACAGGTGTTAATGTACGCCAAAGCAACGCGATGTAACGTATTGTACACTAAAGCAACGATATTTTAGCCGTACGCTAAAACCACGTACGCCAATGCCACGACACCCTCCAGTCACTTGACTTTTTCGGGGCTAGATGAGTGGGCTGGTCCAGTCACTTTTACTGAATCCGTAGTTTTACCGTTTTTTTTCAAACATCGTCCTGGCCACCAGTTTAGTGTTTTGGCTGTTTATTTTAACTTTAATTTAAAAAAAAAATCTTATTATTAACACACGTTAACAGGTTTTGTGTCATTTATTCAAAAGAACGTAAGTGTTGCCATCCTTCGGAATGTAATAAAGTATAGATAAATATTTGGACGATATATAGATTAATATTGTCATGTCAAAGTCACTGCGTGATCATCACATGAGTCGCTGAACCTGGTAATATCCTAGCTTGCTCCATTAAAAACCACACAGGACTTATGATCCGGGCGTAATAAGATTCTATGTGTGGTTTACAATACTCTACCCGAAGAAAAGATCTTTTTGGTTCTATCGGTTACCATGGCAACGTTGCAGCAGAAACGCGTTTCAGGAACATTCGGCTGGTGTTTGGAGGAAAATCACCAGTTTGGGTTGATATTGCATAATAAGTCAATATTCAATTTCAATCCAAACTGGTGATCTTCCTCCGAACAGCAACAGAGTGTTCCTGAAACGAATTTCGGCTGTGACGTTGCTGTGTATTGCCATGGTAACTGATAGAATCCAAAAGATTCTTTCCCTCCCCGTAATGTGTAGCGAGACTGCCAGTGAGCACTTTTTCAATTTCGGCTGACCACTGAATTCGATGAACTAATTGGTCGAAAATTATCGTGGGCATTTTTTTTTTTTTTTTTTTTTTCATTATTTCCGAAAACTTGGAAAAAATAAAATTGTACTCTTTGTATTTTTGCATCTTCGTGTTCCTCTGTTCTAAACATTATCTCTTGAATGCCGTGAGATCTAGTTGGATGATTAAAAAATCGTTAAAAAAATATTTTTAAATATTTTTATTATTTTTTATTTTTTCTCTTTAACAGTGTTGCGCTTTCAAAAATATATACCATGAATTTTTTTAACTATTTTCAAAGAGTTGTTATAATGCATAATTTATAATTATTAATTAACATTTCTAATACATTAACGATTTTGATAAAAATGTAGTCTTGCACCCCCTTGCAAATACTAGAGCAGTGATTCTCAACCTATATTTTGTCGCGGCACACTTTTAACGATTTCAAAATTTGGCGGCACACAAAGAAAAAGATAAGTTTAAAAGTTGTTTACTTACCTATAATACACTGTGTAAAATAGTTTATGATAATAATTTGGAATTTAAATAAAATAATATAATATGTACTACAAAAACAACAATACGAATATTAAGAGATTAATTACAAGTGAATAATAAGAATACTTTTAATGAGAAATTTGAGCTTGGTGTTTTTTGATCATTTCATTTATATTTGGTCGTAAACATGACAATGCTACTCTCATATCGTCTTCTACATTTAACAGCCTCGATCTTTTTTTTCGTTTTTATTTTGGTTAATACTGAAAATCTGAGTTCACACAAATAAGGTGAAAAAAATTGTAATAATATTTTTAAAGCTTTTTTGGCTATCATGGGATAATCTCATCTAATGTTAATCCAAAATGAATTAATTGATTCTTCTGAATATTTTAAAATTAAATCTCGATTATTTGAAAGCGAAATTAGTTCTTCCTCTTCATTCAAACTTAATTAAATACAGAAGTATTCTTTATCACAAATGGATTACGAACCCAATCAAATTTTTTTATATCTAAGAATAAAAATAGGTCAAAAACGAGACACAGAGAAATATGTAACGAAGCGGTGAAAGTGAAAAACCTTCGTTACAATAATCATATTTATATAAGTACTTTTCTTTAATTTAAACTTTACTCGTAATAAAAAAAAGCATTATAATTTTTACTATATACATTTCTAAAATTTGGCGGCACACTTTAAGAATTTGGCGGCACACAAAAGTGCCGCGGCACAGTGGTTAAGAATCACTGTACTAGAGGAATCGCATGTTTCCGGCTGGACAAATATATTCAATCAAGGGCCGCCACTGGTCCGCTGCCGTGTAAACTCCATTATAGGAACTTAGTAACCCAGAATGCAATGCAAAAGTGCTTCGACTGTTTTAGAAGCGTCTTCTGTTCTCTCTTCTATAAGCTTTCCTCCACGGTTGAATTATTTTGGATTCCGCCATGGCTTGAAAATTTTCGCGCCTCTGCGACTGCGAGATCCTCACCACCAGATGCTCTTCCTGATCCTGACGCTATATGACTTGTGGTAACAAAAAGTACGTTTTTGAAATGTTGGTCATTAATAAAAAATTGCTCTTTGCGCCTTCGTCTTATAGCAGTGATATAATTTGCTTTAAAATTCGAAAATGTACCTCCACAGTTATTTATGCAAGTCCATTCCTTCTGTCATTCGAAATGGCGGGAAGGGATCAAAATATATTGATTACTTTAATGAAATGTGCTATTTTCCAACTTGAATATTTATTATAACGTGCTGTCATTTTATCGTTCACTATATATATATTTATCTTCCAAGCTACAAAATAATATTCGACGTTTATAATAATTGCATAAATGATTTTTAATAGAAAAAAGTACGAATACTTAAAATTCAATTTCTGTCTTCAAATTTCTGCATAAGTTTACAGTGAGCATTTTCTTCTCACTTAACATTAAAGTAAGGGAAAGCGAAACTATTATCTAATAAATAAACCTCTATTCTGATGGAAAATTAAATGAATTTTAATATTAAATGTATGACCAAATTTTTTTTTTCATTTTGTACATTTTTTATTTCTGGTTCCATTCCTGTTAAAAAATTGAAAAAAGAATAGACACAGCAGAGTGTATGGCATATTGTATAGTGTCAAAATGTTGGGATATCTAGAGGAAGTGTTTCGGTTTTTATCTCATTCGAGGCGCAAATGTGGTGCAGTTTCCCCATGAATTTATAATTCATAGGACCTGGGGCCCAATTTAGTGTTAGGAAAATTTGGTTAGTGGCTCCCAATTTCTCGGTCAATAAGGAAATGTCACACTAACTAAATTCTGATATCCTTAACCTGCACAGAACATTCAAATGCCAATATCTAATAATACATTTTGCATTTTCTAATGATAGTTTCTAATTCCATGTTTTATTACAGTAGTTTTAAATTAAAAAAGCTACTGCCTTTAAATGGTGCAGGTTTGAAATATGGGAAAGTCCAAGCTTCTAAGAAATGTTTTTATTTTACTACCCTAAAATTCAGAAATTTTTTTTAATTTATTTTTGCTTTAATTGTGAATTGCTTATATGGGTGTATAGTGTATCCCTCAAGCTTTGTTGTGGCATGTTGGATGGGATCACGGTAACAGAAGACGGGCGTCACAGATTTTCCAGTAGTCTGCCTAATATTTTACAAGACTGACAAATTCTTTAAGTTTGATTTACCAAAAACTGAAAAAATTATCATGTGTTCTTTCCAAAACTATCTCTTAGATTGTTTTATTATGCAAAAAGTAGAATTATATATTTATTGTATCTTTGTGTAGTAATCTAAAACCATCTTTCGTATTTTGAAATGCTTAATTTTATTAAAAGCAATGCATAATTTACTTTTATTTCTTTAGAATAAAATTAAATAATTATTTTTACCTGTGTATTATTTAACCAAAAGAGTTTTGATCATTTTTAATGGTTTAATTTTACTGAAAACAATATACTATCATTTTCTTTAAATAACATGAAATTAAAAAAAAAAAAAATTAAAAGTACATTAATATTAAATATTTCACTTTTAATATTTAGTTTATTTTGTTAAATTTCTATGCTTATGTTAAACAGGATATTTTTACAAAATGACACATAAGGTGTCTTGTGTATTTTATGCAAAATTAATGTCACAGACTGGCAGAAAAGTTTCTGCACTTAGTGGGGTTGCTTAACATGAAAATGTGAACACACCAGATAAAAGCACCACATTTTTTCCAGGTGCTAGTTAGGTGCTTATTCTTCTGAGAAAACAGCTCCTTCCTGGCTTCATTCACATTTTATAATTCACAGTTCGTTCTAGTAGTTTAAAATTTCCATTATCAATATCAAGTTCTGTTTGAGGGTGGAGTGCCATCTAGGAAAAGGCATGTGTCACTTTAGAATAACAATTCCATGCCTCCCACGCAGATTTCTTGCCTCGTCGAAAAAATGTACTTTTTACAAAAAACGTCAAGGAAGGTGATTAATTATTTGTATGGAATTATTAAACAAAAATTTAAAAAAAAAAAAACGTCCATATTGGAAATGCCCATTTCTTACAGACACTGATTGGCCCGGGGACTGCACTGGACAACCCTATGGCCAGTGCGTCCCTGTAGTACATATATTAGGATTAATCTTTTATCAAGACGTATCCCCCTTTAGTTCATGTTCGAGGGTCGAGTGGTAACCTGGTTAGTCCGACAATAGTATCTCTCTGGTAATCACACACGTGCAATTATTATTTTCGCCTACATGTTAGGTTCCAATGTATCATCTTTCGCAGTACAGGGCTCAACAACATATACTATTATATTCTCAAATATCAAATTATTTTGCCTTTATTAACTTTACTTGACAAGAATGAATTTGTGAAATTTGCCTTGAACGCCAGAAGAAAATGCCATCAGTATGGACAGCTTCTTTTCCTGTTCTTTTTTAATTGAAATCTTATATCTGCGTAAGATTACCAATTAAAATGTACATTTAGCAATTGAGGGTTGCCACGTAACCACTAGGGCATTTACTTTTGCGCAACTTAAATGGCTTGATAAATGTCATCGTAAATCATCTTTCTTCTCTTGTTAAAAAAGTCACCTAAATTTGCCATTAGTATTTAAGTATTAAAAAACTTTTGCTATTATCTTAAATCAATCAAAGGAGCAAGGTGTATGACATTTTGGAACTATACATCACTAAATGTAAGCAATGCTCCGAAGTGGAAGTTACTTATTGTGTGTGAAAGTGAAACAAGACTTGTAAAAAGCAAGCTTTTGTTTCATAATATATACAGATAAATACATGAAATCTGCACTAAAAATCACACATAATACAGTCATCGGATTTGCTGATTTCAGCTCTTTTTTTTTTTCTTTTTGGCCAAAATTTCCTGAGTTCGATGCAAATCTGCATTAAACTTTCAAGGGGTGCATGTGTGTACTTGCTTACTTGTCTGTTCACCACAGACCTTTGCCTGCTTTCAGAATTCCAAAATCTTTTGGTGGAATGACCACTTTTATCGTTGCTTCAACTGTTTCTCTATCATTTATATTTGTGTGAGATTGTTAATTTTATTGAGTTATTAGGTTGATGTAATGACCGCTATTGCCGTTTTTTGAGCTTGTATGCAGGGCGATCACGGAGATTTACGTTTTTGTGACGGTTAATTTCTCCGCATATTAAGCTGATGTGATAGACATCGCGAGATTTGCACTGTTATGATAGACGCTATCGCTAATATTTACATTCTTGTGATGATAATTTTCGGTATGGAAGGCATCATCCCCAGTATTTACATTGGAGTGATAGTCATTTTCGCCAAGGTTAAAGTGATTTGATGGTTTTATAGCTGTATTTTTGATATTTGCTGATGCTATAACTGCCATCTCTGATATTTGCATTGTTGTAATGTATGTTTTTGCCAAGGCTTCAGTTGGTGTTACAAGACATTTTGTTCATCATTTGTGCTGTGTAGGTCAATCGATGCAGAATGACTAAAATTTCAATACTATAGCTAAATTTATAACTACTAATAACTTAAATTTTGAAATAATTTACTTAATTGCTTTGAATGTAGCTTAAAAAGTTGGCATACTGGGCTTAATTAAATTTGCCTGTCATTTCCCTTTTTTATATATGTTTAAATATTTTGAAAGAAGAAATCGTTATTAAGTTATAAAAAGCGAGGCTGCTATTTTCAACGTCTGAGACTGCTATTTTGGCTGCTATTTTCAACATCTAAGACTACAGTTTTGGCTACTATTTTTAACATCCGAGGCTACTAAAGCAACTATTTTCAAGTTTTATAATCAGTGGCAGCCCTGATTTAGACACTAAGTTTGTGATCCTGAGTGAGATAGAAACTTCTGCATTACGTTATTCTTCTAATATCCATTATGTACTAAATTTTAAATTAATACTTTTCCTGATTCTTTTTTAAATTTTTAATTGTCTACATTTATATAGCTTTCAATAGTTATCTAGAAGACTGAATTCAGAAAAAGAGGGATGGTTAGTTCCAAAGTGTATGTATGACATTTGTCAATTACAATATAATTTAAAGTGATTTTTAATTGAATTAATAAAAATATTGAATACTATTTGTTGAATTTTTAAAACAGCCAATTTTACTAGTTAGCGAAAAGACAGATTTTCTAAATTCTCCGTTGTTATCGGCTATTGTCCTAGCCCCCTTAGAGCCCAATTTTTAGTGTCACCACTGCCAAAACAATTTGATATTCTGTAAAAAGTATGTCTGTAATGTTAGTGTTTTAGACTGTCTTGCATATAAGGAAACTTAGAGTAGGAAGTTCCCTATAAATTTTCATTAGCACTAATAGAGATATTTAAGACATTAAAAAAAAATTCCCTCATAATATTGTATATATTCATAAATACATCAGCACTTAGTAAATATTGTACTTTGTGAATGGTTTGTGTGTTCCAAAGACAATAAATTGTATTTTTCAATTATCTTAATTTTATTAATAATTTATTATGTAATAAATATTGGTAAGTAATAGTAGGGATGCCACTAGCGACTATTTTTGAGACAAAGCTACTATGGCAACTTTTTTTTTTCAATATTGGCTGAAAAGCAACCTTTTCAGTGTATACTGTTACTTTTTTAAATATTGTATGGGACACATATTTTTGTTTACAAGTATAAACGCTTGAAGAACGGAAACCAGATAAATCATCTATAGGAACCAGTCTCTTTTCTTTAGATGTGTGCCGTCCAACAATAGTGTCACACTGAAGAGAATGGATGCTTTTTTTAAAGAGAACTTTTGTTTTTCTGATTTCATTGCTTCTGTGGTGAATCACTGTAACTTTTGCAATGCAGATTCAGAAGTTACATTAATGATGTTCAAATCAAACCAGAACCTAATGATCATGTGACCCAGTAATGCTCTTGACTTTGCAACGGAAATTATGTTTTTACGCAACTTGGAACCAGAAACCAAAACTGTTGATCATGTGACTTAGTCTTTTACCCTTGATACACAAACACTCAAGCGCCATATTTTTTTTTAAAAACTAAAATTTTATCAACCACATGAAAAATAGGTGCATGAAAAATGTCCTGTAATTCCAGTTCAACACCTGGAATGGCTTGCATAGGATCTGGGAGTGGGATACTGTGTTGTTTTATAAAAGGGCAAAGTCTCCTTCCCTTTTACTTAATATATTTTTATTTTGTACATGCCTTTTACTGTGTCCTTTTCTTATACCTGATCAGAAATTCAGGTTCTGGACATGGTTCTTAAAATCACTCCTGGCTGAAAAATTTGCCAACTTCACCATTGGTCACAAATCCTTTTTTTTTTTTTTTTTTACATATTATTTAGAAATGGAAGGGGAGATCTATCGATTAGTGAATTATGCAGCTTGATCACTGAATTAAATTTTTTATAAATCAGTGATGTGCAAAAGTACTGAGCTTATGTTGAATAAATACTTCGGAAGGGTTTTTTTCTGTTCTTCTAAAAACTTAGTCAAATTGGAGTTGCATATTTTCACTCTGAGCCGATCATATATTTTACTTGGTACTATTAACTTCATGCTAATATTTTGAATATAAATTATGAAATTTTTTTTTTATGTATCACATTCTCATTGCAAAAAATTCTGGAAAAGATAATTATACGTCTCTTTGGGTTTCAGCAAATGTTTTGTACTGTACATGTTAAGTTCCAATAAATCTTGGAAGGTTTAGGTTTTGACAAGTCTCATTTTTTTTTATCTATAACACCTTAAAGATATTACGTGTTTATTAAGCAGTAACTTAGAAATTGTTGATGTTTCTTCTATTACTTTGTTAAATATCAGTTTACTGTAATTGTTTTTAGATTGAATCCTAACTTTTTGTTTTCTATTACTTTTCAGAATTACTATGCCAGTCAGACGAAGTGCAATGCGGAATGAAAAAAGAACAAAAGAAAATAAAATTCTAGAACCTGTTAAAAATATGCCCAATAGTAAATCAAACAAGTACAATGTAAGCATTTTGGCACAATACTCCTAGTTTTATCCAGAAATTATCTTAGAAATAAAAAGGGGCAAGGTGCTGTTTTCCAAAAAAAGGGCAACTCCTGTTTCTGTGGGCACTTTTATGGCAAATTGCATTCAGTTTTCTGCCATAATTTCTGTATTGTTTCACTGGGATCCCATTTTAATTTTCCATCACAATAAAGTTTTAAATTATTGATTTTTTGAAAAAAATATATAATATTGCTTAAAAGGCTGCAAATCAAAAACTTGTCCTATTTCTACTGAAATAAGAAAATCTCGCTAAATTTAATAAAAAAAAAAAAAAACTATACACTAAAATTTTCATTAAATATGCATTTTTATAAAAATACCAATTTATAATACTGTAAAATTAATATAATGAATGAGGATTTTTGATTTACAGGGGCAAGATTTTTCCGCCTTTTGGTGCAGGTTTCTGCTTGCTTTTTTTTAGGTAAATTTTTTCGCCTTTTTGTTCCTATTTCGAGGACCCGTGGTTTTTTCAATCTAGATCAGTTGTTACCATAAAAAGTATTCATTTTCTCATGTCTGGGCAAAAGATTTTCGCTCCTCTTTCCTCGTAGATCACTTCACAAACGCTTGGTGATTGGAATACACTTCGGCTGTGATTAGTTGCAAATGGCACTGCCCTTCTATGATTGGTTATTGAAGTTATGTGACCACCTGGATTTGAGATTATGCACATGTGCGCAGACAACCAAAACGAGTGTTGATAGAATATAAAGTGCTAAAATATCGCTCTTTGACTCAAAAACTTTAAAATGTTTTCTTAGAAAGTAAATAATTGGAAAAAACTTGTTTAATGGCACATTTGCATTGTTTTCTTAAGTAACCCACTGACGGTCCAGGGAATGGGCGAAATTCTACAGTTGTTTTCCTTACAATAATTTTAAAGTTATATTTCCAATTCAAATATATAATTTTTTATTCGTTTGTTTTAGATAGGTTATAAAATATAATCATAATAAAAATATTTTGTGTATTGCTACTAAAACTGAAGATCAAATGACTCATATGACTGCCAGTGGGTTAAGAAACGAAAGTTTTACAAATTCGTGCACAATGGCATTTTTTCTAAAAAAGGCAAAAAGGGCACTATTTTCAGCAAAAAAAGGAGAGAAGGTTGCTGTTTTTTTTAAAATGCAGGTAGGGTGTGCCGTCTTCAAAAAATGCCTAGGGTGAACTCTACTTTCATTATCAAAACAGTATATTATTACCAACTGCAAGGATTTAATAACACTTTTTTGAGTGTCCATGGACAATTGTGACTTTGGCAAATTTAACCTATTGCCCTGGTTACAAACTTGAAATAAATTTAACATAAAACTTTTACTTGACTTATAAGTGTTTCAAAATGTGTTCTAGAGCTTTTTAAGTTTGTTTATTTTATAAAATATTACACTGGTAAAAATCAAAATTGTAATGGTGACGTTCCACAGATTAATACACAGGCTTTTCCGTAGAATAACCCTTGTAAAATATCACAAATTCAAATTTGTAAAAGATAAAAATATAAAAACTTATTGAGTGCAAACCCAAAGCTATATTATTCTTAATCAACAAAAAAAAAATTATTTGTAAAATACAAATGGTACAGTAGAGGCTTTGTGGAAGTTTTTATTTAGTTAGTCATAGACAAAACAGTAATGATTATTAAAATAGACCAAAAAATTCAATATGCTTGAAAGTGAATGCTTGGTTGGTTTTAACTTTATTTAGTACTAGCTGCATGGCTCCGAGCTGCTGGGGACCCGTTGAAGGACATAAAAGTTTGCGTTTAAGAGAAAGTTTCATAATTTACAAAAAAATTTTAGCACAAAATGAAAAATTAACTTGATTTCACTTTACCAATTTAATCACAATCAGAATAAAGAATCAAAGAAATGAAATCTCAAACGGAATACCAGTCCTGCCAACTTGTACGGATTTTTATTATTTTGTACGGTTGTACAAACAGCTAAAAAAAATCGTACGGATTTCACAGTACTTTTTGTTTTTTCCTTAAAACCATGGTTTTTTTTTTTTTTTTTTTGTATATATGTATATATTAATTCAAGTCACCAATGAAGCCAAAATTGTTCCAAAGTTGCAGCGTCAGTCAAAATATTCACACCAAGGTTGCGCGTATGTACAACAATAAAGCGCGTTGGCGGGGATGCATGTTTTCATCTGTGTTGCCGACGGGATTTGGCAAACCAAACCACTGCTTCTTTGTTTCGGACTTTACAGGTTAATAAAAAAGCAGAAAATTGAAAGTGCTTTAGTTTTTTTATTCTTCCTTCTTTTGGACCGGACTCCAACATTGCACGCAAATAATAGCACTAAACCACGGCACCGGGAATGCACTCTTTTCATTGGTGTTGCCGATGGGACCTGGCGAACCAAACAACTGTTTCGTTGTCTCGAACTTCAGAGATTAATAAAGAAGTAGAAAACTAAAAGTGCTTTATTTTTTGGTTTTTTTTATTCTTCCTTCTTTTGAACCGGACTCCAACATTGTGCGTAAATAATAGCACTAAACCACGGTGCAGGGGATGCACTGTTTTCAATGGTGTTGCCGACGGGACTTGGCGAACCAAACAACTGTTTCGTTGTCTCGAACTTCAGAGATTAATAAAGAAGTAGAAAACTGAAAGTGCTTTAGTTTTTTTTATTCTTCCTTCTTTTTTGACTGTACTCCAATGTTGCGCATAAATAACAGCACTAAATCGCGGCACCTGGATGCATTGTTTTCATTTGTGTTGGCGGCAACGAACGACTGTTTCGTTATCTCGATAAAGCACTTTCGGTTTTCAGCTTCTTTGTTAGTCTTAATTATTTATTTTAAAATATCCATGTTAAACAATCTTGGTATAAGACTCCAAAAAATATCAATTTTTTTGGGAGTCTTATACCAAGCAGTTTACTTCAAATCATCATAAATTCACGCAAAGGAGCAAATTTTGCATTCTGCTCTATCTATGCATCTGATATTAAGATTTCTCATGGAGGATTTACTGATGTCAAAGTTCATATCAATTCTAAAATCACAGTGACAAATCAAATGTAATAATAAGAATTCGAAAGCATGCATAATTGATATTTGTGCGTGTGATTAAACACTTTAAATACCACCAACTCCTTGTATATTACACTGTAGTTTTTGTGCCATAAAGCATGTTATTTGGGTGTAATGTAGATTAAATCATAAACCTCATCAGAGATTTCATCGTAAAGTTTAAATTTGATTTATTTTAAATCCTAGTTAGTATTTTATTTTATAATTTCCATCCTGTGCTAAAATGTAACAATTTGTTATATTTGGGAGCAATTTAATATTATGCATTTTTTTTTTTTTTTGCATTTGCGAATGAATTACTATTATTTCTATATTACATTCATAAATATTGTCGCTATTTGACTTTCCATGAATTCTAGGAATGCAAATATTTGTTCTGTAAAAATTGTACTAATTTGAAAATACCAATGTTGGCAGGTATGGAATACTACACTCCTGTTGTAGTAAGTAAATAGTAAAGTAGTTAGATGTAAATAGTGAAACATGTATAATACAAAAATGCATTTAAATGTTAATGAAATAATATGGAACTTGATATACAGTACCAAAACACTATACGAATTAAAACAATCAAAAGAAAGAGTTCAATATTTTTAGTGAAGTACTAAAGAAATCGAATACATATTTAAATGCGAAAATCCTTGCTCATTGATAACATTTGTTGAGCCAAAAGATGACAATTGAAAGCATTAATTGTACTTCCTAATATTAACCAAGAAATGTCTTGATATCTCAGTCGTTTCAGACATCAGCGACTCTAAAGGTTTTGAATTGGCTAGAAGTACAGGCAAAACAACTTTGCCACTGCAACAACATATGCCTAGCACTTCACCTTTCCACTTTAGAGCACCACAGTAGAAGCAGGCATTTGTCATTCCGCCAATTTGAAAAGTGGAATTTAGATAGGCAGCTGCATTATATGAAAAAGCAGCATCCTCAAACATTGCACTATTATTACCTCTTGTAATTGAGTGACGTCTGGTATCATCTCTTAATCTACCAGCTCTGGTTTCCCCAGACTCGAAATTTCTCGTAAATATTGGACGTTGGCGCTCAGATTCCAATGTACTAACTGGTGCCTGATTTCGTTCATTTGAACGGCTCGCTCAATCATTCTCCTGTCACTAATGTCTTTGTACGGATGATTCCCTTGCTCACTTAGCAGCAGACGTACTATACCTAGCACATATATTTGTTCTTTTCTTTGGCTGCATATTAATAACTGTCGAAATGATCTTAAAGGTTCCGGCAAATTTCAATAATCTTCACCGACGACGAATCTATCATGTTTACATTCAGCATCAATCCAATCAAAACACTATATAGTTGGTTGGTTGACTATGACTGAACCCCCGAGCAGAGGCTTTAAAATCGTGCATGCTCAAAAGTTGTTTTCTTTATCGACTGACAGTAAATATTCTGAAATATTATAATAAAATTCGAACCGTTCATTGTACAGACGATTGTTATACATAAAAATAAGGGGGACACATTAAAATAACTTTTGATTTAATTCTGATGTAATAAAAAGATATCGTTGAAATTCCTAGAATTTTTTTTTCATGCCATTAATTGTTAATGAAAACAATTTTTAATTGAATTTAAAAGTTTTCTACAATCTCCATGTACTAAAGCTTCTATGTACCAAATTTCGTACGTCTAGGTGAAAAACTGGATTTGTATAAATTTCAGACGTAACTTTTATATATATATATAGATAAAAAAAATATTATAATAAATTATGGCACGAAACAAATTAGGTTTTTTTATTGCTTATGCAACAAATAACCATTCAAATTATTTTTTTAAAAACATACTTATTTATGAATTGCCAGAGCAATCTCAAGATCAGCACTGTTACATCGTAATAAATTTAAATTTCCTTTTTTACTTTCAACTACCCATATGTTTACAAAAGATAATGAAAGTACTATTGCATTTGGCAGAAGGAAAAAAAATTGCATTTCTATACTTTTTGGAACATCTTGATTTCATAAAAAGTAGTCTAGAAAAACTGTGTGTGACTATGATGTTCAAATTTGGTGTGCGGGTTAGTGGTGGCCATAGGACCTACCATTAAGGTTTTTGTCAAGATCATGCATGCTCATAACGTTGAAATCATGAAAAAATCATGTTTTTCAGCAATTGCTTGAAAATGGCTCTAATGATTGTGATTAAAATCTCTATGCTAATGCCTCTTAAGTGTTCTAATCATCTCCATCTTCGAGATTCCTGTAGAAATGCAATTGCAAGCATAAAAAGTTGAAAGACGAGTGACTTTAACACAGAGCTCTCTGCCCTTGAGCATCATCCATCAACGATTGATTTTTTTCTGTTTCACGTACAAGAAAGGACAGTGTAATATCTATCAAATAACTTCTCCATTTTAGCAAGGGCAAGGCCCATGTAAAAAATATCGCCAAACTGGCCTTTTTTTATATAAATGAGAGAAATTATAAAAATGGTAAATAACACAATGTTCCACACCCCTGTTTTTTTAAATTCTAAAAAAAAAAAAATTATTAAATTTAGAAAAGTTTAAACTTCACGTTCAATTTCTATACTATTTTAATACTTTTTGTTTGGATATAATTTTACCAATATCCTAAAGTGATTTCTTAAGTTTAGGGATAGAAATCTAAATAAAAATTCTGCATGTGGAAGAAGTTAAAAAATCCCATTTTCAGTATTATTTACAAATCTAATCTAACTTGTAACGTAAAATTTCTATAAATTCTTGTGAAACTTTTTTTTTTTCTACAGGGCTGCCACAAGCGACTAAAAAGGCTACTAAAGCGACTATTTTAGTGGCCAGGCAACTATGGCTACTATTTCAATGAAAAAAGGGCCCAAAACGACTATTTTACTCAAAACCTTCAACTATTTTTGGGCTAAGGCGACTATTTTTTAAGAAATTACAGTCCGACAGTAGGACAAACCAAAAAAGTCGCTTATTGAGTACTTATGCAGTTTTGTCAAAGCTGTGGTATTTTTAAAGTGGTGGGAAGAGCGAACGCTGTTGAAATAGGGTTTAATTTTAGTTTATATTTATGGACCGAGGGGTCACTTTTATAGTACCTGGTAACCGTACACGGCAATTGTTATTTTTGACTTCAAACACTGTTGTTTTCACCTACCTGTTTGGTTCCTATGTTTTATCTTTCGTCGTGCAAGGTTCAACAACATATACTATATATTCTCAAATATCAAACTGTTTTGCCTTTATTTATTTTAGTTGACAAAAATAAATTTGTGGAGTTTCGTGAACACCGGAAGAAAATGCCATCAGTATAAACAGTTTTTTTTAACCTGTTCTTTTCTAATTGAAGATTTATATTTGTGTAAAAGTACGAATTAAATTATACGCTTAGCGATTGAGGGTTGCCAATGGGGCATCCACTTTTGCACAGTTTAAATGGCCTGATAACTTCATCGTAAATCGCTTTCTTCTCTTGTTAAAAAAGTCACCTAACATTGCTGAGGTAGTTGTAGTATTTCAGTATAAGAAATCCTTGTTATTTTCCCAAGTCAATCACCCGATACTGAAAATCACTAAATAAGAGGAGAAAATTGTATGACATTTGGCATCCACACATCACTTATCACTATAATGTAAGCAAAACTCAGAAGTGGTTAATTGTTATGTGTGAAACAAGACGATTGTGTAAAGCAAGCTTTTATTTCTTTGACTTAACATATACGGAATGAAATCCACACTAAAAATCACACATGATATAGTTCTGCGGTTATGCCAATTTCAGCGTCTATGACCAAAATTTTCTGAGATCGATGCAAATCCACATTAAAATTTCTAGGGGATGCATTTGTGTTATGTGCTTGCTTACAAGTCTGATTGCCATGGATCCTTGCCTGCATTCAGAAATCCCAAAACCTTCAATAAAATGACTACTTTTGTTGCTGCTTCCTTTCATGTTTGTCTCTATCATTAATATTTCTGTTAGTGTGTGATTGTTTATTTCATTGATTGTTACACCGATATAATGGCCGCTATTGCCATGATTTAGGCTTATATGCCGGGTGATCGCCGAGATTTACGTTGTTGTGACAGCCATTTGTGTATTACGCTGTGTATGACATTGTGTGACAGCTGTGTATTACGCTGATGTAATAGACCCATTGTGAGATTTGCATTGATATAGGGGGCACTATCGTTTATATCTATATATTTAATAGGCAATACGTTTTTTGGGGTTAGTCCGTCCGCCTAAACTGCTCAACCAATTTCAATCATCAAGGTGTCATTTTAAAGGAAATAAGCTGTAGATTTGCCAAAACGTGCCAAAATAATTTATTAACACTTTATTAATTAGTTAAATTTCAATATTTTTCATCATTAAGCTACTACAAAGCCTCAATGATTTTGAATATATGATTGGCAACATCCTGACGTATGTAAACAACAAACAGGCTGCTCGGGGGTTCAACCAACCAACCGTTGCTAATTTTAAAGCTATCCTTATATGTAAACAACAAACCCATTGCTAATTTTAAAGCTCTTTTTAAACTCTTCGTTTCAAAGTTGATTTTTTCTGTTTTTCTGAAGCATTTTTGTATTAGAGTAATTATTATTTTGAAGTATTTCTATCCAGAAAATGCTTCGCGTTGGACGTCGTTCTCTAACGGGGCGACTTACCAGAATAAATAAAAGATATTGGGACTTCAATGTAAGGGCATAGCTAATGAAGTTTTAAGTCAGAATGTTTTCGATAGTATATTTAACTTTCTATTATGAAACTTGCAATTTGGGTGTTTTCTCTAATAGGCCTTACATTAAATTTATAAGAATTTGGTTACATTTTTTATGGCTGGCAAACCTATTCGAGCGCAGCAAGATGTTTTAACCACAAATTCGAGCAGCAAAGCCGCTCAATCCGAGCGCAGCGAGGCGTTTGGGGGTTAGCGAGCAGGGGGCGAAGCCCCCTAGTTTACATTAAAGTGATAGTCATTTTTGCCAAAGGTTACACTGATTTAATGATTTAACAGCTGCTTTTTCCGATATTAGCGCAGCAGTTTTGGTGCTGATGCTATAACTGCCGAGATTTTTGTTGTATGGAGGCTTTCATCAATTCTTTCGTTGATGTTATAGACGTTATGTCCATGATAAACGTCAGTGTGAGGATCGATTTCGCCATGTAGGTCGATCAATGAAGAATGACTACAATTTTAATATTGTAGCTAAGTATATAAAAAATAATTTAAATTTTGAAGCAATTTATTTTATTACTTTGATTGTTGCTTAAAAAATTGAAAATCCGCTTGTTATTGTCAATACAGTATAATTGTTTAAACATGAAACTTTTTTTTTGCCGAAAAGTTGTTTGACTTTGGTGGATTTAAAAAGAATATGTATTTGTTTTTTTGCCAGTTGATTTTTACTGTCGCTTTTGGATGAAGCTCAACTTTTTTTGTTTTGAAGGTTTCGACAAATTTTTTTTCTTTGCTTTTAATAAAAAAAAGGCATGAAAAAAAGTCTGGATATTCGATTATTTTGAACGTTTTACTGGATAAAGTATTATTAAGAGTGTTGCGACACATTGTCTTTAGCGTATGGGATGTCGTGTTTACTTGGTATTAAGACACTACTTTGAATCGAAAGACCATATATATAACGAGGAGTGTCTCTGGGTTTTCGTGTTTTATGTTAATCAATAGTTTTATTCAGATGTTGAATACACTTAAACCTTCAAAGCAAGAGCAAGAATATTGTCGACTTGAAAAAAGAGACTACTATTTTCAACTTCCGAGACTACTATTTTCAATGTCCGAGACTATTATTTTTAACATCTGGGGCTACTAAAGCAACTATTTTCAAAGCTTATAGTCAGTGGCAGCCCTGCAAACTGTACCCATTCTTATTTAAGAATTTAAAAATGCTTTCAAAACATTAAAACTATGCTAGATTGTACTGTTGTAAATTTATAGAAAGCTCTTGGATTGCACTAAATCATGGTTCTGTAGAACATGACTGACAAAAACAACTTTTGAAATGTTAATAAAGAGAAACGGTCAGTAATAAGTAGTGGTCACTCAGCAAGTTACCTTCATAACATATTTTCGAAATATTTAAGTCTGAGAATTCTGTAAGTGAGTGTTAATAATAAACAAAAAGCTAACAAAAGATTGTAACCTAGTGTAGGTTGAAAAAGGTACAGAACGTTTCTTCATGTGACGAAAAGAAGCATTTTTGGTCGTATGTCGTTTTCAATTTGATACATTTTTCAAAAATAATTTAACGTTTTTCAACAATTTTTATTTAATATTTGGAAACTACAGCTGTTTATCTTTCACTGTGTTATTTTGCATACATAAAAAATTATTCAGCGTATTTTTTAATTTTTCCCTAATATAACGTAAATGGTCGGATGTACAATGCCATTTTGTATCTTTGACTGGGGATATATTTTTATAATTGTTAAGTATTTTGCTTAAAGTTTAAAATTTGAGAATAGGTAACAGTTTTATAATCAAATAAAAATGTTAGATTCCCATGCTGCATTAAGAAAAAATTTTAAATAAAAAAATCAAAGAAAATTCAAAAAGTAAAGAATGGTCAGCAGTACCACAGGTTCCCTTGCTATTTCTATGCCAGTTTTGTCAGGTAACTGATATAGCACACTTAAGAATGTAAAAATTTCAGTTCGACTATAGATGGCAAGTTACCCACCTAATGGCTGTGGGGTTAGTGCTCTGGCGTCATATGGCAAAAGTGCCGTGTTCGAATCCCGGATTAGGCAGATGTTTGATGTGGTTCAGAATCCATGTTAAGCTGTAGGTCCCGGCCTGATTAGCTGTTAGTGTGTATAAAAATAGGTCGTTGAGCGTACAAACCAACCAACTAGATGGCAAGTTATTGAATATTGAAAGAAGTTCTAAACAAAAGAGTTGAAATTTCAAATTTGGTTGATTTTATGATTAACTTTTAATTTAGTGATTATACCTTGTTCTATTTGCTAAGCAAACCATATTGCAATATTCAATCCTTACAAAGTTAATTTTTTCAAATTTGTGAAACATTTCAAAAAGCTCTAGAGTATTATATAAAAACCACAGAAGATACTTATTGATTGTGCATTGCAAGAAAAATTAACTAGACTTAATGTTTCTTTCAAGTAATTGCATTCATAAGTGATTAAAAATCATCAAGGTTTCTGGATTTTAGACGATTCCTGAACGAATTAAAGAACTATATATGTTTAAAACTTTGCATAAATTTGATATACTATTTAGTTTCCTTTAATTGAGGATATAGAATTGGAAAACGTCCTAATGATGTACCAAAAAAATCGAAAATCTATTTTTCACGGAAAAATGTCCTAAAATAAACTGGAGAACTCCCAAAGTGTGTTATTACTCCGGTAGCAATAGTTCAAATTCAATCTGGTACTTTAACATTGTCTTAAGTACCAATGCGAATGTTTTTCATTTTTCAACTCTCCTGAAAAAAATTCTTTTTTGGACTTGGGTCGTTTTCTAATTCTAGTCCTCAATTGGTGAATTTTTATGTGGCAATATTGTTTTGTCCATGGCTGTGTGTTAGTTGTTTATGCAATGACTTCTCCAGATTTGTTTTATTGGTATTTGAAGTTAAAACGAGAATAGTCTAGATATTAACGTTGAGTACTAGAGTTCAAAATATATATTTTTTTAATTAATATAGATATTTTTCTTTCCAGAAAAAAAATAATGTTGCTGCTAAAAGACGATCCCATCGGCTAAATGCAACAGATGGATTAGCTGTAAGTTTTTATTTTATCTCAAATTATTGGGTTAGCTTTATTAATTTGTCTTTTAGGTAGTAAGTACGTACATCATGTGTTGAAAATTATCTTTTAATATAGACTTTTTGGCATTACAAAAGAATAATATTTAAGTTTATATTATTGTTCTGATGCTCGAAGCATGCATTTTTCTCATGACATTTCTTCTCTATATAGATATTAAAACAAAATTCAAGAGCACTAAAAAGGTTGAAGAAAACCTGCATTACTGAAGATATTTTTCCTACATATAAAGTTAAACATGTTAATCCCTTGGAACCAGGTAATTTTTTTGGATCAGTTTTTCAGAGTGGCCACAGAACCTGGAAATCAGGGAACTTTTTAAAATTTAACGAAAATCAGGGAAATTTTTAGGCATGTTTTCCCGTTCATCTGTATTTTGGCGCCATTTACCTGGAGATTTGTGGTGGTAATCGTTCAAATTTTAATGTTGCAGAATAATTTAAATTTTTCATTACCACCAAAATTATTTTTAAAAAATTGGCATATTATCTCTTAAGCATACATGTTCTATTTGATCAGGGTGTATACACATCTAGAAAACCTTGAAAAAAATTGTGGGAATATGAAAAAAAAATTGTCATGAAATCGGAGAATTTTGTAGAAATCTGTCAGGGAAATCAGGGAACTTTTTTTCTTGAATTTTGTGGCCACCCTGTTTTTATTGATTTAAATATTGATATTATGTATGTCTATGTAGTTTATTTTATGGAACTTTTTATCGTCAAAAAGATTTTATCAGACAGATATATAGTTTGTAAAAGCGCAAGATTTTCTCAAATGGCAAATAATGCTATGTCCCAGAGATTTATTTCTTGATTCGATGGATTTTAAGTAATGAAATCCAAAAATTCTCACTTGCATCCTTTTTTACCATGCTTTACTTTAAGTTAAAAGCCCAATAATTGTTATAAAAAATCAGTCTTTTCCTAAAATATTAAAAGTTGAGATAACGTATTTAAAGTTTGAACAATTTGAATGAAATTTGCTCACAGGTACTCAACCAAAAAAATAAAATTGCCAGAAATTTATTTATTTTTTTATTTTATTTTTTAAGTTTGAGAATTTGCTTTAATTATACTGTATAAAGTATTAAATGAAAACTATTGATGTGGGGATAAATGTATATTACAATGAAACATCTAACAATTTGAAAAACCTGAAATTGTGGATTCTAAAGGTAAAAAGGATTTGAAAATAATTCACCTAATCAATTGGATATGCAAGTCCTTTCTTTTTTATTTTATTTGTGATATTTTACTTTAAGAATAAATTTTATTGAAGTACAATGTGTGTGGCAAAATAAAAAAATATCTATATACAATATTCATTACAGCTGGTTTGCTGGTATGTATGCAAGCATTGATCTTATTTCTTTTATACTTATTTTGTCTTAGATTCTTCTCAAATACCATTATTAATAATTTCACCTACATCATGATATTACAGATCAAGTTTAATTTCTGAGTTTGTCTCTGACAATCTTTTTCAAAAAAAATTCCAAAAAAAGAATTGTTTAAATGTCTTTTTAATGAAAAGCAATTTATGTAATAATGTATTCTTAAGCTGTAATATTTAATTTACTACTAACATATTTAATTTAAAATAAATTTTACACTATCAAATTTCTTATTATGTTAAATACATTAGCAATATTTAAGCTAGGAAAATGTTTCGGTAAAAGTACCATAAAATTTTAATGGCATTCAAAAAGAAAGTTTGAGGATCCCTTATCTCAAGTTTGTACTTCTACTTCTAAAAAGTAAATAATTTAATATTGTTTCTTGGAATAGAGTACATTTTTATAGCAAAAAAAAAAGTTTTTTATAACTGAAAAAAGCGTTATTATTTATTTTTTTTACTTTGAAGTCAAACTATTTTATCTATTTATCTTCCATTATATCATGAAATCAATTTATTTTAAAATTATTCGGCTAATAAATAGTCTTAGTAAAAAAAATTAAATCAATATTTCTTTTTTAAAAAAAAACTTGTTGCAAGAATGTTAGGAAAAGTTCTATTTTTAATGTTTAGTTTGTATCTAGATAATTTTTTACTGTTGTGGATATAAGTTGTGATTTTTTTAACTCTTGATCATATTATCTCTTCATGTGTAGTTGAGGATCATCACATTTGATTGTTTTTGTAAGTTTTATGTGTTGTATACTTTTATCATATTTAAAATACTAAACTTGCTTTGTTCGACTATATGTAAATACTGTTTGCGTCTATCCCTTTTTTTATATTTAGTTACTATGTAGAACTTAATTTAAAATGTATTTGAAAAGGAAAAGTAATCAGGTACATACACATTTGCAATCAATTGTTTACTTAACTAGGCACTTTCCTGATGCTCAAGTTGTATGACTGAGAGGTTAGCATTTTAGTTTCTTTTACCAAAGCTGTTGAACTAAAATCCTAGGGAAACTTATATGCTTGTTATGATTTAGAATTCTCTTTTCATGTTGAGTCATTAAGGTGCTTGGTTTATAGAGAAATTGTATATTTAAACCACATAATCCTGGTAAACAAAGGAAAGTTTCTTTAATTTTTAGCAAAGTTGAATCCCGTCGTTAAAATGCTGCTGCATAGCTAATATTGGATCTTGTGTCATAAGACATGAACTAACTTACTTGCTAATTTCTTTCTTTTTTTTTAAATGCTGTTTTGTAATTTGCATCAAAGAAAATGGAAAACTATACTTCTTTGTGTATGTGATTTCTCAAGTTGTTACTTGGCAAGGCTAACCTGATAATTCTACTCAGCCTACAATTACCTAATAAAAATCTTTCTTTCAATATAGTATTTTTTAACCTTCATTTACGCACTAATATTTCATTAATCTGGTACATTGTCTATAAGTCTGGTGCATTGTCTAAGCTTTACAAATTTTTCTATTGTGAGAAAAGAAAATAAAATTTTTAGTAAAATACTCTGGTGCTCTTAGACACTACCAGGTTAGACTTGCCTGGTATATTAATTTTCTTTCCTTCTTTATATATATCTTGATTTTTTGTAGATGCTTCTACTTGTGAGCTAACAGACCCTGGTGGAGTTCTGTTTCCTCCAATATATTGCATTTTAGAAGGTAAAACTTTTAACGAGCTTGTGACAATATTTCTGTTAATAGCATTACTGAATTTATTTTTAAATCCTTCCTTAAAGAATATCGCTAACTATTGGTGGAGTATTCATAAATTCATTGAGAGAGTGTACCAGAGTTCAGAAATCCCAATGATACCTTCAACTTCAGAATAAAAGTCAGCTAAATTAAAAAAATATTATTTAAAAAAAGCACCTACATCTTTTTTATTTAAGAATATTTTTCAAGTTGTTCAAACTGTGCCACCTTTGTAAAATAATGGGTTTCTTTTCATATTCATGTATTTTTGGGGTTTTGAATCTCGTGTCCATTTGCTTTATTACTAATAATACAAGTAACATGATCAGGAATTTTTGTCGCCAAACATTTTTAATCCACGTATGCAGATTGTGAAGATTATATTGAATCGAGTAAATGTTTATAGAAATACTATTAATGACTAAGCATTGTGTAAAGAGTTGTAATGTTTTCTTAAGTAGTTTGCCTCATTTTAATTGCGATTGTTTACAAATTTAATAGATGATGAATCAACAAATGAGGAAAGTGATGTTAATGCAAAATTGCTAGTCAAATCAGGCATTATTCATTCTACTGCAATATCTTATAACGCAGATTTTTCATCACCAGAGGAAGAAGTAGAAGTAACTGAAAGTTGGGAGACTCCTTGGGATCCGTATGTATTTTTAAATATATTTTTTTTTTTTAAATATCCTATGCTTGTATTGAATATTTACTGTTATGGTGAAAATTTTCTTTAGCTTTCTGCAACAAACCTTTCTGGCACTTATGATTTTTTGCAACACCAAGTTTTATGATACAAGTATTTTGTTACATTTTGGTAAATATTTTGTAATTTCAGGTTAATCTACTGCACCCAGCCAAATGATGGTGTGCACAGTAACCTCTTGTCCAAATTTCAAATCTGGATGCAAGTCATTTTGTATTTCCTTTTATTTAAAAACAAAAACAACATCGAAAGTATACAATTCTTTAGAATTATGGAATATTTAACATAAGTGTTGAGTGAATAAATACTAAGTCTTTAAATAATTTCTCATGAAAAGTTCAATTTCAACTACAAATAATTAAGGATAAAATGTTTTATTAACCTTATTATAAAATATACAGTTTTAAATATTCTCCACTTAAGTATAATAGAACAAAAACATTACTTGAAATGAGTTTCTTGAAAATAAGCTATTTTTTTAGAAGCTGAAGATGAAAATGTTTTTGTTGTCTTTGACAAATTTTAAGTTAGTATTGTGGCAATCTTATAGCTACTGTTTTAACAGATTTGGCAAAAAAACATAATTTTAGTTTAGATTTTTCCTGATTTTACTATTATGAAAATTTACTGTTTTCTGTAAATACCAATCAACATAACCAAATTCCAGTTCTTCAACCAAATTCAGTTTCATTATGCTTCTAAAGTAATCACCATTTTAATCAGGCTGTTTTCATTGATAGTACGCTTTTAAAAAAAAACTTGAAAATTGTTTGAAATAAAAACTTTTATTGTCAAGTGCTTGAATTGAAAACCTTGAATTCTTTCAAAATATGTTTAAAGTGCTTGAATGTCATTTTATTTTCTTAAAAATGGCCTTTTAAGAAAATTTTGGTCAACAAAATGAGCAAATCCCTTTGAATTTAGGTAAGCCAATCAGCAACCTGGTAGACAGCGTTGTTGAACTGTTAAAGATTGCATCATTCCTTCCTTCAATTAATGCAAGCGCAACATTGGAAACTGGTTTATTACTAACGTTTTAAACAAATATCGAGCGAGCACGATGGAGGTGCAAGTAATTAAAAACAAAGTTTTAGATACTGAAATGCTATGGACATTGCAAACCTTAAAAAATCATGGCTCTTACGAATCAAATGAAAACATAGATAAATTATTTCATTGCATGCTTGCTGATTGCATCTAAATTTTCATGTGGAGGGAAAATAACTGCATATTATGCAATATTAATAATCGAGTCTTCAGAGTGTATTAGCAGTTTAATCAATAAGAATTTTGTATTATTATTTTTGAAAATTTCAATGTGATGGAATTGAAACGTAAAAAACAATTAGTTATTTATATCTGATATTGGTGTAAAAACAAAGTGAGTACTACTTCCTTTACTTCTGTTTTTATGAAGCATAGTTCAGCTTTTGGTATACTCGAAACCTAAAGAATAATTTTTGTATTTACTCGATTCGAACATGCACCGTTAGCCAATTAAAAAAATATTGGAATTTTTTTAATGTATTTGTGTTGATAAAGCATTCTTGAAAACTCCTTGAATTTTTTTTCTCCTTCAAGTGTACGAACTATGGTTTTTCTGTGTTCTGATAAACACACTGTGTGTTCATCAGAACACATAGAGAGACTGCATTTTTTAAATATAAATTAAGCAGATAACCCTAAAGTTTTATACTACATTACAAAGTCTCAAATCCAAAATTTTCGGATTTGCTGTAAAAAAAAACCAGACACATCCCGGATTTCGGGGTCTTAGCTGTATTTATATTTGAATTGTTTAGTTAAAAAAAATCATTTGAAAATAAAATCTGCAATGTACCTCATTTACAACTTCAAATTCTTTATTGTGCAATTTTATAAAAGAAAAATTTAATTAAGTTTTACTCTGAAGGATATAGTTTGAACCATTTATGGATATCTGTGTTTTTTACTTTATTTTACTGTTTTATAGCCGTTCTTGAAACCTGTGGAAAAGATCCATATCTAATTTCTTGGACATTAATTCTAAATTGTGCTAATAATATCAATTATTTTAAACAACTAAGTATGCAGTAGAATTTAGTTAATTGTAATTCTTGACTGACACATTCAAAACTCAAAGGCAACTAAAAATATCCACAAAAAAGGCTTTTTCAACATGGAGTTAGTAAAATCTTTTCTTGCATAATTAACATGATTTGTACACTTGCGCTCTTTGTCACAAATGTAAAAAGTCTACATCAGATAGCTCCTCAAATGTCCAACTTGACTGAAAAATAAACAATACTAAAGTTTAGAATCTGCAGTAGGATCCAACAAAATATTTTCTTAATCTTTTGCCAATACTCTTGAAATTATTATTTTGCTGGTAAAAAAAATTGCTAAATGTGACTTGAAAGCAACCTGCCTACTTTTTTTTTTATCTTGGAAAGGGAAGTTTGGAATTTTACATTGATCTTATTCTATAACAGCTACATTACATGATTTTGCACAATGGCTGTGAACGAGAGTAGAAAATAAATTCCGAATGTGCTGGAGAAAAAACGGACTATGTGGGGTCTTAATCATCCAATATCGTAATCTTTAGAAATTTTCTTTTGCATGATTACAAATCATAATTTACAATTTTTTAATAATGAAATGTAGTTGTACAGGCTCATCTAAGATAAAGACTTTAATTTATCATAATGTGTATCAAGATTTACATGGAAGGAAATGACTTTTTACTAAGCCTCAAAAGTTTCTCCAAATCCTCTATTATTTTTTTTCCAAAACATTTTGATGCAGTTTCAATTGCTTCCTATGATACTTGCTTGACTATGATAACTGTCGGTATCGTACGACAAGTGATATATATCAAGAGTATTTAAAATTAGAAAATACGATAGTTGAAAAGTTTATTAAGTGATACGTTGGCGAGATTTCCAAAAGTTAATACCCAGACCAAAAATATGTGTTTTCTGTATGTTGCCAATTCAAGATAACTACTGGTTAAAAATAATCTTTAAAGTAAAATAATGACTGCTAACATACATAAAAATAGTCCCTAACAATCTCGTAATTAAATGAAAATTAGTCAATAAAATGAGTTAATATAAATCCAATCGCATGCCAATTCAAATAATGGTTGCCTTAGGTTGCTTCATAGCTTAACAAATTACTAATGACGCTATTTCAAAATTGGCATATGTGCCCAAGTTTCATGATACTTGAAAAGAAATTTTATTTGGTATCTAGTAATAAATATTATATTCATTAATTATTTGCAAGGTTTGAGTAAATCCCAAAAAAATTTCTGGCTCTCCTCATTTGTTGACTTTAGAAAATCATATCAAATGTAATAAAATTAGTTACTTTGGATCACTTTGGAAATGCTTTTTTTAATTATGTAATGCTTACTGATAGTGCTCGTCAAACTCGCACCTTTATTCATATTTAACCTATTAGCGTGAAACTGATCAAGTATAAAAATGCACACTCTGCTCTTGAGTACTTGCATTAAAATACTGTTATACTAGGATTTTGTTTTAAACTATAGCATATTGAAATTATAACTTTTTCAGATATTTCTTCATAAAGCAGTTACCTCCACTATCTCCAGAATTAAGGGTACAGGGTCCAGCTTTACCCTTGAAAACTAGAAGCAGTCCAGAATTTACACTCGTCTTAGATTTAGTAAGCCATTATTTTTCATTAATATGATGTGATAAGAATCATGCCTATGCTGAAATGTTATACTGTTTCTGTAGTTTAGATATTGTATTTTTCAAAATTATATTATAAACAATATTTTTTTTGCAAATATAAGCTAAAAACCCCGGCCAAAACCATGTGAAATGAAGCATGAACATAAATTATCAATGTTGCATGATACATGTCTTTAGGTTGATTAGGTGATGTGAGATTTTTGCTCGCCTCCTGGCTGTTTTGTCTCATTATTCCGAAATTGAATCAACTTCTATAAAAAACAAATATCATAAGTTTTTCATTATGCAATTAATGAATTTCACAAGAGCTCTAGTTTTATTTAAAGCATCTTCTAAAAAGTTGAATAGCCAAATTGGAATTGGACCCAGAGAATTTCTAAGTTTCTCTCTAGCATTTTCATTTAGCACTCAAATAAACGTAAATATCAGTGTTAACTCCGAATATAAAGGAACAATTTTCAGCGATAGAGTTGTTATATTGGCGTAATACTCTGCGAAAATGAAAACCACAGCAACTTAAAATCCCACCGATAACGCACGTCATAGCCACACAAATCTTGGCAGTAGTGGATATTACATCAACGTAACGATTAGCGAAAACGAGCATCACATACCAACGTACATTTACACGTACAACAAACGATAATTTCATGGATGTCAGACTTGAAAGCAAGCACATTATTCGTATACGTTAATCGCATGAATGAGTATGAAAGAAATTCCATTTTGAAAAGAGAAAAAACGGCACCAAAGGATCAAATTTCGGAGCAGTTGAAAAAGTATAAAATGCAAATTTAATTGCCAACCTAACTAAAAAGAGGCATTTCAGTAGATTTTTCTATTTGGAGCAGAAATGCCGTAGGGGTTTCCGTTCTTCCCGATCGGGCGGAAGGGAAGCTGCTTCGCGATTGAGCCTTAGAAAAAGGTTATTTTTCTGTGGGATAGAAAAATCGGGGGGAAATAGATTTTTTTTCAGAAATTAGAAAAGCGGAACTTTCTTTGAAAAAGCGGAATTATTTTTTTTCTAAAAAATTGAAAAAGCGAAATTCCGCCACATGGCGGAACAAACTCATCTCTGGTTAACACAGCGCCGATTCTGTAAACAGCGTGTTCTCTGTGTTAGCATCTAATTATAAATATCAAATACATTTCTATCAGCAAACTACATTTCAAAATGTATTTATTAAAAATTAATGTGAATTTGTGCAATAGAATCCAAATATCTCGCGACTTTTTAGTGACAGTTTCGGGCCCAAAATTTGATAGCGTGCATTGTCATCAACATCGAATCTACCTGCCAAATTACAGCCAGATTGGATATCTGCAAGGGAGTTAATTAGGCCTCCACAGATTTGCCCGCCATCGACACACAAAATCGAAGTTAATATAAGGGATTTAATAAAAACAAAGTTCAAATTTCATTTTATTTCGCTTTGGTATTCTGTAGCTTAATAGTTTTACACAAAACAAAGAATCTTTGAACTGAAAAACTCCTTGTGTTCTAGCTGGAATAATAATTTCTGAAGATATTTAAACACGTCTGATTTTTTTTGCCACAGTTGTTTTCATAGAAATTTTCTTTCTCAACTGAAACGCTTTTTGCAGTAATTACAGGTGGGAAGATTTTTTTTAGCTCTGTGAACGACTTCTAGCTCATTATTTCTAATATTTTTAAGTACTTTTTGAATTCACTCCCAATATTTTTATTTCATTGGATTTTTCATATAATAAGGGAAGAATGCATAAATTAAGTTGCATTCGTAAGTATATAAATGTATTTAAAAACAAATACAAATAAATTGGAATAAAATATGGATTATATATGCAGTGTATAGAATACACACTGTCATAAGCCTAACTTTGAGCCGGTTCAAAGTTATACTGAATTTATGGTAAAATTATACTAACAATTTCACTATTTTCAGAAAATTATTTAGCTGATAAAGTGATGAGTTGATATTTGCAGAAATTAATTGGTTTACATCAACTTCAAATCAGCATTAAAATGGAACTTGCAAACAGTACTTCAGAAAAACAGCTGAATGGCCAAATAAATTATGTACTATTTTGCCAATTTATTTTCTGAACTATAGAGCAAAAAGCCAGTTTCACAATCTTGCCAGCAGTTTGCAGCAGTGTACCATGAGCAGCTCTGTAAAACCAAATATACTGAAAACTAGAAGGTGGCTCCAAGTTACACCCTATGGCTCAAAGTTACCCTGAATGAGTGTATTATAGTTGAGTGCAGTGATTTTATTTAAAACCATTAATTTTTTATGCATCTGTTGCTAGGACGATAGTGTTTTGGTCAATTTGATTTTTAAACTCTTAAAAACAGTTTTTGAATGATACTATCTGAAGGATGTTTAGTTTAAAAAGGAATCTCTTTAAGATGAATATTGATATTTTTGCTGATTGTATTTGATAGGGCTTGCAGGATTGTACTTTTTGTCAACTTTTAGATCAACTGTTATTAAAAGAAATTACTTTTTAGAATTTTCATCGATGCTATCTTTTTTTTATATTGATGATTTAATTTAAATTGTGTGATAATTTTTAGTTTCTTCTGTTTGCAAATATTTAAAATGCTTTTTTTTTTTTATTTATTAAAATAAAGTGTGGGAGGCATGTTTTCCCCCTTCGAAATTGCATTTCAAAACGTTATTTTAACCCCTTTAGACAGTCGTAAGTACAGATTTGGCTTTAAATGCTGTTCTTTTTAAAGTCTGACTATGAAGCTTTCTCTTCAGAAGAATAGGTTAAGGCATACAGCCATGTACATAAGATAGAAATATAACAAGTGATATGTGAAAGTCTACATCAACATAATTAAAATATAAAGATTATTTGATAGAGCAACACAGGATTAAAACATTAACGTTCTCACCAAAAAGAAAGTTAGTGAGTAAAGAATTAGGTAATTTAAAGAGAAAGAAGTTGTGTTTCAAACAAATTGTCAGGTCTAAAAAAGTCGGATGATGAATTATCTAAGAGCTGAAACTTTAAAATACATTTCTCTGGTAAATCTAATAAAATGTTTGAAAAGAAAAAGGATGAATTTCATATTCTGCAATTAAAAATTGATGAAGAGAAAAAGCGGTGCTGAAGGTATAAATAAAATTCTATTTAAATTGCTTATTGATCAATTTTGGTTTTTATAATGCTTTTTTTGGGTATTTTAAATTATCTTTGGAAGGACATTGAACTTTCATCAATAGCCTCTTTTTCTTTCAGTTTGACAAAAAAAAAATTAAAAATCAGGTTTTATCCTTAACTGTTATGATAAATTGTATTTCTGCTTTTGCTTTGAAAGCAATTGTTATTAGGGTACTTTTTTACTGAAAATAATTTTTTGCAAGATATTAAACATTTTTATTGATATTAAAGGATGAAACTTTAGTGCACTGCTGCTTAGATGAGATTCAAGATGCTTCCTTTTCATTTCCAGTTATCTGTCAAGAAATTGAATATAAGGTATATCTCAAACATTTTAACCTTTTTTTTTTTTTTTTTTTTTTTTTATTGCAGATATTGTGCTTCATGTGTTATAGAGTTTTTGTGATGTTGCTTTGCCAATTCTGCTTGTTTATTTTGCAGAACTGCTCTTCCTTTAAGTTCACACTTGACTTCCTGGGGTAATAAATGTAAAAAGGTTGGTGAGGAAAAGTTGAGTAATAACTTTAAAATGTAAACATGCCTTTATACTTTTATGTCATACTTTAAACAAATGTGCCTTAGTACTATCGGGTACTGCAAATTTCTCTCTCTCCGAGTTCTCTTCTAAATCCTTAAGATCTTAATTTGAGTTTTTAAGGGCCCTTAGGAACTACTTGTTTAAATATTCCTCCAGAGGTAAATGTATGTTTGAGGGGGACTCCAACTCTTGCTAACAATTGAGGATTTGAAATGGAAAATGACCTAAGTACCAAAAAAATGAAAAATCTTTTTTTTCACGGAAAAATGTCCTGAAGACCACGCTAAACAAAGTGGAGAATGCCCAAAGTGCAAACACCAGTAACAATAGTTCAAATTCAATCTGGTACTTAGTGATAGGCTTAAGTACCTGTTGAGAATATTTTTCATTTTTTGACTCTCCTGAAAAAAAAATTCTTTTTTGAACTTGGGTCGTTTTCCATTTCTAGTCCTCAATTCTTGATAACCACAAAACCTATTGCCTAATGGCTTTATGGTTAGTGTTTTTGGCCTTGCATACCAAAGATGCCGTGTTCAAATCCTGTAATAGGATGGATATTTGTTGAAGTTCAGAATCCCCTGGAAAATCCTCACAGTTTCTAAAATTTTAAGATAATTTTTTCTATTTCACCTAAAAATTATTCACCTCAATATTATTATATATCTTATGAATTTAAAGATACAGGTTTTGTAACTAGTTTATTGCAATTCAAAGACATATATTTGATCCATTAATTCTGAAGTGGGTCTCTGAAAATTTTTTAATTATAGTACATTAACTAATAAAAATTGGGGTTTCTTGTAAAATAAAATCGACCAACTGCATTACTTTTGGTACCATTTTAGCTAAAAAAAACTAAATCAAAATTATATGCCAATGAAACAACTTTAATCAGTTTAACATTTACTCAATAAATCCGTCTAACATACAACAATTCATTTAAACAAGTATAGAGTAAAATCCGAATGTGTTTTACAATAAATAATAAACAGGGTTCTCGCACACCAGAAAACTGGGAATTGTCAGGAAAAATGAAAATGGCCTCAAAAATCAGGGAAAGTCACCAATATTTGGAATATTCTGGAAAAGTCAGGGAATTTTGTCTCAGTTTAAAATTTACGCAGAAATGTAGAAATTTTCATTGAATCTATGACGTCATCTTTTGTTGACCACGCCGCGAAACGGCAGCAGCCAAAACCGGCTCTCGGGGAATGGATAATTTTTAGTGGACGTCATCTTTTATCGTTGACCGCTCCGCAAAACGGCAGTATTCAAAACCGGTTTTTTTTTTAGGAATGGCTCATTTTTTAGTGGTGGAGCAGTTTTTATCGTCAAGTGGTTGGACTTGGATCGGAACACAGAGGCTGGAATTGGACAGCAGTTTTTGCTACAAAGAATTAGACGTCCGCCGCAATGAATGGCCGTAAAAGTTCATATGAAATTTGAAGTTTCGCTTAATTGAATAGCGTATATTCGTAGTAGCTAACTTTTACAGATTAGCTGTACAATGTACGGAATTCGACCATTTTGGTACGGTATTATGAATAGCTCATTAAACTGCCCAAACTTCGCATTTTTTACGGAAAACGCATATTCGCTGCCTCTAAAAGCTAGTGTATGATCTTAATCGACACACACCTTTTTCGATTTTGTTGATAGCTTTTGTTAAATGTTATTAACATCAAGATGACACTTTCCATCTGATTTTTTACTCCTCATAATTTTTGACAAATTTACGACTTCGGAGATCAGTTTATAAGAACTCAATTTTTCTGGAAAATCACTAGTTTGCTTCGACTACGCATATGGAAAATTCTTATTTTAATTAGTTTTTCTGAATTTATAGGTGTTTCATGTGTACTGATCACTAAAATCTGGTATTGAAAACAAAAATTTACGAATTAACTGCAGACTTTGCTTTATTTTTATAGGAAGTTTTGTAGCCGTTTAATGGTGCAATCGCCGTTTTTGCCGTGTGTATCTTTCCGATTTTGAAGATGAAAAATTTGGATTTTATTGCGAACTTGGCCTTTTCAAGTCTGCACTCTGCCGCTAGGATGCTTTAAAAAAAATTCCTTTATGCTCCGCGTTTTTCCCGATTGCAAGACAAAATTCTTAATTACTGCCTTAGGGCAAGTTTTCTAATCTTGCAAGTTTATGAGATATTTTTAAGCAACCAGTCAAATATTTGAGCAGACAATCATATTTGGCAAACAATCTTCATTTTGTTTCAAGCTTGTATTAGTAACTAGCTGCGTGGCCCCGCTTTGCGCTGACCTGTCAATATGCCAGGTCTTTATAAAAAGTATAATGCTACATAACCCCCATTAATTCAACCTTTGCCCTTCTAAGCCTTTTCCCAGTTAATACCGCCCCCTCCCTTGAGAAAAGTAAAAATATATATCTTTTCAAAAATTCGAAACTTGCCTCCTTCCTCAGAAGAAATCTAAAAAAATGAAATTTCCCTAAACATTCATTGTATGACAAAATCGCTAAAAAATTCTGTAGGAATACAAAACAACTTAAACAGCCAAGATTAGATTAAAAAAAATATATATAGCACTCACAATAATGAATTTCCTCTTAAGTATAAAAAACCATGAATGAAACAGCCAAGATAAGAATAAATAACATTTGCAAAGATTTTAGCTGTGCCATATACTGAGAGTTTTATTAACTAACTTCCAATTGCCTTTAAGTTAAAACAAAACAATTTTAAAAAAAACTACTCGTGTTTAAAATTTCATAGTTCTGCTCATATTGGAAGTTACTTTCTATAGACTATTGAGTAGACATGCTCTTTGTTTTATTAGTATAGATAAGGTTTACTTAGTTTCTGCTTCACACAGTAAATTATAAACTGATTATTTCAATCAGAAATATAAATATCACGTAGGAATTAAAGTATCTGATATTAAATTTTTAAATTCGCGTTTATATTTTTTTCCTTTGAAAGTACTGGAATTTTTTTAATATCTTCTAGAAAACAGGGAAAAGTCAGGGAATTTTGTTTTAGATTTTGTGTTGTAACCCTGAATAAAGTGTATTCTAATAGTTGAAATTTGAGAATTAGAAAACTATAAAGAAACTTGTGCCTTCCTGACACATAAACACTTCACTTTCTCCTAATTTAATAAAAACATTTAAATAAATTAAAATAAACTTCTTTAATTTAGTACAAGCATTTGTTAACGATTGCAAGAGGAGAGACAATTTCCCTCTAAAATTCAAGAGTTACATTTATAAACAGAAATAAAACTGAAATACAAATTGTTTTCGAGAGTTTGATGGGACTTCGAATTCCAATAAACAGTTTAAAAAAACTTAGTTTTTAAAATAAATACTTAAGTAATGAAGAAACTGATAAATTTTGCCGTTTGCAATCAGCAGTTTACTTTTTAAATAAATTTAGAACAAAACACTAGTATTTTGAGTTAGTGTTTCAATTTCCATTCCTTTTTCTTTCTTTTTTTTTTTTTTAAATACAATTACTAAATGTTCATGAAAACATAGATTAAATAAAACATAACTAAAACAAATTATCCTGTTATAAATAAACGGAGTAATTATTTTAATTATTAAATGAGTGAACAAGTAGAGTTTTAATTTCGCTTTCTTTTCCCATTTCTTTGCCAAATGCCCTTGAAAACGAATAAAAACAAGGATTAAATAAATATAAATCAAGTGTTTTATTCTAGATCATAATACTATTTGTTCTGAATTTAAAATAGATTATTTATTACTAGCTGTGTGGCCCCGCGCTGCTGGGGACCCGCTGAAGGATATCTATCTGTTCTGTGTTACATAGACGCGGAATTTCTTCGGATTAATTGTTGTTGGTGATCAGCTTCCAAAGTACAATAACAGTTTCATGTTTTGGTTCATTTTGTAATAGCGAGCTCTGTCATTCTCCAGTTGATGCTGTTTTTACAGCGGTGATGCCCTAGTTCTCTTGGCCGCAGATGCTTTATATTTTGAATCTCTATTCATTCTTCTCTTTGGTGGCAAATGTCGAAATGATTTGAAAGTTTTCAGTGAATTTCATTAATCTTCGCTGAATCTACGTTTTAGGTTGCAAGTGTGAAGTCAAATTGAGTCTAAATAATCCTTTGCTATGCCAGATTCTATGTATGTTTTGACTCACTCTCATTAAATAAAGTTAGATTCATAATTTTAACCCTTTGCACTCGAGGCCTTTTTCGCGCTGAGGTACCAGCAACTTGAGACGTTTCGCGGGATTTTTGGTTCAATCCGAGGTTAGGGATTAGCTTCATAGAAACTAAACAGTCATTGGCCTTGCATCGAATTTCCGCATCAAACCTAGTGGTCTTCTCGAGTTGCGGCATCCAATCATGTGGCCTCGAGTGTAAAGGGTTAAAAAAGCCAGCTACAAAAATTTAACCATTAAAAATTTTGTAAACGTAGAAATAATATTACTGCTATTGCTTAAAAGAATTTTGTATATATTTTTTTAATACGTACAAAACACCGGTGAACATACTCAATAAAATATGCCTGGTGTCTATAGTGCAGCTCCAGCTTCTATTTTAAAAACAAATATTCAAAGCAATGAATACAATGGCTCATGTGGCGGAGTCAACAACGGTAATTTCACTTTACCATTAAGGCAGCATAATCCAGCCGTTTCTCCGGAAAACTTTAATGCACCACAATACTCACAAACAACGTCCATTTGCCCAATACAAACGCTAGGATGCAAGCTGTAATCATTGCTGCAATCGTATCGAAACGCTGCTCGATTCAAATCAGCACTTGATAAATATCTTGTTCTGCGTCGCAAATTATCTATTTGTTGACCTCTGTTGTTCGCTCGACGATTCCGCATTGCCAACCGAGCTGTTTCACGGGCTGCTTCACTTTGCTCTCGTGATTGAGAAGCACGAAGTTGAGCCATACTATCGCGGCGCTGTTCACGTGCAATTTCTTGTTCTTCTTCAGTCCTTTCATTTGCAGTATTTCGTATTCTTCTTGCATTACGGCTTTGTCGGGAAAGATTCGATCGTCTTGCTCGCGGCATTATTAATTAAACTTCACTTCACTTCAATTCACCTAAAAATTTATTTCAAAACTCAAATTTTCAACCATACCGTGTTTTATAAATATCAAATTGTCATCTATATACATAGCTGTCATTATACGTCAATTACATAGCTATCATTTGCGTTTTGTTGTCAAGTCACACGGGAACGCTGTCGAACGGGATAAAAAGTATCTTATGTCCGTCTCCTGGCTCTAAGCTACCTCCATACCAATTTTCACCCAAATCTGTTCTGCCGTTCTTGAGTTATAAGTGGTGTAACTAACACGACTTTCTTTTATATATATAGATATGAATTGCCTTGTAAGAGATCAATCATTAACCACAAGCAATCAATGTTAGGAGGGTCATTTTAGATATTTTTCACACAAAAAATAATACACAGTAATTAACCATGAATCAGGAAATTGTCCCACCGTTTGCATGAAAGCAAACAATTCTGTTGGCTCGTTTTTCGCCTTGCATTGCCATCGGAGCAGTCTATCCTGTTGTTTGTCTATATCGATGATAGCAACAGGTAAATTGTAAAAAAAAAAAAAATCCCCTCAATATAGTAAGAGGGCATTACAATTATGCATATCCAAACATAAATATTCTTTTTAAATGCTTAGTGTAAACATTTGATGGTTAGACACCTTTAAATAACTTAATCAACCTTTTCAAATTCTCTTCTCTATTTTGAGCAAGGCATGGTAAAAATCCGGAGAAATTCGCTTAAGCTAGGTACATTCGAAATGGCCATCTGTGCTATCACAGAAATTTTGAGGCAAGCCGGGACTCTTCAATAGGATATGAATTTTTCCACTGAGGCAATAATGACACAGTTTTTAAGATATATACTACTATTTATTCACTTCAGAAAACTCACAAAATTTATTCAAAGGCAACAGTGTAATCACTCTCAAGATTCAACACAAGCTTCAACAAAAACAACTTCGAATACAGCGATTATACAAGCTCACTCCAATAGGTAAACAAAGCAATCAGCTTTCATCAAAGTCCGAAGTCAATCTGAAACCTTTCCCGATCTCTGGTCTTATTTATACCTGGCGCGTGGGAACATTATCGAAATATCCAGCCAATTCATCAAAAAAGAAACATCTAGAAATTTCTTGATTGCTTAAGGTGTTGCCACCTTTTTTCTAACTTATATTATCGCTGTTAATAAATTAAATAAGATCAAATAAATTACAATAGAATTTTGAAATAATACGTCACTATTTACACTATATACAGACAATTTGTGCAACAATAGGATGGATAAAAAAAAATCCTTTTCTGTACTGTGTTTAAAAGTGGTCATTTGGAGTCTCATTCAAGTCTATAAAGTTCTAAGTATAATCTAAATAAATTTCAACAAAAAATGCATAACATTGGAGATTTTTAAAAATATAAAAATGTGGTGGAAACATAAATGTCACTGTGCTCGATAGTTATTTTAAAGTACTCTAAACCATACACTAAACTTTTAAATATGCTTAAAATTATAATTTATAATAAGAAATTTTTTTAAAAATTGAGGCTTTTAAAATATAAAACAATAATTAAGAAACAAGTTGTAGTTTTAGTGAAATATTCAATACTTTAACGAATACAAAAACTAGATTTTTAAATTAAATTCAGTTATTAAAATTTTTTGCTTTTTAAATATAACTAAAGAATTTCCTTTTACAATGCCACACCTATGTACTCACTATATGCTGTAGCATGAATGTTCAACATGGAATTGTAGCTCTCTCTTTATATTTTTCAAACATGACAAGACAATTAAAAATATTACAACTAATGTGAATAAATTAACAAAATATATTGGAAGATATTTCTGAAGGAATACTCGAATTTCTCGAAGAAAAAAACTTCTTTACCTCAAACTTAACCAACATTGGGTGTGACGAGCGCACAACAACCCTAAATAAACTGGAGGAGTAGCTCTTATATAAAAAAAAATCTTAACAAAACCCTATGCATAGGATTATTTATCAGTTGCATCTTACTAAATCATCATCTTAAAAAAAGTTTAATGAGAAACATCAACAGGGTTCCCACGTTCATTGAAAGTCATTAAAAGTGCTTAATATTTTTTAACTTGTTTTCAAGGCCTTGAAAATGCTTTGACGTCCTTGAAGATGCTTAGAGGTCCTTAAAAGTCCTTAATTTTTGCAGATGTTGTGTGGCCAACTACAAAATTTATTAAAATACAATGCGGACTTGCTCTCCTCGCGTGACCGCCACTTATTTGCACTGTATCGGAATTTTCCGACATATTTGCATTACGCATCCACTAACTTGTAACTTTTTTGGTAGAATATACTTTATTAAAAATTTATATATAGACGTGATGCCTGAAAACAAATTTTCATAGGTCCTTAAAAGTATTATTTAGGTCCTGAAAAGTCATTGATTTTCATTCTGTGATTTGAGTGGGAACCCTGATCATGGCCTAAATGTATTCACAGGTGTAATTGGAAAAAGTTGTATAAACAGGGTTCCCACTGTCATTTAAAGTGCTTAATATTTTTGAACTTGTTTTCAAGGCCTTGAAAATGCTTAGAGGTGCTTAAAAGTCCTTGAAAATGCTTAGAGGTCCTTAAAAGTCCTTAATTTTTACAGATGTTGTCCAACCGCAAAATTCATAAAAATACAACTCGGACTTGCTATTCTCCCTCGTGACCGCCAATTATCTGCACCTTATAGGAATTTTCTGACATATTTCTATTACGTATCCACCAACTTGTAACTTTTTTGATAGAATATACTTTATTAAAAATATAAATACAGACATGATGCCTGAAAACAAATTTTCACAGGTCCTTAAAAACCTTAATTAGGTCCTTAAAAGTCATTGATTTTCATTCTGTGATTTGAGTGGGAACCCTGATAAATGTGAAAAATTGCCAGTTCAGTCCCAAAGAATTAATTTTGGATTCGGGGAATATTAACCAACTGCATTTATTAAAATTTTCCAAACAATTTCTTAAGAGAACTTTAAAAACAAAGATCCTGGAAAGATAACAAATTTCCCGATAAGTCACTTTTGCAAATCATATTTTACAACTTTGCATTGCAACTAGCACACTGCCATCCCAATTGCTATTGTTTCAAGGTTCGTTCTGTCCTTATAATATCTGGCCCTATAAGTTCTTGTTTTTTAAAAAAATCCTTAGAAGTCCTCATTTTTTTCCCAAGTTAAAAACCAATGTTAGTGAAATTTGGAGATCATCCAAAGTGTTTTTGACCTTCCTGCCTTTTTTGTTTAAAAAAAAAAGCTGTTTTTCTCCGAAAATAACACCTTTTCTGTTCTTTTCTGGGAAAAAAAGCAAAATTTTCAAATGGAATCCAATATGCGGATCAACCCTACCGAAATCGCCTGTTGCGCATGCGCATTCATGTACAAACGTGCCATTCACAGACCAGTGACTCGCTGAAGTCATTGAATGGCTTTTGATGCCATTAGTAGGTAGATTGCTGGGGTCCGTCCCAAAAATTACGAGTGTTAGTAAGCATGTATGCCTATTTCATACGTACCTTGATTAAGTGTATGTCTCTGGATTTTTTTTACCATGCCTTCTTACTCAAAATAAAGAAAGTTATTGGAAACGGTAGTTTAAAACTTATTCTAAGGTATATAATCCATAAAGTGTTTTTTACGAAGCATTTAAAAAGAATATATTTCTGCAACGATACGTGAAATCGCGATACTCTCTTACTAAATTTAGGGGAACGTTTTGTGTAATTTTAGCTATTGCTAATAAATTTCTGAACGTCTGTTTTATATTTGAAATTAAAAATCACAGGAATGTAATCAAAATCCCGGATTATTTCCGATTTAAAATATATATACACATCTTTTAACCCTTTGCACTCCAGTGGCGCCTCTCAGGCGCCACACGATTGGATGCCAAACCACGAGAGGGCCATTAGGTGTGATGCGGAAATTCGATGCAAGGCCAATGACTGTGTATAGTTTCTATGAAGCAAATCCATAAACACCAACCGAACCTAAAATGTCTCGAGTCGCTGATTCCTCCGCGCGAAAAAGGCCTGGAGTGCGAAGGGTTAAAGCCTATAGTAACTGCATGTATGACAAAAAAACACAGTTTTAAGGAGAATTTGATCTGATTTGGAAAATAAAAATTCAAGTTAAATGGTTGGGGTTGATCAAATTTTAGAAAACTTTGCATTAAAGTTGGTTGCAAATACTTTATTAACATTCTTAGCTAAATATTAGTTATAAATTGCTATTTTTATACAAATCAGGGTGGCGACAGACCTGGAATTCAGGGAAATGTCAGTGAATTTCACTCTTCTGGACAACTCTGGGAATTTCGTAAAATTACTCTTTAATCAGGGAATTTTAAAATATTTGAGTTTCTCTTCTCGCATTCCCCGTGCAGGTGCGGACATCTATCTCGGATCGCGTCACATGAAGTAGATGCCGTGAGGTATGCGCCATATTGTTAGAAAAAAATCCTCAAACTTAAATCTCACTGCATCCTATTATTTTCTTCTTGCCTCACGTTTTTTGTCAACAGAATATATTAAAACTCAAATTATTTACGTATTATTTATGTTAGATTTTTAGTTATCTTATAACTTAGAAGCCTTTCTGTTAAAAAAATCTTCTAAATTTTGATCTAACTGCATCCTTTACAGATATGATTATTTTTCTTCTTGACTTGGATATTTTGTCAACAGAATATATTAGAGCTCTAAATTCTGTAATATTTAAAATTGATTCCATCAGATTTTTTCGTTTTTTAACCGTTTTAGCGCTGTGTTACAGTTTTGCAACAATCCTAAAAGCATTCATAAGCAAAAATGCTTAGATCCTGTAATTGATTTTTTTTTTTTTTTTTTTTTGTACTTTCATTTTGACATTTTATTGAACACAATTAACTGAAAGTGATATGTGTGAATTTTTAATTTTTTAATTAATGTTTTCCATTCTTTTTCATGCTCTAAAGATGCTTGTTTTGATTTTTAGCTTAAATTTATTTTGGAGCAATTATGCTTAGACTATTTAAAATTACATTTACTTATAAAATTTATACATTTTTAAATAAGCCATTATTTTCTTTTTCGTTTTTTGAATGATAACATCGACAAAGAGACATCGGGGAATTTTCTGGCAATCAGTGAAATGTCAGGGAATTTTGCTTCTCGAATTCTGTAGACACCCTACAAATGAATATTTGATGAAAATCTTACTAAGTGTATATGTTTTTCTTTATATTCAATAATTTTCTTTTAATCACATTCCAACAGAAGTGGGACTGGACCATTTTTAATTGATATTTTAGTATTTTAATATCATTTAACTTTTGAGTTTTAAAATATTTTCTGAAGAAGTTTTTAATTCGTGCCCTTTTGAGCATCATTGTTAATTTAAATGTATTCATCGTGGTAGAAAAATTTAATAAAGTAGAAATTATGGCAGAAAACCAGTTACGAAATTATGCAATTTGCTTTAAAAGTACCCTCGGAAATAGGAGATAATTAAAAATATGCATAATTTATATTGCACTTCATAAATTTAAACTACATTTAGTAAAAGTATATCTATTTTTCAATATGATTGGTTATAACCATTAGGAATTAAAAGAAATTTCATTCATGAATTTTAATATGCATTAAAATTTTCTTTTCATTCAATTTCTTCCCATCGTTAGTATACTTTAATTTAGAATACTTTAAATTAAGTATTAAGCATGGTTACTATTGTGTTTCCAAATTAATATTTTTTCAAATGTTGTCTTTTCCATGAAAAATGTATATTTAGAGGGCCTATTGGATCCCTAAATTATTAGTTAAAGTAATTCATGTTTGCTTAGATTACCAGGGATGAGTTTCTTCCGCCATGTGGCGGAATTCCGCTTTTTTAAAATTTTAGAAAAAAAAGAATTCCACTTTTTCAAAAAAGTTCCGCTTTTCCTAATTTCTGGAAACATATTTTTTTTTCCGTTTTTGTCTAGTTCACAGAAGATTCCCTTTTTTTCTTATGCCTAATTCCGAAGAAGGCCAATGTAGCTTCACTATCACTTCCGTCCGACGAGAAGGTGGGGAGGGAGACCCTGTTTTACTCTCTTTATTTACGACAGTGAAGACGTCACGAGATTTATTGAGTGAAGGCTCTCTCATTGGCTACTCCGGTCCTGCGTCCTATGGCGGTCAGTTTTTAAACAATCCGGAGCGGCTCTAAATCGAAAGCAGAAACCATCGAACGCAATCGACATCTTTTTGGCGCCGTCTATGCTCTGCATTGATAATTCGGTGTTCCCTTTATGGCTGTGATGATTAGTTGTTAATGTTGTGGAAGAAAACTGATCATCGCCATAATTATTTTATTTATTTAAAATTACTAATATAATTTAAAATAGAAGGATAAAAAGTGTTCTATGGTATATCAGTTCTGGGATTGAAGTTCGTTTTATTTTGATTGGGGTTCCTTGAAGACCAAAGCTCCTTTATAAATTTAAGTTATCAAAAATCAATGTGTTATGCATTTTAAACTTAACATAAAATTCTTCCCAAAATTTACTGTGGATTATCGGTTATTGGGCATCAATCACTTCAAGTTTGTAATAATTTGAACACTGGGGTTCATTAAGAATTTCTTAAAACGATAAACAAATAATCTCTTTGGCTGGCACTCAATCTACTCAAAAAATTTATAATGAGAGATATTATTTATGTCACCAATATGTGCACATTTTGAGGTCATGTGGTTGTAGTTATTACAGCATTATGATGTTATACCGATGAACTCCATTTATTTTTAAAAAATGATCAGGTTCGGAAAAACTTCGAATACAAAATAAAAGCAGTTTCGAGAAATGGACAAATTATCACTGCTCGTAGTCAGGGAGTTCTTTTGGACTGTCTTCGATTGTAAGTAGTTATAATGAATGGATTTACATAATATTCTAGGCAATATACGAGAAATATACACTGATAACAATTTATATAATCTTGTATAAAGCAAAAGTTCGAATATGTTGTAGTTTGGTTGCGACGATCGGGTTCTTATCTTATGAAGAAGGAAAAAAACTGTAGTTAACCCCCCCCCCCACACACACACACGTACCGTCTTCATTCGTTAGTTGGGGGACTTACCATATAATTTATTGATGAGGGGGCTTTTAAGTGACATTTTGTTGCGAACCGAAACTTTCTGAACTAAGTAATACTTACGTTTTGCAAACTAAAACTTTTAAGCAGCTTGAAGATTTGTAGAATGTTCGATGAATTTGTGTGAAGGGCAAGTCACTACACCGCTTTCGCTGCATTGATAATTTTTTGCAATTTTAATAAGTAGTTTATTTTTTAATGTTGTCATTATGACAACTACTAGAAAAGATATAATATGCCGTTCAGACGTTATAGACACTCGTTTAATCGACATTAGTGTTAAAAATCCTTGGCGTTGGCAATGGTTAGAAGAAAAGACAGAAGACATGTATTTAAAAGACGTATTCAGAAAAATCAAAAAATCGGGATTTGCGTACTGTACAATTTGCTGTAAAGAAATTTCGTACGGTTCCCGGGGATTGAATGCGCTCTCCACCCATATCAAGAAGAAGGAGGATCATCTGATTGTGCTGGAAACAAGAAAGAACAACTTTGCATTGCCTGGTAAGTTATCCATATTTTTAAAAAGCTTGTTTGAATGATATTTAAAGCAAGTAAATTTAGCAAGTGCCAAAATATAAATATTGTGATTTTATTCTTAAAACAAATTTTAGTTGATTATGATTTAGCTTTAATGCGATTTTTTATTTTTGAGATTTCTGGTATTGTTAAAAACATTTTTTTACTTTGTTACTTTCAAATACCCATATGTTAACAAAGGGCGATGAAAGTATTGTTTTCAATTTTCGGTAATTTTTTTTTTAATTTTATTTCTCGATGTTTTGGAACATACCTAACTTCAAAAAAGTGGTTTAGAAAAAATTTCTATCTGTGTGTACTTGGTCAACATAACTCCCGAACGAATTGACCTACGATGTTCAAGTTTGGTGAACGGGTCAGTGGTGGCCATGGGTCTACCATAAAGGTTTTCGTCACAATTGTGCATTCGTTTATATTGCAAGATAGAAAGTTTTTCCCCCTTCCAAAAAAGCCTATATTATCGCCAAACTAGCAATTTTTTCTAAATGAATAAAAATATAAAAACGGCAAGCAACACCATTCTCTGTCAAATGTAAATGCATCATGACTAGGGTTAGATTATTAAGATGTGCAATGAATGTTAACTTTAATAAATATTTTTAAAAATTCCTATTTAACACCAATTTTTTTTACTATGTAGTTTTTAATGCTAGAATATATTATGTATGTGTATGTGGGGAGAAGTAAAAAAATTACATTTCTTTGATTATCAGCGTTTTGATCTTTACGCGGTTTTGACATCTCTGTTAATTTTTATTATTTGCAAATATTGTTACAACAAAGAAAAGGCATGAAAACTATAAAAGCATTTGAGATTTCCTTTTAAAAATAGATAGGTTGGTTTTCATCATAGATTTAAGTCATACATAAGAACATAATGTACAAAATTCCGTATCGATCGTAAATGCCACCTTTAGTTCCAATCGTACACATAGTTGGACATGTTTTTAGTCATGACTTTAACATTTTACGGCCTACATATAATTTTTTTCTGCAAAAAAACTCTTTGTGAACAAAAGTAACATTATAGTTCATACTTTATTTCAAGTTTTAGACATTAGACTTTAAGTAACAATACCTTTATTAAGAAGATTATTGGCGTTTCGATCGTTACGCGGTTTGGACATAGCTGTTTAACAAATAATAAAAGTGTATTTACCAGAAAGAAATTGCACAAAAAGACACAAAATCGCCTGGAAACATTAAACTATTTATTTAAAAAGATAAATTAATGAGTTTAAAGTATTTACTTCATATATTTCGTATTTAAATACAGCTTTATTTCGATCGTTGCTTTTGAACATAACAAAATGTGGAATATTTCTTTCTAGAACAATCCTTCCATCTCACAAAATTATTTGACCAGTTCTGCCACCTATTTTCCTAAATTAAAAGTACTTATCTCTTTCCTTGATACATTCATTATTTTTCTTTAAAAAATTCCTGGAAACAAGTTATAACCCTTTTTTCTTAGTAACACTGAATCAGTTAATAATTTAGATGTCCCAAATGAGCCAGTTTTAAGTAGAAAATAATCTTTTAAAATATTTACAATATCTTTTGGAAATAAAATATACCAATTCTTCTCTCTAAACAGAATTAAAAGCTCAGTGAGCAAAATAATTTAAGTTATTGTAGTTAAATTTGTTTGCTGCCAGAGCTAAAAATTAAGAAATGTGTCAAGCTCCCACCTTAAGTTGAAAGTTCACACCCCTAATTAAGATTGTCCTTTGGATTCTTAGCGTCTTTTTTACCACTTTCAGTGATATTTTATATTTCTTTTAATTTTTGAAAAGAATATATTTGATGGATCATATCATAGTGATTCATCATTAGGCCTAAAATTCAAAACAATAGTGAATCAAATATACTATATATTTGCTGTATTGTTTGTTTTTGGTGTTTTCATATTCTATTGATAATATTATTCTTTAGTTAAACAATTCTATTATTCTTCTTATTTTTTTTTAATTGTTAAAAAGCTGTTGTTTTTGTATTGGTTAATTAGTATCTTCCTGTGTGTTCTTACAGTTTTTTTCTGGGCTTAATCATTATTTTATCTGATCATTTATTTTGTTCTTTAAAAATATTTGTAAATTTATCAAATAGTTTAGACCCTTGTAATAATAGGTAAATCTGATGTATTACTTTTTTTTATCCTAAATTAAATATGAATTTTTTAAATATTTTTGTCAGTTTATTTTTTGAGATTGCTGGTATTGTTAAAAAATGATTCTTTAAATAAGAAAGGAAGCATAAAAGCTGTGCAGGTTTCTTCTAGGGATTTCTGTAGGCCTCTGTAATTTTGTAAACATTTGTAATCTTTTTGTAATAGTGAGATTATTTTCATCAACAAAATAGCGAAATTTAAAATATGTGAATAACTTTTTAAGAATTTATAGAAATATGGGTATAAAAATTTTTTATCTTATTAAAAGAATTTTTTTTTAGGAAGTGTTGACTCAAGTGAAGGATTGTCTCGTGCTCTATATGGCTTGCATCCAATGTTCAGTGTGACTGCTCCATGTGTTGAGATGAAAGAAAAATCCATAGTACCACTTCCTGATCGTGTAGCTAATAGTGAAGCTATGGTTTTAAGTTTTCTGGCAGAAAAATCTTTGCCATTTGCCTTAGCTCCAGATCTTTTGGATTTAGTAAAAGAACTCTCCAAAGACAAGAAAGCTTTAAATTCTCTAAAAATGTATCGCACTACAGCAGCATACAAATTAAGGTTTGGTGTTGCTAAAACTTTTGATGAGAATCTTTTTCAAGATTTAAAAACAGAAAAAATTTCTCTAAATATTGATGAAAGTACAAGCAGTAGTAATGAAAAAATTGTAACTGTGCTTGTGAACTTTTGTAAAAATGACAAATTTGTGACTGAACATTTAAAATCGTTTTCAGTAAATACAGTCAATAGTGATAACATTTTTAATGGAATAGTTAAAATTTCTGAGGAAAATGGACTGCCATGGGACAACCTTATGTCAGTACTTTTAGATTTGTGCAACGTTATGCGTGGGAAAAAGTCTGGAGTTGAATCAAAATTAAAAGAAAAATGTCCTCATCTCTTGGATATTGACGGCGATTCATGCCACCATGCGCACAATGTAGCAAAACAATTTTGCAAGCCATTTAACTCTCACGTAGAAAGTTTATTTCAAGATGTTTATAGTGATGCAAAATGGTCTCCTGATTTGCGAGCGGCATTAAAAGAAATTTGTGATATATTAAATATTCTGTGCCTCAAAATTATATTGGCTTCAGATGGCTATCTGTATATGATATAGCTCAAGATTTCTCTTGTATGTATGATGCATTTATTATGTTTTTCTTTTCTGGAACGAGCAGACAAACTAGATTTTTTACACGAAGTTGTTAAAATTTACAAAAGCATGAGATCCCCAAAACTGCAAGAGATCAAATTCACAAGTTACAAGTGACTCTTACAGCAAAAAAGTTAACCAATACAGGAAAGGAAATTAAGGATAGCAAATAAGCTATTTATTAATAATCTGCAGACTAAACTAACTTTAAATTTCTATTTATCAGTTCTACCAATTCTAAAAGAGTATATTAAATTGTTTCAGTCGCATACACCTCTTATACATAAACTGCATGATAAGCAATTAGAACTCATCAAAGGGTTTTTGGGTTGCTTTATTAAGCCAGAAACTTTAAAACTACTAGGTGATAGACCTCAAAAAATTAAAAGTTTTGATGTGGAAAATATTAATGATCATCTCCCTGTTAAATCTATATTTATTGGTAAGAAAGCAAAGGAATTAATTTCTACAATTTCAAAAGCATCTCAATTTCATGTAAGATCCTTTCAGAGTGCTTGTTTGAAGGCATACATTTCTTGCTCGCAATCATTATTGACTAAAATGCCCATACTCAATCCTTTTCTACAAGCAGTATCTGCTATTGACCCTACGTGTAGGCAAAGTTCTCTGTCACTAAAGTTCTTGAAAGGATTGCCTCAGATTGTAAAAAAATGTTTTATTAGATTGTGAAAAAGAACTTTTTGAACTTGAAGTTCAAAACTATCATGCTGACGCTCTTCTTCCTCAATTAAGTGAAAATGAGCGAACGGATGAGTGGTGGGTAAAATTAAAAAAATCATCAAACTACCCTTTGCTATCAAGGATGTCCTGCGCCCTATTGACCTGTTTTCATGGACCAAGGGTCGAATCAAGCTTTAGTATCATGAATAATGTAATAAAACCTGAAACTTCCAGATTAAATGTTGAGACTTTTGATGCTATACAATCAATTAAGTATCATCTTATGGCTGAAAAGAAATCTGCGGCAACTTATTTTGCTAAGAAAGAATTTTTACATGATCCAGTTGAAAAGAAACTGGTGAAGAACTTACAATTGGCATGCAAGTCTTATAAAAATGAAAAACTTGGAAAAGAAGTGATAAAAAGGAAAGTAATGATAAATCTTGAACAAGCCAAGCAAAAGACAATATCTAAAGAGAAAGCTAAGAAGTTATATGCTAATGCAGCAAAAACGCAGACACTCAAACATTACCAAAAACTCAATAAAAAATCATCTCTTAGAGTGAAAAGTAAAATGGTTACATCTATCAAAAGTAAAAAAGAGTATCCGACTGATAATAAAAACAAGAAAGAGTCTGCCATTGTTAATAATAAAAACAAGAAAGAATCTTTCATTAATGATAAAAGCAAGAAAGAGTCTTCAGTTGATGATAAAAGCAAGAAAGAATCTACCGTTGAAAAAAAAGTAAAAATTCTGTATCTGTGTTTTATAAATACAAGGAAATTTCTACGTCTTTGGAAGAGATAACAAAGGAAAAATCTACAATTAATGAAAGAATGGTCTTAGCAGGAGATAATAAAGAAACAGAAAAGCCTACACTTGTACTTTGTGCAGCTGCTTCAAAAAACATTGTGTTAAAAGATGCCAATCAAGCTAAAAAACGGGGCATATGCTCAAAAAATGAAGGATCCCAAAGAAAAAAACAATTTTAACGATAAAAGAAATGTTTGCGAGAAGTGCAAAAAAGACAGATACTTGCTAGTGAAGTTATTAATGATAGTTGCAATAAAAATATTTTTTTCAATTTTTGTATTTGTTTTGTACACACATTAAGATTCACAGTTATTTGCATGAAAATTTGACAGCCTAAGCTAGTATTATCAGCTGTTGTTTGCAAAAATTGTAAAGTATTTAGATAATTCACTAGTTATATGCATCAGATTTTTCAGAAAACCTGATGTTTTTGTTGGTGGTCTGTTTGTCAACTCCTCCAGTGTATTGTTATAAATATTTTACTTTTTCTTCCTTTAAACTTAAAATATCATATCAAATTTTTATGATAAGCAATTTTACCTGGAAACTCTTCATTTTATTTTCCCTAAGTTTTCAGATCTGGGTTGCTGAGAAACTTAATAATTAGCTTCCATTCTCAAGCTACTCTGATTTTGACATTCAATGCAACAAATGCTTAAATTTACATTCCTATGCATGCCCAAATTTTTAAAAAAATATTTTAATGCATGTATATTTCGCGAAATTCTCGAGTATTGTTTAACCCTTTAAATCCCATGGAGTCAGAGTTGTGGGTTTCACAAAACCCCAGTGACTTTCCATTCATAAAAACTGGAAATGAACTCGCCCTACTCGTTCTCCTGTCTGCCACTCCTGGGATTCCTGTGGGGGGTCACTGTCGACCATTAAAAGATCATTACTATATGTCTACAACCTGCAATAGGGTTGTGCGTTGGGTCATCTGCTTGATATGTCCGAGAATTTAGTTGGCGTCTTATCAATGAAACAAACGCCACTGCTAAGTACATGACAAGATTCGCATAAAAGAAAAATCCCTGACTATCTTACTCCATGTCCAAAGGATGGGGCAGTTTGACATTGAGTACTTCAAATCCATGTCTCCCCTCTACATGCCCCACAATAGCCTATTGTTGAGGACCGTTACGCTTTAAACAACTACTGCAGGGCAGTTCCTCTCACTTGGAAATATACGTTTACCCCTGCACCCGCCCAAAAGGCGACTAGCTGGGAATTTCTCTACAAGGCGGTATAGGGCGGGTTGGGATTTAAAGTGTTAAAATGCGTTTTACGCAAACAAAATTTTTGGATTTTTGTTTTCAGCTTTTTGGTTTTTTACCAAACTCATACCTGGATCACTGAAAAATTTCTATTTTGGGGCCTTTGAGGACCCCTAAGATATTTTTTTTGCAAACTTAACTTTTGCCACTTTTGAACATTGTATTGAAATTAATTTTGAAAAGAAAAAAATGTGTTCCACCCTACTATACAATTTATTTACTAATGACACACGTGATATCAACATCCATTCAATGATTTCGGTCCCTGGTCTATATGTTGTGCATTTGACATGAATGCACATGTGTGTTAGGTGATTTCAGTGTGGTGATTCGCTTATTGCATAGTGTTGGTGAAAAAAAAGTTTTGTAAATTCACAAGAGGTGGCATTTTTTCTGAAAAAGGCAAGAAAGGTGCAATTTCCAATTAAAAAGGGCAGTAAGTGCGCACAGCCTTCGAGAAACGCCTAGGATGAACTCTGAAATTGGTTTCAATAGTTACTGAGGATGGAAGGGGGAGGGTGGTTCAACAATACATGTAAAAAAAAATCAAGTTTCACATATATACCGGGCCACCCCTCAAATTTTTTAGACTTGTCGACAGTAATATTCTGGAAGAATTTCAACTTCATATTCCAACTGTAAGAGGGTGCTCAACCTCCACAAACTTCATAAGTTAGTGTATTTCATTGTACCTTTTCTATTAATTTCAAATAATAAATAAAACCTGCCAAATTCATGTATAGGTTTTATTTTACAATTTCTTACAAAAGAATAAATCAATATAGAAGTAAAAAATTGTAAATTTAAGTACATTTTGTACTTTAATTGTATTACAAAATAGTGTGTAAAACTGATTTTTTTTTTTTTTTTTTTTTTGTAGTTTTTGATGGAAAGCATTTTCTGTTTGTTTCGATCACCTGTAGCAGAATTGCTTTTTATCTTTATAATTTGTTGCAATTTTTTTTAAATCTTCAATAAGCTTGACTCCTTGTTCTGCACTATATCATTCACTACTTGTAAATTTTTAAGCTTTCTTTTCCCGGTTACAGTAGTCATCATTGTCCTTCCATTTGTCCGGAGAAAAGCTTAAAAATGACTTGCCTTCATTCATGCACAATACGAGTTTTGCTTTTCTCCTTGTCGCAAAATCCGACAGTCGCGCTCCATCTTCTTTGAAATGTCAGATTCACCTCGTACATTACGCTTCTTAAGTATTTACATAGCTGTCATTCACTCTACAATTCTTTGTTTTTCTTACGTTGAAACTATCGGAAAGTTCTACCAAATCATCAGATAAATACCTCATATGACATTCCATCACTCTTCAAGCAGAAAGCACAATATCTTTGATAGAAAATTTTCAAGATCTTTAAAAAAAATTGAAATCTGTTTCCGGAGGATGTTCTTCTATCCATACTTTTATATATAAAAGAGAACCAAATTGTACAAATCTACCTTTCTTCCCTCGATGTTAGATTAAAGCGTCTCGCTGATCTCGAAATAAATCTATATATTTAATAGGCAATACGTTTTTTGGGGTTAGTCCGCCCGCCTAAACTGCTCAACCAATTTCAATGATCAAGGTGTCATTTTAAAGGAAATAAGCTGTAGATTTGCCAAAACGTGCCAAAATAATTTATTAACACTTTATTAATTAGTTAAATTTCAATATTTTTCATCATTAAGCTACTACAAAGCCTCAATGATTTTGAATATATGAATGGCAACATCCTTACGTATGTAAACAACAAACCCGCTGCTCGGGGGTTTAACCAACCAACCGTTGCTAATTTTAAAGCTATCCTTACGTATGTAAACAACAAACCCATTGCTAATTTTAAAGCTCTTTTTAAACTCTTCGTTTCAAAGTTGATTTTTTCTGTTTTTCTGAAGCATTTTTGTATTAGAGTAATTATTATTTTGAAGTATTTCTATCCAGAAAATGCCTCGCGTTGTACGTCGTTCTCTAACGGGGCGACTTATCAGAATAAATAAAAGATATTGGGACTTCAATGTAAGGGCATAGCTAATGAAGTTTTAAGTCAGAATGTTGGCGGATAGTATATTTAACTTTCTATTATGAAACTTGCAATTTGGGTGTTTTCTCTATTAGGCCTTACATTAAATTTATAAAAATTTGGTTAAATTTTTTATGGCTGGCAAAGCACAGCAAGATGTTTTAACCACAAATTCTATCGGCAAAGCTGCTCAATCCGAGCGCATCGAGGCGTTTGGGGGTTGGCGAGCAGGGAGCGAAGCCCCCTAGTATATCTTTAATGCATATTATTATCTAGTCATCCATCGAGCATGTTGAATTGGTTCTGATGCTTGCCAATGTATTTTTGTTAATGGACATCGCAAGACAATCAGTGTCAATTTGATAAGTTCTTTGTAATAATTTCTGATGTAAGATTTAGCTGTTTCCATATAATGTTTAAGAAATGTTGTAGCCCTCTGCAAGTACCTTTGTTTCTCCATTTAGTTTTAGTGCTCTATAATTATCCATCACAACACCAATCCAAACAGCCATGAATCTCTTAAGGATAAGAATGTTTGAAAAACTTGAAGGCCCTAAACATAGAGTAAATGATTTTACTCAGACTAATTCCTTTATATGATGGCGGCAAACTAACCAGAGAAGTTCACATTCAAGTTTTTTTTCTAGTAAAGCACAGGTTCCATTAAAAAAAAAAAAGTGTTCACGCTCATTGTGTCAAAGCATATTGCTTGAACCGATTCTGTGGCATTCCACTCTTTTAGTAAAATATGTATAGCATTAGTTTTGGTCCAATTCCAGCAGTCAGTTTCACAACTCCAAGGAGCTTATTAAGACCATCTCCAGTTACAAATACTTATAACCGATTTACAATTCCAAATCCAAAAATTTCAAGGGGGAGTTTGTCATCCCAGTGAACCAATAGAGGGAAATTTGGTGGGAATTAACCTTTTATTGATTCTACATTGTCCTTTCGGGATTTTTTATGCGTTTGCTGAATAGTACTTCGTGAAACTGAAAGGCAAGATAGATTGTGAAAAAGACCTGCTGCGAGTGAAACAATTAAATGGACTGCTTCACTGTCATTCATTATGTAAATAATTATCAGAAATAATGCTTCATATAATAAAATACTTTAGAATTATTAAAAATGTACATATATAATACAAAAAACTAAATTTCTACAAAAACTTCTGTGAACAATTAAAAATATATCTTAACTGTAAATTATTCATTGTATTTCCTATACACCTGCTAGTGTTAAATTGTCAGAGTGGCCACAGAACCGGAAAATCAGGGAAATGTCGGGTAGCTTTCTGATTCTGGGAAATGTCAGGGAACTTTTTACAATTTCATGAAAAGCAGGGACATTTTGTATTGTTTAAGGCACATTTATCTATATTTTAGCTCTATTTACATGGAGATTTGTAGTGGTAAGCCTTTAAAGTTTAATGTTACGGAATAATTAAAACTTTTCATTACCAGCCAAACTATTTTTTTTTAAATTGCATATTATCTCTTAAGCATACATGTTCTATTTGATCAGGGTGTCTAGACATCTGGAAAACCTAAGAAAATTGGGGAAAATTGAAAAAAAGTTTGCCCTAAAATCAGGAAATTTTTTAGAAATCTATCAGGGTACTTTTTTTCCTGAATTTTGTGGCCACCCTGATTGTGGTGTCATTGAGCACCCTCTTAGAATTTGAATAAGAAACTAAACCTTTTCCAGCATTATACTACTGGCAAGTCTAAAAAAATTAGAGAGTGGCCTGGACTCAAGCTAAAAAAAAAAAAATTAACCACCCTTTTAATGTCAGCTTTTTTTTTTTTTTTTTAAAGAATGCAAAATTTTACTTTTGGAAAAATTAAATTTGCCTTGTATTTTACGTTAACATTCCATCTGTTTTTACTTGTAGACTTATTTTTACAAAATTGCACATGTATAAATGCAAAAATATAATTTTAAGATATTAATTTTTTGTCTTTAACTTCTTTACTATTATTGCATCTATTTTATACTTGTAGGTGTTTGTTCGCACCCGTCCATTTATTAAAGAGTTTCTGGAAAGACTCTCCAAAATATTTGAAATAATTATCTTTACAGCATCCAAGAAAGTCTACGCAGAGCATCTTCTTAATCTGTTAGATCCTAAAAGAAAATTTATCAAGTATGTACTGGTCATTTGAATGTTTTTACTTTGTATTACTAATATAACACTTTCATTCATATTTGATTTATTTTCTCTGTATGCAATATTAAAGATATTTAAGCTATTCTGGATACTATTGGTTCATACTGTCTTAATTTGATATAAATTAAATACATGATGCCTTCCTAATTTCCACTTTGATATTATATTGTCTACTTTTTTATTAATTCCCTTTTGCATATGAAATATTATCATCCCTATAAGCCCGGTAGCAGAAAATGCGAGACGGGAGACGGACGTCGCAGATTTTCCAGCAGCCTGCAAATCATTTTACAAATCACCCTTTAAAAAAAAAAAAAAAAATTATAATTGGATTTCTAAGTAGGGTGATTTGAGTCAACGCACATGCGCGATACACTTCATTTCATGAAGAAGAATTCGGAATCGGGATGCTCTCCATGCGCGATTTTAAGGAGATTGTATAGAAACATAATAAGTTCTATGTGCTTTCACGCGTTAGTGTGTAGTAGTTAGCTTCGCTAAAAGTTATGCTGCTGTAAGAATCACGTTGCTAAGACTGGAAATATCGCCGATATTTACGTCCTTGCGATGTTACTTTTCGGCGAGTGTTACGCCGATATAATAACCCCTATTTCGAAGGTTTGCGTCTCAATAACTGTCACCATCACTGAGATTTACGTAGTTGTGATAGTCAACTTCGTAAAGTGTTACGTCAATAGTGTAATCGTCTCTATTGCATAAATTTCCAGATTTCTACCGATATATAAGGCGCTAACGCCGATACTTAAGTAGGTATAATGGTCGTTTTTGCGAATTATTACTTTAATGTAACTGCCGAGATTTGAGCCGGTAAGGTGATCGATATTTGCGTTAGAGTGGTGGTAATTTCCACCTAGATTTAAGCCGTTTTAGTATCAGCTATTGGCGAGAATTGCGATGCCGTTTTGGTGTCATTCGCATAAGCTTGAACTGATGTGACGGCTGTTATGTCCGTGATTAGTGTGAAGATCGCTTTCGCCGTTTGGTTTGAATTTATAAAGAATGATTAGAATTTTAATTTAAGATACAATATTTTTAAATATTTCCGTTTTAATATTTAATTTATTTAGCCAAATTTATATGTTTATGTAAAACAGGAATTTTTGGTAAAATTGACAAATAAGGTGCTTTTGTATTTTATGCAAACTTAAAAAAAAAAAAAATTACGCTGCAGATTATTTTCTAATATTCTAATTAGTGTCGCAGACTGGCAGAAAAGTTTCTGCTACTGGGCCTATAAGTGCATATTGTCTGGCATAGCCTGGGCTCAAACAGCAGTGTCTCAACGGTTCATGAATTGCAAGTTATGAGCATGGCTATCATATGAGAAATTTCAAATGTATAATACAGTGTTTTGAATTCATGGGTACAAAAACAATTAAGCTTTTTCGTAATACCAATTTGGTGACACAAATCACAAATATTTTACAATTCCGCAAAAAAGTGGATTTCCGCTTTTCTTTTTACCAAAATTTTGATTGATGATAAAAAAGCACATCCAAATTTCATATAAAAAAATTCTGTATAATCCTTTTTTAAAATTACAATTTTAACTGCAATCGTATGCAAAAAAAAATTTTACTTCAGCTTGAAATGAAGCCTGGAAAAGTCGGGGAATTTTGTTTTGCATTTTAAATGGCAACCCTGGTAGGATTGAGTGAGACTCAAGTATCATTTAAACATAGCTATGTACAGAGTGGCTACAGAACCTGGAAATGCCAGGGAGCTTTCTGATTCTGGAAAAAATCAGGGAAATGTCAGGGAACAAGTTTAATGTTACGGAATAATTTAAACTTTTCATTACCAGCAAAACTATTCCTTTAAAAATTTCATTATATCTCTTTAGCATGCATGTTCTATTTGATCAGGTTGTCTAGACATCTGGAAAACCTAAGAAAATTGGGCAAATTTGAAAAAAGTTTACCCTAAAATCAGGGAATTATTTAGAAATCTGTCAGGAAATTATCAAGGAACTTTTTTCCCTGAATTTTGTGGCTACCCTGATGTATATATCTTCTATTTTTATAGTTTGACTGTTTACATATCTAATATGACACTCTTGATTATTTTTAGTAATTTTTTTTATTTTGGACTGTATCTCTTGATGTACTTTTGTGTTAAGCAATGGCATGTAGAAAATATGAAGTGCAATTTGATATTTTGACAAAGAGAATTTGTAAAAATATTACACTTATTCTTCTTTTTAATCAGTTGTAAAATCAATTTCATCTAGAAATAAGAAGTAAAAAACTTTTTTATATTCTGTAGGTATCGCCTCTACAGAGAGCATTGTATATGTATTTCTGGTAATTATATCAAAGATCTTACTGTTTTGGGACGAGATCTGGCTAAAACAATCATTATTGACAACTCTCCTCAAGCTTTTGGATACCAGGTAATTTATGTTCTCAGTATTTGGATACATTTGAATTTAACTTTGTTATATAACTTACAATTTTATTATTAATATAATTGATAAGATAATTGGAGAAAATAATATAATTGGAGAAAAAAATGTAATAATGTTTTTGTTAATTATAATATTAAACAAATTCAAATAGGTTTCATATATAAAAAAAATCGTGAAATATGCCACCAGGTGACAGCTTTTGGGTGGATTTATTAGCATATGATTAGATCAGTGTATTTCCATTGATTTTCTTAACCAAACCTAAAAAATTTTAGATTTGAATAAATTGACATATGGAAACAAAAACTTACAAAACTGACCTAAGAGAATATATATATGTATCAGTTTTTGTGCCAAAGCTACTCATTTATTACAAAATAAACTTACCAATTATTTTTAATAGTTTTTATTCATATGTTAATTCCTTGCTGAAGTGAAGTATTCTTGTTGACCTCTAAGTTAGAACAAATGATAAAAAAAATTGTCTGCAACCAGACCTACCCTGAAATTACAATACAAAATTTCTGACACTAAAGGGGTTTTTTTTAGACTTTTAAAAAAATATATTAAAAAAAACATGTTCATTAAAATGATTAATTATGATGTCGCACCAATCTCATATAATCGATTAATAATTTGTTAAACACTTGCCGAACTGGTTTCTTTAGAGCAGCCTATATCTGCTGCAGTCTTGCCAATTGGGAGGTAATTAATTACAAACCGGGTATTTTTATACCCGTACTTTTCGGTACTGTTTAAGATTTCTCTGACATATTTGTATTATGCATGCACTAACTTTAAAAACAAATTTTCAAAGGTTCTTGGAAGTCATTGATTTTCATTCTGTGACTTGAGTGGGATCCCTGGTATAGAAATCTGTTCACACCTCTAATCAATTTTAAATCTAATATTTCCTTTTGTGTATTTGCTAAAGGTACTCGATAAAAAAAGCCTTTTCCTATATTTTTGTCTGTGTTACAGGAAACAAACCTTTTTTTAATATTTTTGACATTATTGATAATTTTATTACTAAGTTATTATAGTCTTTTTTTCCCCATCGTACCTAGCAATATAATGACAAAATACTCATGCAATAATATCATGACATACCTAAAATCCTTGTTTCATTTCTAAAACTATTCAAATGTATCTTCTAGTTAGAAAATGGAATTCCAATTCTAAGCTGGTATAATGATGATGATGATGATGAGTTGAAAAAACTTATTCCTTTTTTATTGAAATTAGCTCGCAAGGTAAGGAGTTAGTTAATGTATTTAAATTTCAAAGATGAACATTTTACTTTTTACTTAGTTTCCAGCCATAACAAATGTATAAGTTTTTATCTCAAGAAGGGTGTCACTGATTTACTTTATCAGGAATGTATATTTATACGCACAAAATAGTGGTTCTTTTTAATTATAACAAGGATGTGATTCTTTCGCTGACTGGCAGGTTTCCACTTTTATCAGATTTTCCTCCTCTTTTTTTTTTATTTTAGCAACAATGTGATTCTTCTGAGGATCTGCTGATTTCTGCTTCTTTTTTTTCAGGGTTCCCACGGTCATTGAAAGTCATTAAAAGTGCTTAATATTTTTGAACTTGTTTTCAAAGCCTTGAAAGTGCTTGAAAATGCTTAGAGGTGCTTAAAAGTCCTTGAAAATGCTTAGAGGTCCTTAAAAGTCCTTAATTTTTGCAGATGTTGTCCAACTGCAAAATTTATAAAAATTTCAAGTCAGACTTGCTATTTCTGCGTGACCACCACTTATCTGCACCGTATCGGAATTTTACGACGTATTTGTATTATTCATCCACCAATTTGTAACTCTTTTGGTAGAATATACTTTATTAAAAATTTATATATCGACATAATGCCTGAAAACAAATTTTCAAAGGTCCTTAAAAACATTAATTAGGTTCTTAAAAGTCATTGATTTTCATTCTGTGATTTGAGTGGGAACCCTGTTTTTTAATTTCATATTTGTTCCACTTTTTTGCAAATTTCAAAGAAGATCAAAGTTTTTTCTTTCCATCGTAAGTTTTTTCTCTTACTTCAGTTGTAGTCCGAGAGGCAACTGCAATTTTTGGACCTCATCGAACATCATTCTGAATTTTTTATAGAAATTGAAGAAAAGTGAGTAGATTACAAATCCACTGGTCTGCCTTGGCAAAAATGTCCGAAACTGATCAAAAATCGACTTGGAATGAGTTGAACTAAAATCTGATTGCCAAATATGTCATAACTTGCCAAAAAGAGAAAAAACTTTTTCGTCTAGCAACCCACAGCATTTTGATTTTCAATGAGAAAAAGCGCAAACGATTTCTGATCTCTGGCTCGGAAAACTTGTGTCTTTTAAAAGTAAGTCAAATCGGCAACATCAGTGGCGTAATGTTTCTTGCCAATTTGGCTCATTTGTGAAAGATGCAAGTAAGCCATAGCCACACATCCGAATCGTCTGCAACCTTCTTAATTGAAGAGTGAGGGTTACCAAATAAAAAAAATGCTCATTATCTGGCAAGTTATGGCGCATTTGGCAATTGGATTTAGTTCAACTTATTAAAAGTCGATTTTTAACCAATTTCGGCCATTTTTTCCACGACAGACCAGTGGATTCGTAATCTACTCACTTTTCTCTAACTTCTATAAAAAATTCAGAATGATGTTCGATGAGGTCCAAAAATTGCAGTTGCCTCTCAATTTATTATGGTACAATTCCACCGATTTCATGTTTGTATTGCTGAAAATTCGATCATGCCTGAGATCAATGCAAGTCAGCACTGAAATTTCCTGGTGGGTGAGGTCATGTGCATGTTTTTATGTCTCGACAACCACAGCATACATTCAGACTTCTGTGAGCCTCTGATGAAATGACTTTTTGCAGTTGCTTCCTATAATGATATATCACCACTATGTGCGTTGGTGGGTACTTACGTATTATCCCGCCGACCATTGGCAAAACAAAAAAATTGCCAAATAGAGTCCTTTAGTCCATTGAAACGATCGGTATGCACGGCTGCAGACAAATATTCACATGAATAAAATTAAATCTCATGTCTCCAAAATTCTTTCAACATCTGAGTTTTATGCACTAAATAAAGCTACTTGTCCTATCAATGTGACTAATGCCCAAAGCAATTCAATTGAGTTATGTCAATGAAAGATCTGTTTAAAAAAAAAATCATAAAAGGCTAGTAATGTGTTCAAGATATACTGTAAATTCCTTGAAAATTAAAAAAATGCTACTGAGGTACAGGTATAGGACAAAATAATAGGAACACCTGTGAATGAATGCAAAATTTTTATTAGTTGCAGGGTGGCTACAGAACCTGGAATTCATGGAAATCAGGGAATTTCACTCTTCTGGAAATGTCAGGGAATTTTTAAATTTTTAAGTTTCCCTTAAGTCCTCAATATCTGGCTACTTGGCCGATTTGGGAGAATGACGATTCCGAACTTTTTCTTCTCGGCAACTAATCCAAACCATCGATATCCCGCCCAAAACCGCCTGTTGGATGTTCTGCTTGCTTTTTTTTTTTTTTTTTTTTTGCTTTTTTTTCATCTGGGATCATTATTATGCCTGGAACAATTATGACTGTTAGATTTCTGATGATCCTATAACTTAGCAGCACAGCTATTATGCTATGAATAGGAAACAGCATGTGACCTATATTAAAGAAAATAACATATTGTATTTGTGTTATTTTTTAAATTAAAAAAAAGTATTGCACTGGTTTTGCTTTACCTTGAAGCTAGCAAGTATGGCTGAAGTTGGGGAAATTTTATTTAATGTTTTCCATTCTTTTTTATCTAACGATGTTTGTTTTGATTTTTATCATAAATTTATTATGGCGCAATTATACTTTGACTATTTAGAATTAAATTTACTTATTAAATTTTTATTTTTTTTAACTCGCTCCAGTATTTGATTTTTTGAATTATAGCGCACATCAGGGAATTTTTGAAGAAATCTTCTGGAAATCAGGGAATTTTATTTCTCTAATTCTATAGCCACTCTGTGGTTGGGAGTAAGGCCACAATGGGCCCGAATTACAGCTTGTATCCAATGTGGGATCGATAAATAAGGGTTGTGTACAACTTTTAAGGGTCCTTGCTACTCCGAAATTTTTTCGATTTTGCATTGAACTCGTTTCGGTGGCAACGCAGGGGGAGGGTCCATATTCTCCGGTTAGTGATACTTGATTGGACAGCAGTGGCTGATTGACAATGTCAGCAAAGGGGGAACCTAGAGAAAAGAGATACTTCTCATATGACACCAGAGGTCACACTGTCAAGAAGTTAATCACTTTCTTTTGCCCGGGTAATAAGAGGAACCTAGTTTGTTGAGGTTGTAGCCGGTCTCGCTATCCTAGTAAGTGGGCTATGTGTATAGCTGTAATGCTACTTTTAAAAAAAAAAAAATTTGAAACTTATTTAATATTAATAATTTTTTTTAATTAAAAACAAATGTATTTACGAGTAGAAATAGATTTGTACTGTTAATTAAGAAAAAAAGTTTAAATAGGGGTGCCAGACGAGTTGATAAAAAAAAGTTATCCATGGTACCATAAGAACTACATTATCCTGAAACTCATTACAACGTATCAATTTCAAGAGACGTTTATTTGGAATTTAATTCAATTGGAAATTCTGGATTGTAACACAATAAAGTTATTTTTTAATAATAAAACAAAGGTAATAGTTTTTTTAAATTATGAATAGCTCAATATATAAAAAGATTATTTGTATTAAAAAAAGATTATTTGTATTGTAATTATGTCGTTACATAGAGAAATTATGGTAAACATAATTAAAAATAAAAACAGCAAATAATTTCGCAAGGGTTATATTATTGTTTACATTTTCAGTGATCAGAACGTTTTGGTGTTCTTTTACATTAAACATATGGCAATATTTCCTGGAAGAAAAAAAGTAATTCTTCAAATTCCTACACTCTACAAGCACATTTTAGGACATTGTCATCTATAAAATCATAAAAAAAAAAACTTAAAGATACAATCATATTTACTATTTCATTATATTCATTTTGAAACAAAATTTCAATTTAATAGAGACCAAGGCAAGCTGTTGCAATACTAATAATTCACATACTTATTCGTCAAAGTTCGTTAGAGTGATAACAAGTAATAAAAACTGTTTTTAGCACCTACATAAATTTTGTCAAAGTATCCTCAATAAAATAGATAACTCTAAATCTTTATAAGGTATTTTAATATTCCTTCGGGACAGTTATCAAACAAATTCAGTTTCAACAAATTTATTTTATTAAATTTTCTGAAACAGAAATGAATGTTTTTAAACCTAAATAATGAACCTTGGAGGTTCAGCTATAATTATAGTGACCAATGGGACAATTTACAAAAAGAACATGACTCATATTTAAATAGTGTGCAAATCAAGATGGATTTAAGTTCTCAACGAAATTAGCATTTTAATGAATGCGATAGAGACATTTTTCTTTGCAAAAGGTTATGTAGTTCTAATTTTTTTAATATGTTATAAAGGTCTGTCCCGTGGTTTATAAACCAAGTTTTTGACCTCCTAACCCTTGTGGTGCAGGGTGCACCAAAAACCAAGTCGTTTTTCAGTTTATACGTCATAACTGTTTGCCAATGCATCTTAGAAACAAACATTATATTCAAAAGTTATAGAGTATTAAATTTTCTACAACTTTTGTGCATGAAGTTTTTTTGTAGAACTATTATGTAAATAGTTAAGCCGCATGAAAGTCAACACTTTTTCGTAAAAATACTATTTTTTTAAGATTTGTGTCTAGTTTTTTTATGTCTCCGTAATGGTACGTCTTAGAGAAAAAATTTGTAAATATAAGCTGTAGAACAATAAATTTCCTACAAGTTTTATACAACAAGTTATTTTCTAGGACTAATAGCAAAGGAGCTACTCTGGTTTTGGCATTTTCCATGGTGCACCAAAAAAAATATGCTTTTCAGTTTATAGATCATAACTCTTATCCTAAATACAAATATTAAATTTAAAACTTGTAGAGTATTAAATTTGCTATAATTTTTGTACATAATTGGTTTTTGTAAAACTATTATGTAAAGAGTTAAGTAGCATCAAAATAAAAACTTTTTCTTTGATTTTACTTTCGAACTTTATAGCAAGAAAAGAAATTTATACAATGTAGAAGTAAGTACAAAAATTTTCAGAAAAATACAGGGTAAGTAAAACTGTAAAGAAGTTTTTTAAAAAAAAACATGCACGGTCTTCACAGAACTGAAGTTATCTATTAATAAGGGTAAAATAATACCAAAAACCATCAGACACACACAAAACTAGGGGTGTGGAACATCGCACAACTTTCAATTACACTATAATACTGACGTGGATTCGTGTCATGCTATACTTTCATACCCTATGTATACACATATGGGTGATTGAAAGCAAAAAATGATCCCCTTCTGAAACTTTTCAAAAATATTTCATTTGACATGAAAATGAATAATTAAAAGTGTCTAAAAAATATCTAGCAAAGAAGCGTGTTGTTTGGGGGGTGGGAACTTAGGGGATTTATAATTAAAAAATTAATTTTGGAACAATCTAGTCATGTGCAGGCCCTGATCATTGCCTAGGCCCTGGCCTTGGGCCCATGATTTTAGTGGGCCCCGAAATTGGCTGTAAACTTATAACTTTTCTTTCTTTTTGTGAATACCTTTTACAATCTGTATTAAAGAAATTGTATTTATTCAAATGCATCAAACCATCATTTAAAAGCGTAAAAAAAAACAATATTTCTCGAAGAAATATTGAATGCAAGATCAGCAAATGCCGGCTTTGAAGTTGTGAATAATGATATAGATATTGTTGTCACATATAATACTACACATTGTGATCGTGAAATACAATGGTACATTACAAAGTTTTATGTTTTGATTTATAAATTTGATTATTTGAAATTTGTTTCTTTATTTATGATAAAAAAAACTTTAAGAAGACAATATATTGAATTAATTTATTAGCTTTTTCTATATTTAATGTTAATTCATTTGACAACGAGTCAAGCTCATTTCCAATAAATCTCGCATTTGATGAAGGGGCACCCTAAAAGTGTCCGGGCCTTGAACCCCAACCTGTCATGACCAGGCCTTGGTCATGTGACGCATGTTTATAGAATAGTTTTTGATGCTGAATCAAATGAAGAAAAAAAAGGCAAGACGCTATTACCAATCAAGAAAAAGTTATAGTCCTTCTTACAAACGAAAAAACATGTAAAAAGCGAGAAAAGGTAAAATTAGACAAAGAAATAAAAAATTATTTAGCAGAGAAGTGTGTTTTTGAAGTGGTGGGGAGGGGGGGGGGGGGTGAATGACGAATACGTGTGGAGTATTTTTTGATGAAATTGATGATTTTTTTACTCGAATAAAAAAAGGGGGGGGGGGAGATGATATAACTATCCTCCATAACTGTTATAGTCCATTTTATAGACGAAAATACATGTAATATAAAAGTTCATGTAATGAACCAAAACTGAGTGGAAACAGTTAAAAAACAACCAAAATTTAATCGAAAATGTACCAGTTAGCAATAAAATAAGGAAATAGTTATGAATAACTGAAATAGTAAGTAAGCAAAAACATTAGTGATAAAGAATAAGTAATGAAATAAAGTAGCTTTTACAAGTAATTTCGTTTATAAAAATGACTTTATAAAATAGTTATATCGTCTTGCTTTTTCTTTCATTCGTTTCAGCGTCAAATAATACTTCACACAAGTCTCACAGGCCTAGATTATAATAAAATTAATTTTTAGTTTAAAAAAAAAAACTTCACCCCCTCAAAAAACGTCCTTCTATGCTATATAGTTTCTTTATTCTCATGACAAAACGTTTTTGCCACTGGCAAGTTTCATGACCGGACCAATTTTTTCCTTCTTTATGTCGTATTTTACCTTTCCTCGCTTTTCACATGTGCTTTCGTTTATTTACTGTATATTCTTCTAGATTGTTTAACGTCTTGCTCTTTTTTTTTCATTCGATTTAGCATTAAAAAATACTCTAAAATCATAAGGCCAAATGCTTAGATAGTTCCAAAATTAGTTTTTCAGTAATAAAAATCCCCTAATCCCCTACGCTCCCCCCAAAATAAACACCCTTCTTTGCTAGATATTTTTATACTCTTTTGATTCTTCATTTTCATGATGAATTAAATGTTTTTACCAAGTCTCGTGATAAATGAAATGTTTTTGTCAAGTTTTGTGAACGGAGCAATTTTTTGTTTTTTATATCCTATTTTACTTGTACTATATTCGAACATTTTCCTAATTTAGGAGTTTTCCAAAAACAATCGAAAATCGCAAACTTAAACTTTTCTTGTTTCAAATATATTCTCATTCCCTCTAAAATATTCAATCTTGGGAAATGAACTAACGTTTTCATGAAGGACAAGTTTCAATATGCAATCAGCCACCTTTTACTGCACCACACCAAAACCCGAAATCTCTATGAAAGGAAAGACAAGAACCCCATTCCATTTCTTAGAAAAGGGAAGCGATTCCCTTCCCCCCTATCCACTCCACAAAGTTAAAAAAAGAAATCCAGCTCTTCTCCGACAATTAAGGTGGAGTTTATGGGAGGCGTGGTTTTCACATTTTTCTCTTATAGTTAGCTTCAAAGTTTGTCTAAAATTAACAGTTTGAAAAATAAAAATGAAGTTTTGAAACTTGAACTAAACAGATAATAGTTCGATATTTATTTTTCAGTCATCAGTTTTTAAATATCTCTATTCCTTTTCCTGTAAAATGAAGTTAAAGTAAAAAGGATTATATTTATTCTATTTAAAAAAAAATTAACAAAATTTTTGACAAAACTAAAAAGATTAAAAGAATCCTCAAAGATATATCTATCCAATAGAGCAAACCCTGCAGAAATATTCTCAAAACTTCTTGCAAATTCAAGCATTTGTTGCATATTTTCCCATTGCCTTAGCATTAGAGGGGAAATTCAAGATGGATGGTATCGAGGAGCCTTAAGGAAATTCGCTTCCTTCCTCTTGCAGAGCAATCTCAAGTTCAGGTAGTGTGCATGGAGGAGGAAACCTAGCATAGACTGTTCACTTAATCCCACAAAGAATCAATGATGTTGAGATTAGGGGATTGAGGACACCACGTGAGATAATCCACTTCATTATACTCATCCAACCATGTTTGAACTCAGCGAGCCGTGCATATGGGGGGTTGTTGTCCTGGAATAGAGGACGTTCTCCGGAACACAGAATCTGAAGTATAGGGTGTAAATAATTTGTGAGAATACTATTATGTTCACCTGTGACCGTCCCTCTCAGGGCTATAAGTAACCCTAAGCCGTGCCAAGAAATAGCTCCCCATACCATCACAGAGCCCCTCCCTTGCTTCATGGTAGACAATAATTATGCCTCTTTGCATGTCAAACATAATGGGACTTTGGTGGGAACAGAATTTTCTCATACAAATGCTCGACTAATACTTGCCCTTTTGCTGGCACTAGGTGGCAGACTGCTGCTATACTTGTATTGGAGGGTCGAAGTATGGCACATTTTGAAATGGGTGTTCCTATTATTTTGTCCTATACCTTTATGAAACTTTTTTTTTTCTCATTGACTGTTTAATTCATACTTTTTTTGTGTTTTTTTATTTCCTCTTTTTTGCCTTTTGGCCAGTCAAATCCCTGTTATAGGATGTTAGTAACAAATCCTGTTGCAGGAAAGGGTTGTATGATTTGAAGATTAATTACTGAGAACCTACTACATATTCTGGAATTTTTCCTTTTGAATAGAAAATTACCCTTTTAATTTTTAAAAAAAAAATAGAGGTGTAAGTTAAGATACAACTTTTGGAGGACTGTTTTTGAGTTTTTAGACATTATGGATATGAAACTGCTCTTAGTAATAGAATAACTATAGCTACAACATTGAACTATACAGAAAATCAGGTTCTAATCACTGACTATACCGCAATATTTAAATTATGACTTTTTTTAAGTGTTAACATAGGATACAGCAGTGAACGAGACAAGTCATGAGGTAGTGCCCAAAGTAGAGGCATAATATTCAATCAGCAAACAACATTGCTGGTAATCTGTTATCAGCAGAATTCATGACTCAGTGAAAGAAGGCTTGTCTAGAATGCAAGAAACCTGGTTCAGATCTTGCCATGGGCACACTGTGAACTCTGGTTTCAAAATGAATAGAAATTATGGCAATAGTGTCAGGGGTTTCTTTTTGTTTAGTTTCTATCTGCTAGCATCAAATAAATTTTTCTAATTAATTTATGTTTGAAAACATTAGTTTTTTTTTTTTTTTATCCTTTTATGTACTATAGTCTTAATTTTTCAGAATAAGTTTTGGTACTGAATATGTCTTGTTGAAGAAGTTGAATGTGCCTGCATCCCTTTTTTATTCATTTAATTGGTGACATGTTTGTTTGAAAATTGTTGTTTCAAAATATTGATTCTAGGTAAAAAAAAAAGTTTTGTTTTTAAAGTTATTTTTGGAAAATTGTAGAAACATTTTATGATACTACTTTTCTTCTGCTACTGGCCGACCAAACGGTATAGTAGTTAGCGTACTAGCTTCTAGACCGCGAGGTTGCGGGTTCGAGTCCTGTGTTAGGCATGGGTGTTTGTAAATGTATGTTGGCTGTTTAATGAGGAATGTTTCGGCGCATTATAGCCCTCATGTTGCTGACGGCGCCAGATAATCTGAATACAACCAACAATCTTCTGCTACTGAGTCACACACTTAAGAAGGAAAAAAGTTTATTACCGAATTACTTTTTTCAGCAACTTCTAACTAATTAATTTAAATGTAAAGTATGTACTTTAATTGAAATAGTTTCTCTCTATCAAGTAAACATTTAACTTGTTCTGTATTTGAAAAAAATACTGATAATTTGAAAGTAAAAATACTTTCTACTCAATTACATTTTTAGTCAAGCAACTTTAAATGCTAAACTATAAAAAAAATATACTTTTTTCCCTAGTCAAATTATCAGACTCATCAAATGTATTTTTCATATTAATTAGATATCTGTATTTTTAATGCTAAAAAAAAGTATTATGCCACTCTCATATCTGTCTTGGAAGTCGAAAAATTTAATTACTTTAGTCATGATAAAAAAGGTAAGTTAGCAATATGTAAAGAAATATAACTTTATAACATTGATCACAGAAATTTGATTCATTCAAATGTAAAATATTAACAAATGTATTTTCTTCATAGAAAGAAGATGTGCGTCCTCATATTCGCAGAAAATTTCATTTTGAAGAATTTTTACCCTCCCAGTAACCAACTTATAACATGGATCAAAATGTTGGTCATATTTTATCACTGAACTTTGTATAAACTCATTAGTTCATTGTATATAATTTTAAAATGTTTCATCTCATAAAGAACTTTAGATAATATATATGGCTTTTAGCAATTGTAAATTACATTTTGCATTTTCTTGTTATTTAGCTACTTAAGTTATCAAAGTTTTTATTAAAATGTTAGGTTTATATACAGTTGTCTTATTTTTATCGTTATTCAAATCATATAAGCCAATTGTTGAAGTAGTAGCTTTGTTATAGCAGTATAAAGTTTAACAAACTATGGATAAGATTTTGATCATTTAACTTGTATTCAATTAAAGCTTGTTTTAAACAATTGGTTTGTTAATTCAAATTGTTTTTTTTTTTGTTTTTTTCTCCTAAATCTATGCCTCTATACTAAAGGCCTTAAACCTTAGCTGAAATGACCATACCTGTTATAGATAGTACTAAAATACACTTACAGTAATTTCTGAAAATGGTTTAAAATTGTAATGTCGAGTTGGAATTATAAAATTAAAAAGTCACTATTCTAAAGTTTTGGTCAGAAATAGCTTAATGGAAATACATCGGCAAATGACAGTTTCTGGTTTTATTTAAAGCTTGAAGCTAGTTTAAACTGACTTTGAAAGATATGGTTCTTGAAATGGAATTTGCCTCTCAGAAGAAACCTTAATCTACGAAGTGATGATCTTTGGCACATTCGACTAATGACTTTGACTATGCTAATAGGACAATCTAGAATTATGCTCAATGAGCCATTACTTCTTAATGTTATATTGCTCCTGAAGAGACCCGAGTGTAGTACATTATTCAAAATTACAGTAAAGGATTCTGTTGCATATATTTTAATTTTATTAATGCAAGAGATAAATTACCACGAAATTAATGTACTGATTAACTGCAAATTCTTGATTATTGTAATAGTTTTAAAAGTTAAACCCAATTACATTGGATTAAACATGATGTTTTTATTGTTACTTTCGCACTTTTATTTAAGTATAGAAAGCAATAATTTTTTACATAGATTAAAAAAAAAACAGCTTTAAAGTCAGGTACAATTTTCTTTTAAAAAAAATCAGTTTTCAAGCATTACTTCAACCAACATAAGAATGCAAGTAGTGCTTTCTTACTAAAGATGACAGTATAATTTCTAATTTAAATACATACAACTTTTATTGAAGGTTACTGAAGTAATATTGATAATGAACTAAACTTAATTGTGTATGAAACTTTATACCTCGTGGATAAATAGCAGTATTTAGCCTAGCATTGGTTCCCAACCTCTTTGACTTTAAGGAAGTCAAATATGGTCCAAGGAGCCTACCAAGATTTTAGCACAGTTACAGACCCTTCTTCCAGCGACTCAAAATCCTGAATGATCTCAAAACCAGCTCTTTTCCATGCGTAACATTTTTGCTGAAACAGTATACCTAAATAAAGTTTATCGTCAAAGTAAATTTTAATATCCTGTTGCACTTTGTTCCAAAGGTACACATTACATGACTTACAAATTGAAAATTCCTCAATAAAGCCTCTGCCAATTAAATATTTTGCTTGTTTTTTGTTATACTTAAACAGCTACTGTCCGAAGGCTTTCCAGGTTGATATTAGGCAAGTTTTTCACTTCGTATTTCGCTTGAAATTTTTTTGTAATCGTTTATCAAATGTTTACCAGCCAAATTATTCTTCTAAATTTCCCTTTTACCTGTATATAACTGATCAGGCATGTTTGTGTTGAGCACCAATCAAGTTAATCCCTTTCTTCAGTAGCTTGTCATGTTTTTGTTTACCATAAAATTGCTATTTTGGCTGGGATAGCTTTCTTGATTTCAAAGTTTAAAACTTCTGATTTTTCCTCCCATATTTTTGTTAGTCTTTGTATTTCTTTTATGTTAATCGGGTATTAGATCTTCAGCAGTTTCTCTCTTACCTGACTGGGATAAAATTCACCATTTCATCTGATTTAACTTACTGTCCTACCACAAAATGATTAGAAATTAGTCCAAAACAAAATATAAAAGTGACCCTGTGTTTAAAAAATGGTAAAATTCTCTAGGAAAAAACTGTTTGCCATATAACATGGATTCTAAATTAATAGTTTCAATCAAAAATTAGGATCAAATTTCAATGGGAATACATTGCCATATCTTGTAAAATTAAAATTTGAAAAATAAGTTAACCTCTTTATAACCCCCTACAAGTAATTCATCTTTCTCTCATAGCTACAACCTAATCATATTTGATTAATGTACTTTCAGAATGCAAGTAATTGTTAAGCCACATAAACACTTGTGGAAATGCTAATGATTTGGAACTTGGATGTGTATCTATTATCACCTATTTTTTCACTAAAAAATTACTTCATATTTTGGTTTTTATACCCAAATAGTAAATTAATCTATTTGACACGGATTGATCACTTTACCTTCATGTCTGCAAATGGAGTTACACTGACACACGATGCCTCAAAGATTTTGTGTTGTGTTAAGATCTTTACTACACACTGGATAAATGATAACTTTTATAATCTAAAATTAAAGTAGTCTTTTGTATTTCTTGCAGTGTGATTCAAAGTATTGTCTTGCCAAAATTCAAACTGAGAAACACAGAAACTCAGCAAATGGCAGCAGGTTCTCCTCTAATGTCGGTATAATACTGTGATGCTTGGCGACCACTGATTGATAAAGTACAGGGACACATACCGTTGGTAGCAAAAGGCTGCCTAAGCCACCACCTTGTCTACGATTAAAAAGATTTGCAGGTTTCTTGCGCATGTTATGCCAGTACGAAAAACCGTCATCGTGACCATCTAGATTTCACTTTCTTTCATCGCTAAATATTACTGATTACCATTTCGGTCCATATGGCACGATTCCGAGCCCACAACATTCTTTGTGATTTATAATGTGTTTTCAGATATGGTTTTCATTTTGCAATAAACCAATGTTCCTGTTTTCAAAATTCAACTACCGATCGCATCCTTTGATACTGAGAACTCCGATGACCTTCGAATTTCATGAACAGTCATTTGTTGAGCACTCGTCAGTCTTTGGATTTGACGATCACTGTGTTAATTCGTCACATGTAGCCTCCCAGATCTGCTTTATATTTGCATCAACTAGATACAACTCGATAAATAGACTTCTTTGATCAATTAATAATAGCCTAAATATCTAAAACGAGCAAACTTTCAGCTTTTAACTGCCAAATCTTTGTAACCTGATCTCTTTAAATTTCTTTAATTTATGGTTTCTTGATCGCAAAGTGTAACTGTTTGCAGAACTTAAGTTCTCGAAGTCTAGCTTAATCTCTTAAATTTACAAGTGCAAATAAAATTCCTAAAAACTCATGATCACGTCTAAACTTTTGCAGCAAGTCAAACAACTGTATTTTGCAAAACAGTTTTTAAAGATATTTGTAATTCTATCATCACAATTTTCATGCCAAAGATGTCATTGTCTTAACTTTTGCATGGCAGTGTAGCATAGAGGATTGCATTATTGTATCTAGTTCAGTTTAATTCCCTTCTTTGTTTCTTGATAACTGAGTTCTGATCATTTTCCCTTTTAACTATATTCTACTTCTGTGAAAATTAATTGTATGATAGAAATATTGAGCTTCCTGGCTAGCAAACTGTCTGGAGTGACAGATTTGGCATAAATTTCCGAAAAGAGTTTAATACGTAACTAAAATACAAACCTGATATTGCTCCAGAACAATTTCTATCATCACCTAAATTGCTGAAAGACACAAACTAATATTTCCTTTCAAACCACTTACCCAACAATGGTTCAATAAGGATTGTTACTCTCTCAGATCAGATCTTAAAACCTTGCAATGTTTAACCAAAAACTAATTCTGAAAATTTCGGCTCTTTTAGCACATTGCGAAAATAATATAAAATGATTTGCAGGACATTAAAGACAAATATTTCTATGATATCAATTAATAAATTGTAAGAAAAAATATATAATTGTCCCAAATGTATCTTTAAATGGTACGAATATAACATGAAAACTGCTGAAACAATTTGAATAGGATTTTTTTTTTTTTTTCAATAGAGGTATCTTCACCAATCATAATTATGAGGAACAACAATTTTTCATATTTTTATGTTAACTTGTACAGATTATCCATACATTGTATGGATTTCAGCTATGCATGGTTTGAAGAATAGCTCATTAAATTGTACGAATTTCGCAGGTTTTTTTTTTTTTTTATGGGAAACGGATATTTTCAGCCACTAAAAAGTAAAATTATTCTTAACCTTTTCTGTTTTTGCAATTTTTAGTTGTTACTAAAAAGTTTTTTAAACAAGGATTGACTAAGAACTATAAGATGCACATTTCAAATGTACATAATTAAAGTTGAATTGCTTTTCTGATGCAATTGCACAAACCAACATTCTAATAGTAGTTACGTAATTTCTTTTGGAGGAATTCCATTTGCATGGAAGTCATCAAAACAAAAATGTATTGCTTTAAGGTCCATGGAATCCAAATTTGTTACCTTAATCGAAAGTACTAAAGAAGTTTTGTGGTATTCTTGACTTTTAAATAAGATGGGTGTGGTTGTATTAAACCTTTGCAATATTGTGATAACCAATCAGCTAAATATTTTTTTACAGCATAATCTATATAATTTCAAAACTAAACATATTGATGTAAAATTTCAATTTATGAGACAATAGAAGGATGATAATTTATTTGATGTTAAGTATATTTGTTCTAAAAAGAATTTTGCAGATTTTTTTAACTAAACCTTTGCGTACAAATAATTTTGAAGCAATTGTGTACAAGATTTTTAAAGTGTGTTAATATGTGTGAATCTTTATTTTTATTGTATTAACAGGGTTTCCACGGTCATTGAAAGTCATTAAAAGTGCTTAATATTTTTGAACTTGTTTTCAATACCTTGAAAGTATTTGAAAATGCTTAGAGATGCTTAAAAGTCCTTGAAAATTCTTAGAGGTCCTTAAAAGTCCTTAATTTTTGCAGATGTGTACCAAACTGCACAATTTTTAAAAATACAACTCGAACTTGCTATCCCCGCGTGACCGCCACTTATCCGCACCGTATCGGAATTCTCTGACATATTTGTATTATGCATGCGCCAATTTGTAACTTTTTTGGTAGAATATACTTTATTAAATTTATGTATAGACATGATGCCTGAAAACCAATTTTCAAAGGTCCTTAAAAACATTATTTAAGTCCTTAAAAGTCAGTGATTTTCATTCTGTGATTTGAGTGGGAACCCTGATAAAACTTGTTTTGTAACCGATGGGGCCATATGTTGTGCATCTAAAAAAGATTTCGATCACAGAACTGAATTACATAATTCTTTCAAAGCGAATAGCAGATCATAATAATGAATTATAACTAATTCTTTTTCTACTTTAAGTTTCCATTTCTACTTAATTTTAGTTTCAATTTGAAGAATGTTTAAAAGATGCGTAGATGCTTCTATTGTGGAAGATGTGTGTTTCGTGATGTCTTGATAAAGTTTGTCTCATAATCAATGCTCTGTGTCAGTTACTGCTTTTAATAATTTTAGATTATAATAAAAACATCTACAGATCTATCGATTGAACTGTTTGAATCATTTATTGGTTGTGAATAAAGCGGAAAGTATCGTGTGTCATTGATAGCAACTGTTACGGTTGATATGTAAGTAACTAGTACCATGTAAGCTATATTGGATATGTTATTATCTAAGCCAAATGAGGGCCGCGTAGCCCAGTCGGGAGAGTATCGTTCTCGCAACTAGAAGGTTGTGAGTTCGGGCCTGGGACCGACTAAAGACCGCCGTGTTCGCTAATGGTGACTGGAGCACGTTAAATCAGTCATGGTCGCAAAGTCCTCCAAGTTCCCATACAAATCAATACCTCTGGGGGTGGCAAAGCCAAGTCTTCTGGTGGAATCTTCTGCTTGGTATTGCCTCTAAATTAAGAAGTTCCACATACGGTCGGTAGTGCTGCCATCTATCGGGTAGCTACCGAAAGAGGTAGAAATGAACTCTTCGGTGGCTATAGGTAGACTTGCGCACTCCCACTCGCGAGTGTGCGCTTACATCCTGTGCAGTACTGCCCACTACTGATCTGTACGGGATATGGGGTTGGTACAAAATGCTTAAGCAGAGGTGCCTTAGTCCCCATAGTCCTCGATAAGAAGAAGAAGATCTAAGCCAAATACTTGTATTGATGTAACTAAGCTAGACGGTATTGGATTGTTATTATTTCCTAATGGCTTCTTGCATTAAATTTAAGTTGGAACAGGATTTTTTAGTAAATTCATCTCCATCTCTTCTACCTACGTAGTGGACTATATTGTATGACATGAGGATGTACAATACATGCGGGTCAATGTATTAATGTTTCAGATTTCCATTCGTAATCAAGGGTTTCTTCTGGTGTTGTTATTGTCCAATCTCTATGGAGTTCATTAAATCTAAATTAGGTATATATTGTTTGGATTTTTCGTATTTTTTTTTTATCTTTGAATTCTCCTGTAACTAATTTCTTGGATCAGTTTAAGTGCTTTTTCTGGTTTTGTTGTGTTTTTTGTCATGTAATCACTGGGTAATTCGGTTCCCTTATCATAAATTTCAATCTCTGGAAATGTCATGGAGTGTTCTACATACGCTTCTAAGTAGGGTTGTGTCTGATATATTAATTTTGGTGTCACTGTACCTCCTGCAGTTGTTAGAGTATTTTCTAAGGGTATGATATTAAACAAATCCACATTTGGCTATGGTCCATCTTTTGGCCATAGCATTAAGTGATAGCCAATCTGATGGTTTTAATGATTTGGTAACACATCATGTATATAAAAGCATCTTTTGAAATCATTTAAAATTACACAATAATTCACTTTTACTAATTATCAGTATTAACATAAGTTTATCGTAAACACCAATTAATACTTAAGCATTTGCAAAGCTAAACAAGAGATGTACTGGGACATAATATCGGCCAGGTAATTTTAGATTTATGCCTGCCTAAATTTTAATATAATCATTAATCAAACTTTAATAATTATAGTTAATAAAATATTTCCTATAATCAATTAATGAAAAATTTTTATTGATTAATATATTTTATTTAAATATTTCTAATTAATTTCATTATTTATATAGTCTTATTTATTATTTTTTTAATAATTGAATTGTTTTATTAATTAGTTTGATTAAATAAAATTTTCTCTGTCTCTGAACTTAGTTTCCTTAAACTATGGATACTTTATTGCAAAAACTAAAACAGAAATTCCAAAATAAAGAATGTCCAGGTATGTAACTAGTTTTAGAAAATAACACCTGAAATGATAATATATATTTAACCTTAAAAGTTATAAAATAAGTAAAAAGTCTCAATAAATGATAATATATAAATCTTAGAGCATATTTTTCGGTTAGGCCAAATAAATAAAAATTGTAGTCCATTGGTATTCCAATAAAATCTTTTTAAAAAATTATGTCATGATTGGTAAGAGGGACACTCGCTGTGTGGTTACCAATGTATTTAATCGTTCTTTATTAATAACGATAATAAAAATTATTAAAGATCAAACGGAGAGATCATTGAAATTAATTTTTTCAATAGTTAAATATGTAAAAAAAATTATTTATTATAAATTTAATTTTTAAATAATTATCTGAAAACATGTGCTTCATATTTATGATAGTTATCTTTATTTAAATTGAATAAAAGTTTTTAACATCGGTTAAGGGGGACAATATTTTGTCAAGTTATATAATTAGCGCCAGTTTTTGTTAAAAAAAACTTTCATATCTTATATAAAATACTCTTTAACTTACGAGAATTCGCGCTGATGTGTTGCTATGGGAATATTATATTACGACAGGGTCTATTGAAACCAGCGCGCGTTCTCGCGGGTTAAATCATATTTAATAGCTATTCCTTCGGAAAAGAATCGAAAATCGGCATTGCGTTGTTCTTCAAAGTAAGAAACTGACTTATTACGGTTTCTTTCCTTTGGCATCGGACAATCGGAGCAAACGCGTTCCGTCGATAAAGTGCAAACAATAATTTATTATTTAATTCTTGTTAAGATTTTTTTATATTGATTTAGAGATATTGCAAGGGTCGTAACTGTTATGAAACTCAACTCAACTTTGCAAGAAAGTTTCGGTTCTTGTTTGGTTCTTAAAGTTTTGGTTCTTGTATTTAAAATCAGGGCCCGATTTAGAATTTTTTTTACTGTAGGCCGAACGTTCAGAGAGGGGCCCCAATAGCAAATATTTCTTTACGTTACAATATTACCAGATCAAGCTACATTCGTTAAGACTAACTTTTTACAATTAAAACTCATAGTTTACTTTCACACGATTTTTTTGTTATAAATAGTATGATCTTGATTTGCTCAAAACTTTTGAATTAATCAAGACCCCCCCCCCCATGAACACTAATTTTAAAGTACACTTTCCTGTATTTTAAACTTACATTTTACCACAGGGTCCACAAATTATATAATAATACAAATTACTTAATTTTATAACAATAATTGTAAATAATACAAAGTAACCTTTCCACTGTTTCTACGATCTTACCAAAAAGGAGGGCCAAAAAAGTCCACGGAAGAGCCTGCAAACCAACCAATCACAAAGACTCTTTCATTTCATAATATAAGAAGTTGTATATAGTTGGTTGGTGAACATCTCTACAAGAGGCGAGAGAAGAACAGCTGCGTAAAGCCTTTGTCTCCGTGTACATATGAAGAAGTTGTATATGATTGGCTGAAACGGAAAGATTTGTTTTATTAGGTTAATCTGATTCTCAACCACTGTGCCGCGGCACTTTTGTGTGCCGCCAAATTTTAGAAATGTATATTTGTAATTAGTCCCTTAATAAAAGTACTGTTGTTTTTGTAGTACATATTATATTATTTTATTTTACATTCCAAATTATTATCATAGACTATTTTACACAGTGTATAATAGGTGTATTACAGTGTATTATAGGTAGGTAAAGTAAACAACTTTTAAACTTATCTTTTTCTTTGTGTGCCGCCAAATTTTGAAATCGTTAAAAGTGTGCCGTGACAAGAAAAAGGTCGAGAATCACTGATCTAACTTAACTCCCTGTGACTATAAAAAATATGGAATTTGCGGATGTGTAACTAAAATTTTTTTTATTATTTTTGTTCAGTACTTCCCATAAAAAGACCATTATATTTAAAACTTTCAAAATTTGGGGGCCCCTAGGCCCTGGCCTAATGGTAAATCTGGCCCTGTTTAAAATTTGTCATTCGTGAAGTGAGTGCGTAGTAAATGGAATGTTCTTTCTCTGAATCAGCTTGTCTGTTTATTTGCTTATCATATCCATAATATGAATCTTGCTCTGTTTGTTAAATAGTGGCGTCCGTGACAGTGAAAGTATGGAAAAAGTGAAGGCAATAAATAAGAAAGGCACTACGCACGACTTTTACCGTGAGTGCGAATACGATTCAAGATGAATTGAACCATGAATAATCACTCTCAGATCTGCAAGCTTTGCAAAACAAGCTTCGGGATAAATTTGATCGTCTGTGTGCCGCCCAGGAGGAAGTATCCAGTGCTCTTCTAATTGATGAAGTGTTGGCGATCACACATGAAGGGGATTTTGTGACTGCGGAGGAATATTAGGAGCAGGTATTTGACTGTGTCTGCTATGTTGGAAACGGCGATAGCCAATTTGTCCACCATTGTACCCGCATCGGAGTACGCTGAATCAACAGGAGGAAAACGTCGGTTTAAGTTACCCCGATTAGAACTGATACGTTTCAGCGGCGATCCCAAAGAGTTTTTGACCTTTTGGGCACAATTTGTCAAAATTCATGAAGATGAAGACATTGTTGAGGAGTATAAATTCCAATATTTGTTGCAATGTGTTGTTCCTGCCTCAAAAGCTGCAAGACTGGTTGAGAGTTTCCCATCAACCAGGGAAAATTATTCTAAAGTGATTAAACAGCTTACTGAACGATTTGGCCGTGAAGACCTTCTTGTCCAAATATACGTTAAGGACTTGCTGAGTATAGTGATAAGAAATGCATCGGGAAAATACTAAATTGACTTATGCGAACTCTACGACCTTCTAGAAGGCAAGTTAATGGCTTTGGAAAGCTTAGTGAGAACAAAAGAAAAATTTGCGGACTTTCTTGAACCACTTGTGGAGTCGTGTTTGCCCGAAACAGTACTACGTGCGTGGACGAGAAGCCGCTCCTTGGATGAGTCATCCCGCAGTTCTATTCCCCCCCCCCCCCCCAGTTTTCCAGTGGGCGTTCCTTGAAGAAACTCATGTTCTTTCTTCATGGTTGGTTGGTTGGTTGTATTCAGATTATCTGGCGCCGTCAGCAACACGAGGGCTATAATGCGCTGAAACATTTCGTCATTAGACAAGCCAACATACATTTACAAACACCCATGCCAACACGGGACTCGAACCCGCAACCTCGCGGTCCAGAAGCTAGCACGCTAACCACTATACCGTTTGGTCGGCCTTTCTTCATGGAGAAGCTCAAAGCAAAGAAATGATATTACTCGCTCGCTCTGGACTTGGTGACCCGCAGAAGAGTATTTCGGAAAGAAAAAATAGTAGTGTAGTGCAAATGAATCCCACAAGTGTAGTGTTAATAAATTCAGGTTAGGAAGAGGGGTCCGGCAAAATTCAGTGTATATTTTGTTGTAAACATCATTTAAGTTCTGAATGTTTTTTTAGCTCGCAAAATGTCTTATAATGATAGAAAGATTATTATTATGAAAAAAAGAACTTGTTTTAAATGTTTAGGTTCTGGCCACATGAGTCGTAATTGCAGACGCACAGTTAAATGTCTACAGTGTGAAAAAGGTCATTATATTTTAATGTGCCCTCAGCGTGACGATACACCTTCAGACCGTAATACCACCACTACTGCGGAACCAGAAATTAGTAATGTTCTGGCCCATCAACCTGTGTCAGGAAATATTTATTTACAAACCATAGCTCTTAAAATAAATGGTAATGATCGTGAACAGATTGTCCGGGGGATGTTAGATTCAGGGTCACAAAAATCCTATTTAACTATACTAGAGTTATTAAAATTTTGCAATTGCGACCAAAGTCAAAACAAACCATAGTACACGCGGTTTGTTTGGGTTGGTTGGTTGCATTCAGATTTTCTGGCGCCGTCAGCAACACTAGGGCTATAATGCGCCGAAACTTTCGTCATTAGACAAGCCAACATACATTTACAAACACCCATGCCTAACACGGGACTCGAACCCGCAACCTCGCGGTCTAGAAGCCAGCACGCTAACCACTATACCGTTTGGTCGGCGGTTTGTTTGGGAGGAGAGAAAGTAAACCCCGTGAACATTTTATAACATTGGAATACAAAGCTTGAGTAATAATTTTAAGTGTCTAATAGAAGTACTTCCCGAAATTAAAATTTGTGGGATTGTTCCTAAAGTGAATGATTTATCAGCACTAATCGAAATAAAGGAAAAGGGTATTGAGATATCAGATTGACTTATACCTGATCATGAAGTAGATTTACTTTTAGGGGCTGATGCGATCAGTTCAATTTTAACACGGAAATGTACTGATTTGAATTCTGGACTGATTGTTGTAGGTACAAAATTGGGATGTACAGTTTTGGGTGTAAAGTCACAAATGGAATTTGTGAGGAACATAAAGTCATATCAATCAGTCATGTCATTCGTGAAGTGAGTGTGTAGAAAATGGAATGTTCTTTCTCCGAATCAGCGTGTATGTTTATTTGCTTATCATATCCATAATATGAATCTTGCTCTGTTTGTAAAAGTAACTACGGGGGATATTTTCATGGAGCAAACTGCGTCTTTAGAATTTTGAGACGTTGGTTGGTTAGTTGAACTCCCGGCTGGGAGTGGAAAAGAAGAACTTTGTGAACTAGCCCCTACCTCCGTGTACATATGTGAGAGAACCACCTCCTCTGGAACAGGATGAGGTAAAAAAAATAACTAAATAAAAAGAGGCAGGGGGGGGGGGGGGGTATCAAAATCATTTCTGTGCAGAAGGAATTTTGTGAAGTTACAATATCAATTCTTTCTCCGGGTGAGGACGTGGACACACCAATTTTGAGACGTATTTTAATAACGAATTGAATTTTAAGACCTAGTCGTCTCAAAATTCTGATGACGTAGTTTGCGGCTTGAAACCCCCCCCCCCCCCCCCGTAGATACTCCTGCAATATGTAATACCTATTAATCAATGTACAGAAGCTTAACAAGAATTAAATAATTAATAAATTATTTTTTACACCTTTGGTATTTTTTGACACATAATACTAGACACTCAAAGTATGCTCTTTATCTCGCGTTTAGCAGCTGATTGTATTTAACTGTATTTGTGATTGTGTTTGAATTATTATTTACTTTTGCTTTCAAATTTTGCCGCTATTTTGTTTTAAAGTTTTGGTGCTATAATATTAATATACATTATAGCGGTTTAAAATACAATTGTAGTCGGTTTGGATTTTAGTTTTTGAAAAAGTAAGTTGACCCAGTATGGATAGATTCTTTCAACTTGTAAAAAAACTTTAAAGCTACAAATGGGTTTTCTGCGTTTGGGCTTACACACTCTTGTTCCGGTTCCTACTACATTTGTCTGAATGGATTTTATTTTCATTTGTAAATGTATTCACGCCGTTTTAATTGTATTTTGCTTTTTTTTTTTTTTTTTTTAATTCTTAAATCTCACTATAAATTAGTTGGTAAGTACTGGAAACTCGATTATCACAGATACTTAGGTAAATTTCTAGTTCACGTTTATGGGTTGGCGCACTTTTGAAAAGTTGGCGACAAAGCCAGAATGTCGCCAATTCGGAATTCCAATATGAAAAATTGAGAAACGAACCAGCTCCATGATTTGTGGTATAGAAAGGTTGAAGCCAAAGCACGTCAATAAAAAAAAATGGGGTTGCCAAATTTTGAACTGTATCGCCTACAAAACAGCGCCAAATCGGCTTGGCGATATTTTAACGTCAACTAGGAATAGACCTTAATTTTTTATGGGACACCCTTTCAAATGATTCCTTTTAGTGAGAAAACATATGAGTAAAAGTTTAACGTAATTTTAATAAAATTTAGGGGTTACTACCGACAATTGAAATTACCACTATCATTGAAAAAATCAAGTTTTTCACTTTAAAGTATAAAAATGTGAGAAAAAGAAAAATCTCTGTTGACAGCTTTTTTATTACATATAACCATTAATAAACTTATTACAAACATATGTAGTACTCTGTGTAGATGTATTTTATTATGAAATTTTAATAATTAAACAAAATTGTGAAATCATAAGTTTTATTCAAATATTGTAGTCATTGAAAAGTCATAAAAAAAATTTCACTCAAGAAGTACGAACCCTGATGTACCTGTACACACTAACTACTTAACTTCTTCAAGTTTCTCAGTCATGAGCTACTTGGACTAAAATCCATATATAAGCTTCTTGAAGCATACTATTTTTAATGATTCAATAACTACTGGCTTAACAATTAAATATTCTAATAAACACATGAAACACATTAATTGCAATGTTTGCGTTATGCTAAATTTGTAGCAGCTTCTAAATATCATTTGATTTCAATTAAAAAAATTGTGAATTTTTTCTCATCAAATGGAACTGAATAAAAGGGTGTCCTATAAAAAAATAACACCTTCGACAATACGACGCATCCTAACAAGTATGCATTAAAGCAGTGATTCTCGACCTTTTTCTTGTCACGGCACACTTTTAACGATTTCAAAATTTGGCGGCACACAAAGAAAAAGATAAGTTTAAAAGTTGTTTACTTTACCTACCTATAATACACTGTAATACACCTATTATACACTGTGTAAAATAGTCTATGATAATAATTTGGAATGTAAAATAAAATAATATAATATGTACTACAAAAACAACAGTACTTTTATTAAGGGACTAATTACAAATATACATTTCTAAAATTTGGCGGCACACAAAAGTGCCGCGGCACAGTGGTTGAGAATCACTGCATTAAAGTTTTCTTTTCATTCAATTTCTCACATCGTATAAATCACAAAGAAAATTGAAGTCTTTAAGAAGTTAATGAAGTGCTTGGAAAGTCCTTATTTTTTTGAAAATCTGTATGAACCATGTACAGCCGATTGTGAAAGGAGAAATAAGAAACAACCTTCTGAAAGGTAATCACATTTTTCTGAAACCGCTGTTCAGTGAGCCATTGAGTCATTTTCAGATGTCTTACTGCTGAAATCCAAGATATACGTACTAGACTTCAGATATTACTAATCCACAGCACACAATACTACAAGGATTCTTTAAACTTTGTGAAAAGCCTAACGCTTTTAAAATACTTGCTGGCTTTCGAAGGTATTTGTATTCACTCTAGGGCTATTGGAGAACAACTCTTTCTGGAGCAATACACTAAATGAAACTGCGGCTGGACTTGCAACTCTAAAAAAGATTCTCTGTCAAGGCGATTAATACCAATAAATTGTGACAGTTGTTATTTTTTACTAGCACTTGCAATGCCTTAGATTGCTTTAATAATATAATCTAAACAACTTTTGGCCCAGAATCCACACAAGAGTTGAATGTTTTACTGAAACCCTTCTGCGATAAGAGCTTTATTTTTAATGGTGCTGATCAGATGCTTTTGCATTCTGGAATATTTACAAGGAAACAATGTCAGAAGACTTTTTGTATCGTATCAGACCAGAGTGAGTTATACAGTTGATGGAATATGATGATGCAGTTTTTGCAGAAACTTTGACGAAACTGTAAAACAAAATGCAGTCCATTACTTGCAAAATTGTGGGTCTAACACTTGTATTTAAGAAGCCACTTTTGAACGACAAGGGTTACAGGTTACTGTAACAAAGAATAAAGCTCTTCTAAATGGCAGTAAAAAATATGATAAGAAAATATTGTTGCCAGTGTTTTTTTGCATGCTGGGAATGTTTTTGTTTTTTTTAATATTCAAAGGGGGTACAAGAAAAATATTCCTCATTAATATGTTGCTAACAAAAGTGCAATCAGAAGGGCTCGTAGCATTTGCTGTCACTTCTTCTAGAATAGCTGTGACTTTGTTGGATGGTGAACAAACAACATACACTATGTTCAAATTGCCTTTCAATATCACTTCAGACTCAATAGCAGTTTGCAACATATCCAAAAGAAGCAATGTTGCCAAGCTGTTGCAGAAATGCTCTTTAATTGTGTGATATGAGAGTACTATGTCACAAAAAACATAAATTGAAACACTTGATTAAACACTGAGGGATATTAGAGACAGCAGTCTTCAAACTTGAAATAATTACATGCTTAAAGTTGTCAAATGTTTTGACCAGTATTAAATAGCTTTTTTTCCCAATAATATGCATGCATGAGTATTTGATGATAACAGTATTAAAGTGACTTAGCAATCAATTGCTCAAACTCTAAAAGCATCTTTTTGATATGCACAACGGTTTCATTTCAATTGAAAAAGTTGGTTTGTGTAATAATGTCTAGGATGTAGATTTAAAAATATTATATTTTCTGAAATTGGCTATGCACTTAGCCGTCTGCCATCTTGATTTCATGAAAAGTCTATATTGGCTCTAAGAAATTATGCTGTTGAAGCTTTTAACAACTTTTAGCGCTCTGAAAACAACAAAGTCATTAATGTATATACAGTGTGTAAAAAAAAATTATATACTTTTTGTATACACACAAAAAAAATGGAGGTATATGGATTTTTATTTAAAATTCCTGGTATTTACAAGTTATTCCCTTTGATAAAACTGAAACATTCGTCAAAATGCAGCTTTAGCAGTAATTATGGATAACAGTGTGCTAAAGGTTTTTTTTTTTGTGACAGTTTTGGTTTTACTGAAAATGGTTCAAACCTTTGAAGAAGTATTATTTGTTGGTTCGTACTGAATTCATTTACAGAACAGTTACAAGTATTGTCTTTTGTTTTTATGATGTTTATTTTGTAATAATTATTCAGGGTGGACAGCATAAAATTGTTACAGCTTTTCAAGTTGTTAAACGTAATTTTAAATGATCTATTCTGTTTCAATCACTTAAAATTACGATTATGTTTTGAAAATAATATGGGGCCTCTTTTATGCTGGCCACCTTGTATCATAACCAGAACTGTCAATTTTAAAGACCTGTATATCACAATGAGTACCCAGCAGTGAGTACCAGATTTTATCATTTGTCCAGGGAATAGAGACATTTTGCCTTTGCAAAAGATTATGTAGTTCTGATTTTTTAATATGTTATAATGGTCGGTCACATGGTTTATAAACCAAGTTTCCTCTTAACTCTTGTGTGTTCTTTGTGATGTACCAAAAACCAAGCTGTCTATATTTCATAACTTTTTTTCAAAGCATCTTAGAAACAAGCATGATATTCAAAAGCTATAGAGTATTTAATTTGTTACAACTTTTGTTTACAAAGTTTTTTTGTAAAACTGTTGTGTAAATAGTTATGCCGCATCAAAGTCAAAACTTTTTCGTAAAAATTCTATTTTTTTAAGATTTGTGTCGATTTTTTTTTCTTTATATCTCCCTAATGGTACGTCCTAGAGAAAAAAATTTGTAATAAATGTTGTAGAACATTAAATTTCTTACAAGTTTTATTTAACAAGTTATTTTCTAGGACTAATAACAAAGAAGCTACTCTGCTCTGTGCATTTTCCGTGGTTCACAAAAAGAAATACGTTCTTCAGTTTATCGATCATAACTCTTTGGCAATGCATTTTAATAACAAATATTAAATTTAAAAGTTGTGTAGTATTAAATTTGCTATAACTTTTGTTCCCAATTGGTTTTTGTAAAGCTGTTATGTTAAGAATTATGTAGCATCAAAGTAAAAACTTTTTGGTAAAAATGCTGCTTTTTAAAGTGTTTTGCCGAGTTTTCCGATTATATCTTCATAACAATAAGTTGTAGAAAAAAATGTATTTACAAAAGTTGTAGAACTATAAATTTTCTATAAGTTTTATACCAAAAGTCTCTTTCTAGGACTAATAACTAAGGAGATACTCTTTGAAGGTTTACAAGATAATAACCTATAATATTTCATGTATAGAAAGGGTGTAAAAATAGCTTCTTACTGAAAAGTCTGACAATTTTAATAAAAAATTTAATAATATTGATATAATAACAATGATGGTGCAAAATAAAAAGTGAAAAGGTATTAAATAATGTATATATCGATATATATAATAATGGTAATATCAATTTACCATTTTTGCCATTGTGCACCAAAAATTCTGCATTCTGAAAATTTGAATTTTTTTCAGTATACCGATCATATTCTTGTACCAATGCATTTTTTGAGGGAAAAAATTATATTTTAGGTTGTAGAGTATTAACTTTTCTACAAATTATGCATGTAAAGTTTGTTTTGTAGAACTATATTGTATGAAAAGTCAGTCAGCATCAAAGCAAAACCAATTTCGTAAAGATACTATTTTAAGATTCTTGTTGAGTTTTTAAATAATATCCATGAAAGTATACCATAAAGATGTATTGAACAAAACTTGTAGAACCCTAAATTTGCTACGTTTTTTTATAAAAAGTTATTTTATAGGACTAATAACAAAAGAGCTACTGGTAAGATTTAATATTAAAAACTGTTTCGTATTGCAAAACCTGACAACTTTAATAAGAAATAAAACAATGTAGATATTAAAATAATAGTATTATAAAACAAAATGTAGAAATATTATAAAAATGTATATACAGTCAATTCGCAATAACTCGAATTTCAAGGGACTGGCCAAATCCTTCGAGTTATCGGAAGTCACTCGGAAGTTATTTTCTATGCAAGGCATATTACATCAGAAATTTTTTGCTTGTTCCTGTGGAGTCCGGGAGACAATATTGGGTGATTTTCAAAAATTTTGTCACAATGATAAATTAAAAATGATTTACAGTTCTTTATATGGTAAGAAATTCCTTATAATATAAAGTATTGTAAAAAAGCTAAGGTTTGCGAGTTTATTTTTAATTATCTCAAATTAGGAGTTTTTTTGTACTGCATGTACCAATATATCTCAGGAGTGCTACTATTTTAATTTACTTATTTAAATGTTATTAAAAACTAAACAAAGTCAATGTACTTAACAAGTGAAGTAGACATATCTAATATTATTTAAAGACATTGTTTAATAGTATTGATTGAATGTTTTTGTTTATTTTTTCAGAGTTGCGACTCATGAGTGATAACATTGTTACAAAAATAGAATCTTATGTTTCAGTAAAAAATCACAATTTTATGTTATTATAGAAAATTGTACTACTAAAATTGATTATATTTATTACTATATCACACCATAAGTTTGTAAATATTGAAATTTTATTTTTATATTCTAAAATTTGAATTTTGGTCATAGTAACACTCATGAGACCTGGTAACACTCTTGAGGCAAAGTAACACTCATGAGTGTTCATAAAAAAAATATGGTAAATAAGAGGATGATATCTTGAAAATTAATTATGAAAAGAACGTTTAAGGTTATTGGTTTGTTTTACTATAGTTGGATGAGTTAAGAATTCTTTGTAAATTATACAATTTAGGACTTTTGATTATGGTATTCATTTTTACTTCTCTTAAATTTATAAAACTCTCATTTGCCTTTCAACCTTAGCATCGGACCTGGTCGTATTGCTACGATTTGATCAAAACTAACATCAGACTCATTAGCTTAAACAATTTATTTCTTTTTCCACTCTTTTTTCTAATACATAATTTGAACATCAATATCCTCATCAAGTTCAGATTTATAAGGCCCTACATATATATACTTCGTTTTTTCTTTGATCCGCTAATAAATTCTACTACTATCAAACCCTGTTAACGTGAAATTGCTTAGAATGAAATCCTGTTTAACGTGAGGTAAAAGCAGTTCTCAGTACTTAACGTTAATTTATTCGTTTAACATAAAATTTGCTTTGCATGAACAATTTCAGCGGCCTCATTGACTGCGCGTTAACGGGGTTTGAATGAAATACAAATGTCCTTTGTTTAACTCCATTTGAAATCTACACTGAATTAAATGTGAAATGTCGAGAAATACTAAATTTCTGCCATTCCCCTTCACTCCGCAGATGTGCATTAAAATTTCATTCTCTTAATACCCCTTTCTGAGTGGAGTTTTTCATTCTGCAATAATTTCTTAGTATTTCACAGTTGACCGTGTTTATCTAACATACAAACAAAATGGTCAGCAGCACAGCCCAATACAGTAGTAAAATGCGACTTCCGGATGTGAACTTCAAGCTCATTGCTGCATGGGTAAATCACTTTTAATTTTTTTAAAAATGGCCATAATGTTTTTATAGTCAAAGGAAAGAAATTGGGTGGTAAAAATAAAGATATTTGAAAATTTAAAAATGAAGGCCACTCTGCGCAATACAGTAAAATGTGGCTATGTGATATGAACTTCAAGCTCATTGCGGCACGGTTTAATCACTTTTAATTTTAAAAATATTGGTCATAATAATGTTTTTATAGTTAAAGGAAACAAATTGGGGGGTGATAAAAAAGAAATTTTAATGTCGAAAAATAAGGACCACCATACTCTTCTGCAAATTATCATAGTAAACCATTTAAAACTTAGTAAAATCATCATTTGTTATGCGTATTTATGAACTAGAATAAAAAATCTATTAATTTATTGAAGTAAAAATCTTTATACACTAGAATTTCTTATGAAACTGATAATTTTATTGCTGTAACATCAAAGTGACAATTTTTTTGAAAATCACCCTATTGTGTCTTGCTTTATACTTTTCTAGCCATCCTGCACTTGCTATTAATCCTTCAACTTTTAGTAAACGAGCAAAATCCTTCGCCTTTTCTTTTAACATCATCCCACTAAGAGGGATTTTGGAATTATGGTTTCGATATGTCTCAAGTCATTTTAATAGACCAGCTTCGACTCCAAGAACAGCACATACCCACACTCATTTACACGAGGGATCGAGTTTCGATGCATGTCTTCTCAAAATTGTCTTGTTTTTCAAAATGGTTGAAAGAGTAATCAGAGGAATTCTGTATTTTATAGCAACGTCTTTCTTCTTACATCACAGATTTTGCTCAGTTTCCTTGATCAATTTAACTTTTTGAGTTAGACTAAACGTACTCAACTTTCGTTTTAACATTATTCAAAGCCAACGTGAACCAACACCATTGACTCACACTTTAAATATGGAATGGAATTTAAAGGCAAAAGTCTGTTTACTTTCTATACGTGTCAATGCAACCGGGTTTTTCCCGGTAACAAGTTAAATTATAAACCATGATGTAAAGAGGAAAAAATAAAAATCATTTTTTATTGGTATTTTGTGTTTGTTTTTTGTATGTTATGATAATAAAATTTTCACAAAAACTTCAGCTTAAAAGATGTACACTCTGAGATATGGAGATAATGTAGTTATTGAAAAACATTCAATTGTCTTGGGACCTAACGAAAACTTCGAGATGAACGAATATTTGACTTATGAGACTGAGTTATCACGAGTTGACTGTATCTATATATAAAAGTAGTAATATCAATAAAGCTTACAATTTTGAAAACTTATAAATTCCTACATTTAGTTTTGTTTGGCCACGAAGGCTCGGCTAGTTTTTCCTCTACTTCAATTATGGGTTCTGTTGGGTCGTCTTCGTTGTTGTCATCAATTCCGATGTCTGCTGTATTGCCACAGGTTTGTCCATGACGGTTTTTACATATTATGGAGCACTTAAGACCGGCCTTTCTACAACTGCAGGTCTTATTGCATCCTATCTTGCACTGGCAGGAAATGTAAGTCAGGATTGATTGAGGAGCTGGATTCCTGGTGGTTGTAATAGAGAGTGCTTTATTGTCCTTCTTCCATCTCCAGTCCAGAGGTCTTTTACTTGTCGCTTATGCCACTTGGCTTGAGATTTTTCTATTCTATCTCAAAAGATCAGTACCCCACATGGTGTAGAATCAGCCACTTGAATGCAGCCTATTTCTTATTTTTATTTCAGAATGCAGAAGGTTTAGGTACACCACAGCAAAATCACTGCATTATTATTATATCTATGTTTTATTTTTTTATTAAATTTGTCAGACTTTGCAGTAAAAAGCTATTATGACACCCCTACCTATACATAAAATATTATAGGTAATCATCTCGTGAATTTTCAAGGAAGAGTAGCTTCTTAGTTATAAGTCCTAAAAAATAACTTTTTGTATAAAAATTATAGTTCTACAGCTTTTGTATAATATATTTTTCTCTACGACTTTCTTTTATGAAGATATAATCGAAAAACTGGGCATTTTTACGAAAAAGTTTTTACTTTGATGCTACGTAACTCTTTACTTTATGGCTTTACAAAAACCAATTGTAGACAAAGTTGTACAAATTTAATACTTTACAACTTTTAAGTTTAATATTTGTTTTTAAGATGCATTGCCCAAGAGTTATGATCTTTAAACTGAAAAACATATTTTTTTTGTGCACCACTTAAAATGCACATAGCAAAGTAGCTCCTTTGTAGCATTTTTACGAAAAAGTTTTGACTTTGATGCGGCGTAATTATCTACATAATAGTTCTACAAAAAAACTTTGTGTACAAAAGTTTTAGCAAATTTAATATTCTATAACTTTTGAATATAGTGTTTTGTTTCTAATATGCATTGGCAAAGAGTTGAGACTTATAAACGGCTTGGCTTTTGGTGCACTACGGAGAACACACAATTGTTAGAAGGCTGAAAACTTGGTTTATAAACCATGAATCCGACCTTTATAACATATTAAAAAATCAGAACTACATAACCTTTTGCAAGGTAAGACCCCTTTTTCAATCTCTATTCCCTAGACTACATGTTTAATTTTATTTTGTGTTAGTCACTAATTTGTACTGCAAAATATTTTTTTATTTGGAAATTGCTTTATTTTACAGTCATGGATTTGAAATGTGGCCCTGATTATCAGAAATATAAATTTTATGATGGTTTTGAATTTATATCCGAAAAGCACAAGAAGAAGTTTGATCACTTGTTAGGTATGTTTATTTCATAACACAAAGTATGCATAATTAGATGATTAATTAAGCTGAATATATAAGTCCACACATTTTAAAATATTCTTTGCTTTTTATATATTTCTTACCATTAAATTATTGTGAGCATAAAATAATAAAGTGTAATGGAATTTAATTAACTTAATAATTCCTTAATGGGTTATTCTACAAATATTCTTCTGAAACCATTTCCCAATACTCCAAACAAAGAATGAAGTAGCACAACTGGTTTAAAATGTTTTAAAAACTTCATTTCTAATTTAAAGTGCCCAAGAAAAATTAAAAAATTATTTTTATTATATATTTGCATTAGTTAAAAACAGCCTTTTATAACAGTTTATTAAAAGATTTTAGTTACGAAATTGTGGTATAGATGGTCTGCTAATTATGTCATTCTAATAAGTTAATCACAAAAATTTAATTCCAAACCAATCTTGAATACACCCCCTTTGTAGGGTGGATTGAAAAAAACTTTTTTTTTCTAAATCTGTTTGTGTACTATGTTCATAAATGGCCATATGGAATCTAAATGAAGGCTGACATTTTAAGTTTGTGCAAAAATATCTTAGAGTTCCTCAAAGCCTCCTAAAATTGGAAATTTTAATAAAAAATAAATGAAATCGGTTTTAGAAATAATATTTAAAAGGAAAAAAAATAATGATAAATGTCCCCTTGTAATATTTGCTTTTAAGTGCTCCTAATAAGTTATGTGAACCAATAATTTAGAGATCGAATAAGTCTTTTAAAATGGATATTTTTCTTGAAAAACGCATAAAATATAAAAGTTTTTTAAAAATGTGGAAACATGAATGTAGTAATTAAATGGTGGAATGATTCGACTCTTATAAGCAAATCTCAACAATTATCCTATTCCAGTGGCTTATTCAGAGGGGAGGGGTATGATAGGTAATATTTTTTTTCCTGTTTTTATTTTCATTTTTTTATTTTGTTATATCTTATGTTATATATATTATTTTATATAAGATTTAGGAATTTACCCTTCATGGGAGCAAAAACCAGAAGAAATTTAATTTAAGAAAGATGGGATCTTAAAAAAAAATGCTTGAGGGCCCTTTAATTGGTAATCTCTTTAATAAAATATCATTTATTTGTAATTTGTGTCTAATTGACTAGTGGTAAAATGTCTTCATTTTTATTAGTAGAATATATTGTGCTTAAAATGTTTCTTATATATTAAATTTTTTATGTCATTTTTTTTTTTTTTCATGTGAAATATTTCTATAGTATATATTTCTTAACATGTTTGCTATCAATAACTTACCTACAATAATTGTAGTGCATGTTTTCTATCCAGACAGTTTTGCTTCCCCATCCCACTCCACCCTGGTCTATCTTGAAAGGCAAAACTTTATAGTCTGAGAAGCGACTGCAAGTTTAGGTACCCCCCCCCCCCCCCCTTCAAACATCATTCTGAATTTTTATAGAATATTGAGAAAAGTTAGTAGATTACAAATCTACTGGTCTGCCATAGCGAAAATGGCCGAAAGTAGACGAAAATCGACCTTGAACGAGTTGAACTAAATCTTATTGCCAAATATGCCATAACTTGCCAAATAATGAGCATTCTTTTTTATGTGATAACCCATCGCTCTTTAATTTTCAATTTAAGAAGGTTGCAGACGATTCAGATATCTGGCGACAGTCTACTTGCATCTATTAAAAGTGAGTCAAGTTGGCAATAAATATTACGTCACTGATGACGTAACTGGTGTCTCCAATTTGGCTTACTTTTAAAATGTGCAAGTTTTCTCAGCCAGAGATTAAAAATTGTCTGTGCCCTTCCTCATAGAAATATAAGTGCTGTGGGTTACCAAACGAAAAAATGTGTTCACTTTTTACAAGTTATGACATATTTGGCAATCGGATTTAGTTCAACTCATTCAAAGTTGATTTTTGACTAGTTTCGACCATTTTTGCCACGGCAGACCAGTGGATTAGTAATCTACTAACTTTTCTCCATATTCTATAAAAAATTCAGAATGATGTTCGATGAGGTACCTAAACTTGCAGTCGCCTCTCAGTCTATTAAGTTAGATTTAAAAAACACAAGCTTCCAGCTAACTTTATTAAAGGAGGAAGACAATATGTATTTTTATGTTGCATAACAAATTTGCTAGTTCAAATAGTTTTACATGAAAGTTCAATTTCTTTGATCAGGATGGCTACAGGAAAGTCGCATTATGATTGGCAGCAAATGTTTTAAATGTCAATTATGTGAGTGTTATGACTTATGAATGGGGGTGACTCTGCCGAGTACCAGCATCTTTGAAAGCTTAATAAAAAGCATTAATCTTTAAAGGATATTTTATTATTTTAAAAGCTTTTACTGAACTAAATATGTTAACTTTGTAATTTTGCAATATTGCATTTGTAGGTTTAAGAGGACTTATCAACTTGGGACATACATGCTTTATGAATTGTATTGTACAGGTTTTGGTGCACACACCAGTACTAAGAGATTTTGTACTGAAATCCGTCCATCAATGTGATATGAAGGATTGTTTAGTTTGTGAAATGTTTGTCACTTTTCGAGAAGTAAGGAAGTTTATTTTCTTTAGATGTGATTACTATACATTAAAATAAAATAGTCATTCAAATTAATAAGATAAGCATATTTATTGAAAACTAGTTAAATGCCTGTGCTTTGAACAGGGTATTAACATTTAGGAAAAATTAATTTTAATGTTTTCTTCAATAAAACCAACATTATTTTAATAATATTAGATTTGTGGTGAAATAATTTGTTGCAGTTATATTGAGAGGTGTAGAATTAAGAAAAAAAGTTAAATGGAATATCTTCTCTTTTCCCTTTGTTTGGGCACCTTCCTAGGGCATTGAAAAACATCCATTTAAATTTGATGCAAATGTAATTATTGATATTGAAGCATCAGAGGCTATATTTGAATTGGGAAATTGTCTTATAATCCTTTAATGAAGTTTTCTGTTGATACAGTATGTAAAAAGAAATCTGAAAACTGGCTATATTTTGTATTTTATTTCATAAAATAAGAAAAGTACCATTGTAATTCATGGTAGGTTTCTAATAATTGTATATAGGTTTTTTTTGCCATAAAGATCATCTATTCGTTTGGATCCAGCATTTGTTTAGATCCAGTTAATAACAACATATTTAGATTTGAACGTTTTCGGATATATGCCAATAAAACTAAACACAGAATTTCCATTACGAATATTTGTTACTTTGCTGAAAACAATTTGCACAGTAGATTGAATAAAGACATTTCTTATCAACATTCCGGTTAAGTTGGAATTTGAAAAAAAAAAAAAAAAAAAAGCACCATCACTTTATGTAACTATGTTTACATAAAGTGTAATGTAACTAATGTGCAACTAATCAGTGCAACTTCAATTAACTTTTTTTAAATTAAGAATTTAAAAATCATTAAAATCAAGAACCAAAACCTCACTCAAAATTTTTGAAATTGCTAAGTAAATGTTTTTTTTAAATCTACATTTGGCAACTTATCGCCTTTTTTTTGTGTGAAATAAAGACAATTTTTTGCCACATTTTATTTAAAAAAATTGCTTTTGATTGAATGTCAGATGATCGGCTATTTACAATATTTATTTTATCTTTTCAAACTGTTGGAAACATAGGTGGTAAACTTTTATACTTTTTACTAATTGAATATTGAAATGCTTAATACATTTTATAACTAGAGTTTTGGGAGGTATTCATCAAATTCATTCTTTTGTAAAGTGCTTTCCAATGATCAAGCCAAGCTCCTGCATTAAAGGCAACACACGTACCTAGCATGTGAGACAACTCGTGTTGATTTCCCAGCGTTGGCGTTACGTATTTTCTACTTTCGAAAATAAGTAGATTTGTGCTTTCTAAGTAGATGTTTTAAAAAATCAAGCCTTCTCTCATTTGATCTTTGAAATACCAAGAAGTTTCTGTTGAAAGACCATTCTGTAAGTCCAAAACCATTATAAGATTGCAAAAACTTAGTCTTATGTAATCATTGGGAAATTTAAGTATATTTCAGAAAGACACAATTAGGCAATATTACACACATATGTATGTTAGACAATATTGATACATTACAACCTTAAGTAAAAAAATTTACAATTTTCTGTAATGATAAGGTTTAATTTACATGAAACGTTTCATCATTCTCAGATAATATAGTGATTTTACAAGTTTGTATTCATATGCAATGTTCCATTAAGTTGAAAAATATATGCTATGCTTAAAAAATAAGTTCTATTAAATACATTTTTTTTTTCATTAGGTGAGTGAAACATATAAAAAATAAGTGTGTCTTAATTAGCATCAAGTATTTTATCAATGTCAGAAAAAATAATAACGTAACAATTCTATATATGTGGTATATTAATTTTGTTATTAATACTAATGTACATCAATTTTTGTTTACGACTTTATTAGATTGCATATGAAGTTAGCCCATCGTCAACTTTGTTAATGATGTTACATTAAAATTCATTTATGTTACTAATTTTTTTTTCTCTATATAAACATGACGCTAAGTAGTTTCCAAGTACATTTTACTAATACATGTAGTGTCTATCCTGAAACATGTATCCATTTGCTTACTTTCAGGCGAGGCTTGCTGTCATGCTTTCATGCCGTATTTGTTTTCATCAAAACAAATATAGCAAGGTATACAATACTTACATCCTCCTTACACTGAGCTTTCACCAGGTTTGGCCTGGCCCACCGAGATACCGGGACATATCTCGGTGCACCCTCTCCAAAACCTTGGCACAGTGCCTTCCGAGAACAGTGGAAAAAATTTCAACTAAATATAGATTTTAAATTTAAATAAATAAGTTTTTTGATTTTAAAGTGAGTTTATCTGTATCTTTGAAGATGTAATAACTTATACCATTTATTTATTTTAAACTACACACTTATCATGAAACCACTACTATATGTGTGTGAGCTGGGAGAGGAGTTAGATAGGCTCTTAAGCACAGTGGCGCTGGAACCAGTATGGCAAGTATGGCAGCTGCCATACCAACTTTTTCCCATGATGTCAGGTTTTTTTTTTTTTTTTTTTTTTTTTTCAAGTAATAGTTTGGTGTCAAAAAATATATATTTTTATTCAAAATAATTTTTGACTATAATGTGAAATTTTTTAGATTCCTTAGGGTTAAAATAACGCATAAGATTTGTTTATTCCGCCCAACAAAAGCAACAAGCCCAGATACCATGAAACCTCAAGTAGTAGGTGTGATCTCCCACAACATTCGGTGCAGATGACGCGACAATCCCTTTCATGGAGGGTAGCAAAACAAAAAGACCCTCCATGCTATCAGACCTTGTTATCTACGAGGCTGGCACCTGACAACTCTTGAGCATCTTTTCTTTTGTTGAAAGGGGTGGGGGGGCATACGCTAAATGGCAAAGAGACGTAATGTTAGTTGCATTTGGAGAGAGAGTGGGAGCCATTTTTATTGGTTGCGGCAAAGATTTGACCAGGAACTAAAAAAGTACAGTGACTTGACCATTATTGATCATCGACTTGTTGACAAAAGCGTTTAGATTTTTTTTTACTTAACTTGACACACGTGTAGTCCTTTCTAATCTTTAAAGTTATTCTGCCATTGCTTTCCAAAAAAGCACATTAAATTGATTGAATTTTCATACAGATCATGTCATCGTGATCAAGTAAGTAAATTGTTTGTCAATTTGTTGCTGCTCTAGACTCGCCCAGATAAAGCAAAGTCAAATAATTTTGTTGCATGGGAAATTAATTTTTCTTTACAATAGCCAATTGTATATATTCTTTAAATCTTTTCACCTAATTCAAAGGAAATCAAATAACATACTGCAGATTTCTTGACTAATACAGCAACTTTAGCTCTTCAAATTTACTATATCAGTATATTGGTAATATGTGTCACTTATTGGCAGTAGTGGCGACTGGGTGTGAAAAATTGTCAAATGGTAAAATTTAGATGATTTAGAATAAATTAAAATTTGAAAAAGTGTGGTAGAATGGAGGGACCCTACCATACCCCTTTAGTTCCTCCTTACATGTTAATCTTACTTGTTCTTCTTACGTGTTAATTTTGATCTGATATGATGTCCCAATGAATAAATTTATAAGTTCATTTTATTTTCATATTTGTGTACATTATTTGATCTACAGACAAATAAAATCTATTTGGGAATAAAAGTTTAACTTTCATTTTTTTAAATCTGAAAAAGAATGGATTTATAGTGCGAGTTCTATAGTGATAGTCAATTGATAATCAATTATTTAATGCATTTTTAATTGCATCTTTAGTGAAATTCCTTTGATTGTTTTTTATGAGACAAAAAGCTTATTAAATAAAACGCAGATATCTTAAATAGGCACTTTATTTGGTAAAAACTAAGGATAAAGGAACTGAATAATAACTTTAAAAGGCTTTTTCTGTTTTTCAAATAATACAAGATGGTTGACATGTGGAAGCAGGTATTGCAAAAGTCACACATGGTGTACAATGTTTTAATGATCTTATTTTTTTATTCATTATTTTTTTTAAAAAATGATTTAGGCATATCTGAAGTTAAGAAAAAAACTTTTGAATGCATGAGTTCATCGCAGTAAATGACATAAAGATAATATGTGTAATCCCACTTTTGAATCAGGTACGGATATTCTCGTTGATGTTTTTTTATACAATGGCTCATTCAATCCAAAGAGATTTAATAAAAGAAATAAAGATCTCACAATTTTTTAGTATAATTGCAGATGCTACAACTGATATATCAGGAAATGAACAGTTCTCTCTGTGTATTCACTGTGTCGACAAAGAAAGTCTCAATGCCAAGGAATTTTTCTTTTGATTCATGAATCCTCCAAATTCAACTGCTGAAGCATTAGCTTTAGCCATTAAAGATGCGTTAATAAGGATGAGTCTCAGTATTACTGACCTAAGGAGGCATTGTTTTGATGGGACAGCGAATTTGTCAGGGCGTTTAAATGGTGTTCAGTTAAAAAACTCCAACGAAAAACCAAAATCTTTGTTTTTCCATTGCTCAAATCATGCACTTGACTTGGTGCTTCAGGAAATAAGCCGTTGCTGTGGGTCAATGTGTGATGTATTGAATATGGTAAGAGACATATCAAACATAATTTGAGAATCCTCAAAAAGAAAAAATATATATATGAAAATGTTGTCCTGCCACCATGCAATGAAAACAATTACAATTTTAAGGCTAATCATCTTTTGCTACTCTGCCCTACAAGGTGGTCGATAAGAGGAAAATCTGTAGTAAGATTCCAAGAAAATTATGACAGAGTTAAGGCAGGGTTCCCATGGTCATTGAAAGTCATTAAAAGTGCTTAATATTTTTGAACCTGTTTTCAAGGCCTTGAAAGTGCTTGAAAATGCTTAGAGGTGCTTAAAAGTCCTTGAAAATGCTTAGAGGTCATTAAAAGTACTTAATTTTTACAGATATTGTCCAACTGCAAAATTCATAAAAATAGAACTCGGACTTGCTAGTCCCTCGTGACCGCCACTTCTCTGCACCTTATAGGAATTTTTCGACATATTTGTATTATGCATCCACCAACTTGTAACTTTTTTGATAGAATATACTTTATTAAAAATTTAAATACAGACATGATGCCTGAAAACAAATTTTCATAGGTCCTTAAAAACATTAATTAGGTCCTTAAAAGTCATTGAAAAGTCATTGATTTTCATTCTGTGATATGAGTGGGAACCCAGTAAGGTCACTATTAAAGAGATTTTGGATCACCCTGAAGACCATTCTTTAAGCTGTGAAAGGAATTCTCTCCTCAGAGGATATATAAAAAAACTTGACAAATTCAAAGTGCGCTTTTTCTTGATAGTTGCCGCACAATTGTTTGGACCATGCAAGCAGCTATCAAAAGTTCTTCAACGTCCAAAACTATCAGCGACAGGAACATATGATGCTGCTAACCTTTTGAAAAAACATTGTTATCATTTAGGACAGAAAATTCATTTAAGGAGTTGTTTGAAAAAACTAGCTCATTATCTGATGGTCTAAAACCTAGCCCGCCAAGAAGAAAGAAATTTGTCCCTAAAAAGTTAGAGCATACGTCTAACCTAACACCACAGGTAGAAATTGATCCTATTCTAAAATTAAGAAAAGATTATTACTCAATATTAGATCAGCAAATAAATGAGCTTGAACGTCGATTCAATCAACCTGGGAAGAAAAAATTTATAAATTTAGAAGAAGTTGTGTTGCTTTCAATGGAAGAAAAACCTCTTCAAAAAGAGGCTTTTACAGAGGCTCTTGGCACTCACCAATCTGACTTCAATATCAAGAGATTGAAAGTGCAATTACAAATATTAGGCTCCTTAAAAGCTGGAGAAATGAAATCAGTTGAAGATGTCCCTTCATTATTACAGAAAGAGACTGCCACAGTTCGTGCTTTATTAGACGAGGTGGTTTGTTTTATCACTCTAATTTTGACAGTACCTGCTTCTTCAGCTTCAGCTGAAAGTTCATTTAGTCTTTTGCGTCGCATAAAGACGCACTTGCTAACAACAATGACACAGAAGCGTCAAACGCTCACTGCTTTATTGTACGAACATTAAATAAGAGCTGCTGAAATTAGTATAGAAACTATAATTAGAGAATTTGTGTCAAAAACAACTGAAAGGAAATCTACTTTTGGTTAAATATAATTTGCTCTTCTTAATAAGAAAAATATTAAATGTGTACACAACAACTATATTTAATTTAGTACTGGTAATTATTTCTTAATCAATACCTCTATTTAGTAGCGGTTGAATTTGTTATTGATATCGATTAAATAATTATTTTTATCTACTGTATTCGATTTTATTTACTAATTGTTTATATAGCTTATTATGAAATTAATTACACACTATATTTCTCTTCAAGTTCATTTACATGTTCTGTTACGTAATCCATATACAGCTTTGCTCTTTGACCTATAAATATAAAATTAGTTGTACAATCAGTGTAAATAATTGGATGCCAAAAAGCAGCAAACAAGTGAAAGTGGAAAATGGCAGATTTATAGAGACCACTAAAAGTTAAATTCTTTGACCCCCCTCTCCTCCCACCAGTCCGCTGTTTATAATGCATCCAAAGTCTTACAATGTAATAGTACTAGTTAAAAAAATATTAAATGTCAAAGGGAAAAATAATTCAATTAAAAAAATTTTGTTTTATTAAAAACCTTAAATTAAAAGATATTCAGGGGGAAAAAATTACGGGTTGAAAAATTGCTGTTTCCTTGCCATACTTCTAAAAAATATGTTCCGGCGCCACTGCCTAAGTAACACCTGGGGGGAGGGGGGATACAATAAAAGGCAAAGAGTCATTGTATGAGCTATTTGGAGACAGGGCGGGAGCTACTTTTATTGGTTAAGGAAACTGTTTGACCAAGACCGAAAAAAAAGGAAGAAAAAAAAAAAAAACCTTAAATGACCATTGCTCTTCAGCTTGTTGACAAAACTATTTTGATTTTTAGTGAACCAAACATGTAGTAAACTCCATCTTAATCTGCAAAATTATTAAGCTGTTGCTTTTCAAACACGTTAATTATATGGACCAAATTTTTATGCAGATCATATTATGAGCAAGTAAGTCAATTGTTTGTTAAATTATTATTGATTAAAGTCCTAAGAAGGACTCGCCCAGATAAAAAGAATGTTTTTGACATGAAAACATTAATTTTCTTTTACGATAGTTACATTTATCTTGTCTTTAAATTTTTTCATCTCAATCCCTATGAAATCATGTAACATAATGCAGATTTCTTGGACAATAAATTATTAAATGCCATCAAAAAAGTATGACAGAAGAAGTGGGAGGGTGACTGTTCCCTTCAGCTCCTTAATCGCCATCCCTGGGCTTACCCGTTTAAAAAAATTATTTATTAATTTAAATTATTTGCCCTTGAAAGGGAAAAAATCTGTAGTAATTTAATGTCAAAGTACCGATTGAAATGCTGAGCATAAAGTGTAAACAATATGTTAATCTAAATTATTCTGTTGTAATGTTTAATGTAACTTTGTATATTTTAGTTTTTCACTAATTTTAACTGGAATTTTCTTTTACGATTTATTTTTACACTAAGTTAAACTTCCAATAAAATTTCATCAATTTAAAGTTGAATAACAATATAAAATAATTAAAAACAATGTAAATATAAATATTTAAATTTTATGTTAAACATTAAAATCAGAGGTTTAAATATAAAAATAACAACGAAAGACGCAGAACAGCAAAATGACAAAAATAAAGTGTCAGAGTAAAATAACCTAGATAAGGTTTAAAAACTAAGACATACAATACCAAGACAACCCCCCCCCCCCCCTCTCGAAATTGTGTGAAACCTTATTTTACCATTTTCCCTTCTTTTTTTTTGTATCTTGTTATGTGTATTTAATCAAATCTTCGACCATAACCCCCCCCCCCCCCACCCCGAAAAGAAAACCTGAGCTACCTGACTTTTCCTGAATACAGTCAAAACCTGTTATGAAGTCCTGCTTAACGTGAAGTAGAAGCAGTTCTCCATACTTAAAACTTAATGTTAATTTATTCGCTTAACATGAAATTAGGTTAACGCAAACCATTTCAGTGGTCCCATCAACTTCGCGTTAATGGGGTTTGACTACTGTAATTCAAGATGCCAAAAAGGGTTCTGGTTCTGAAGGTGCAGTACCTTAAAAAAGAAAGCACTAAACACATCGGTGAAAACCTATCATGTTTCGTGATGGCATTCTGAAATCGGCAGTGTGGGGCATTGTGAAAGCATAGATGGACATTCCCATGAACTGTTTAAAGAAGGCCTGGCATAATTTGTTGCCTGCAACTTTGGTTTGTGACAATACAGATAATTAAGATACCAATTTTGAAGGTTTCCATATTTCATATGACAAAGTAGAAATGCACGAATTTATGGAATTCAGAAGAAGCTCGAAGAGGAACAACTTGAAAGAAGAAGATATTTCAGAAGTGTTCAATTTGGATGATGGAGCACTGACGGTTCGTCAATTGACGGATGGCGAAATAAGGCTACATCTGGAAAATTCCATGATTGCCGATAGTGAAGAAAATTGCTGAAAGAAAAATTCCGCTTGACGGTTTGGTAGGAATTTCAGACTTAACCCCTTACCTGCTGAAGAAAACTTAACGAGATTCGTTCCACAGTGCCACTGTTTTTCACATAGGCACGCTTAGTTATGCAGAAAATTTTAAAATTATGTATATTTTTAGATTTAAGTAAGAAAATATGATTCTTAACACTGGATGATGGCCAAAATGATCATAGGAAATGTTTAAAACAATTTTAAGTGCAAAATTTTTTTGAAATTTTCAAAATTAAAAATTTTATATTTTATTTTATTACTATGCAAATTTTGGCAAGAAAATATTATTTTTATCACCGGATGATGTCCAAAATGATCTTATAAAATGTTTAGCCCCATTTTAAGAGCAAATTGTTTTAAAAATTTTAAAATTGCAATGTAATCAATCATACTTCAGAAAGGCGTATATATACGCTCGGGGCAGTTAACACATCGACTTAGCGAGACGTATATATACGCCCACTTCAATGAAGGGGTTAAATATAAAAAGATTAGAACAAAGGTTAGACTTTATAACTCACGAAGAAATTATGTCTTGTTTATTAAGGGGGAATTATTTAACAAAAGCTCAAACTCTTAAAACAACTTATTTTGAAAGAAATATTTAATAAATCTAAATAAGGTGTTTGAGTTTTAAAAAATGTCACTGTTTAATTATCATTTCAATAAACACTTACATTCTTTCTTATTTTAACTTTTGAGTGTCAAAGAATACCCATTTTATTTGAGGATCTAACATCCGGAAAATCCCGAAATCTGGAATTGCCCAAGTCCCTGCTATTCTGGATTTGGGACTTTCTACTGTAGTTGTTTTTTGGGCACAAGAGAATTAAATTTTCTTTATTTAATAATATAAAAATTTTAATATTAGCTTTTTGTTCAGTGGAATATACTTACTCTATTTGTTTATTGCAGTTTTATTCTGGAAATCCAATTCCATATGCACCATCTAGATTGGTGTATTTGACATGGAGACATGCAGAGCATTTAAAAGGATACGAACAACAGGATGCTCATGAATTTTATATTGCTATCCTTGATATTTTGCATAAGCAATGGAAAGGCAAAGATATTTATATTTCTTAATTTTTTATTTTCTGCATATGTGTATATGAACTAGTTTTCACCCTTTCCAATCTTGTTTTTTGTTTATATTAATTGGGTGAAAGTAAGAAAAGCATGCTAATTTTTTATAATTAAAGTTATTGTTACATTGATTTACATCAGTTTTAGCAAAAACACTTTTTTTAATAGTATGTACATTTAAAAAAAAAAAAAAAAAAAAAAAAAAAACTGGTACTTGAGTACATCTACCTAAGCAACTCTTTCAATAGGAGTAAACTATTTGCAATGATGTTATCACACCATTCAATTTCTGAAAATGTGGACACGCCGAAAGCTTCGTGGCAACTTTAAAATGTCCCCCCATTTTGCAAAGCTTAGCAAAAATGTAGACAAAACATCCCATTCCTGAAGGTACATAACAGTCATTATTAATCAAAGTGAAATTTTCTTCCATTCACTATTTCCGTTCACATTCTCATAGCTACCAACTTGTATGGATTATCTGTACAATGTACGGATTTCTACAACTTTGTACGGTTGTACGAACAGCTAAAAAAATCCTACGTATTTCACAGTATATTTTAATTTTTTGCCGAAAACCATTTATTTTATATTTTTTCAAGTCTGTAGCCACCCTGAATAAGAATTTGATGTAAAAGCATGCATCATTAAAAACTTTTTAAATACCACCCCCGTATATGTCTCATTGCAGTTCTTGTGTCATAAAGCATATGCATGTGTGTAATGTAGATAAAATCATAACCTCATCAGGGATGTCATCGTAAAGTTTACATTTTATATATTTCTTATTCCAGGATAGTATTTTATTTTAAAATTTCTATTCTGCTAAAATGTAACAATTTGTTATATTTGAGAGCAATTTAATATTATACATTTTTTTTTTTTGCATTTGTAAATGAATTAGCATTATTTCTATATTGCATTCATAAATACTGATACTATTTGATTTTCTTTGAGTCATTGAAATGCAAATATTTGTTCCGTAAAAATTGTACTAATTTGAAAATGCCAGTGTTGGCAGGTATACATTCTACAATTTATTCTTATCAACTTAAGACAAATTCCAATGGCAAAATAATTTTATGTTTGAAGAGACAATGGTGTATGCTGTTTAGCTATGAGAAATATAATATAGGAATCAAACAGGTAGATGAAAATAACTTTATGCATTTAAAAATGGGCAATCATGTGCATTATAGTTAACTGTTAAATACTACCATTGAGCTGAAAAAATATGCATGCATTCTGCGTGTTTAAATTAAAATTAAGTGCTGTTTCGGTGCCTTTTAAACACTGAAGACCAACAGAAAAAGTTGCGACCTCCTAGTGCAGTTTGGAGCCCAAAAGGCAACACCTTGCAGATCATTGTTATGTTATGGAACTGACAATCATGCATGTTTGAAGAGACAATGGTGTATGCTATTTAGCTACGAGAGATATAATATAGGGACCAAACAGGTAGATGAAAATAACTGTGTGCATTTTAAAAGGGGCAATCGTGTGCGTATGGTTAACTGTTAAATACTATCATTGAGCTGAAAATGTATGCTTGCATTCTGTGCTTTTAAATTAAAATGAAGTGCTATTTCGGCACCTTTTAATTGCTAAACACCAGTAAGGAAAAAGTCGCGACCCCTTTACAGCAGTTTGGAGTCCAACAGTCAACATCTTAAAGATCATCGTTTTGTTACGAAACTGGCAATCATGCATGACGTTGGTATAGCAAAGTTTAGCCTGGTTTCTAATTTCAGCGACTTTTAACAAGATTTCGTTGCTATTCAAGTACCTCAAAGTGAATTCAATCTGTTAAAAGAAATTGTCATTAATTTGTTATGCTTTGCTATGCACACAGGAAAGGAAGGTGTTAAAACAGTTATAAAATTTAAACTTGAAATTAATGTCTGTTTTAAAACTTTTTTTTTTTATAGACGCTGATGAAACAAAGTACGGTATTAGTCTTATAGAAGAGATATTTAAAGGTTTTTTTCAATCCGATATAGTTTGTCAGGAATGCAAGTGAGTATTCTTAACTATTATAAATTTTAAAGTTTGTTAATGACTAAGTATTCTATAACTAATTCCAATACATATTTCATCAGTGTAAATAAATATAAAGCAGTGTATATAACAAATACTGCCTATAACAGTAAATCTGCGTATAACAATATTTTTTTACTTTAGCATAATTTGTATTCCTACAACGTACTTTGAACCTGCCCACAGTGAGTAGATGAACCTGTCTTTAGCGATAACTTGACCTCTTTAGAAAACAGTTAGAATATACGAATAACCCGATTTTTTTTTTAATTTTTTTAATTTTGAAAAGTGAAACCACACTCAATGGTCCAATCCAACAGAACAAGCATTTGTTTCAACATTACCAAATGCATCAGATGTGTATTTGAACTCTATAGATATACTCAATGTGTATGGAAGTGTCATTTGCATCAGAAAGCATACAAACAAAATTTAAAAAAAATTCTGAATATTTTTGTGTGTGTGTAGAATAAAGTTATGCTACATCTCTCTTTTATATATAATAAATCAGGTTAGCACAGTCTTTGAAATTCTTTAGAAACTTTATTTTTATTTTATAATTCTAACGGCCCTTACAAAGTACTTATTAACTACTTATATTTATCCTGAAGGTCCTTAAAAATTGTTAGTTTCTTGGGAGTATTTTGAAAATACTTGAAACAGATGGACATTTTGCTATTCCAATTTTTTCAGTTTTTGTCTATCAGAAACTTCTGCAGAAACAGAAAATAATAAATCTTGACTTGCCAATACCAAAAATATGAATTTTTTTTTTTTAGCCATTCGTATTTTCCATTTGTTTTCTCTTTTTATTGTTGAAATATAGGTATAATAAGTGTTCAGATTTTAAGTCTGGATTGCAAAGATCATCATGGCAATAAATTATGTATGATGAAATGAAGCATCTGTTTCATTCTTTCTCCTGTATATGGGTATCTATCTTAAGTATTAAAATGTATGAGCTTCTGCCTTTGTAAAAGATTTTCATGTAGTAGTTATTTGTAAAGATTTCCTCTCTTTGTCCTATTTGTTGAAAAAATAATTTTTTTGCATCCACCAAAAAAAAAAAAATCCTTAGAAATAGAGCTTTGTTGAAACTATGAAAATTAGAACACGAAATTGAAAAAAAAAAACTAGAGGTGCCAAAATTGGAAAAAAATGACTTAAAAAAAAATTCTACAATATGAAACAACATCATTCCAATGTGTTTTAGACAACAAATACGAATTATAAAAAACGAATAATTAAAACAGTCGTATTTGATTCCTTTGTTGTTAGTATTCACTGGTTTTATATTTTAAAATCTATTTATTGTCTTTTGCACTACTTTAAGCCTTTCACGAACTGTGAGGTGAAATGCATCCAAATTAATGTTTCATTTCCTTTTCAATTTCAATTATGGTTGAAAACTAAATTGAGAAATAAAATGTTGGTTCCTATCCTAGAGTTTGGATCAATATATTGAGAAGTTATTCCCTCACTTGTCAGCTATAACTTCAACATTGACAGGAGTCATGTGATTTTATTGGATTTACTGCATTTTATTTAAAATTATATCAAACTCTACAGTTGTTGACTTAGTATTTGCCTATTAATGATAAAACTTAGGAATAAGGTTAGTTGTCAGCAAAATCTTCAAATTATTCATTTCCATTAAGAGGATACCTTAATGGTAGTGTTCCGTTGTGTATAGTTTCATAGGAAATTTGACTATTTAACTTTTGTTGATGTCGAAGGAAACAGGTTTTCTTGTTCACTTATCCTCCATGGTGCCTCTTACCTGACATGGAATTCAATTTTGAGTCTCTTGTTATTATATTTTAGAGAATTTTATTATCTTTATAGTATTCTTCATGGATTCTGAAAGTTCAAGGCTGAAAACTAAAGAAAAACTCACAGAAAATTTTATAACGGCTAACATTTCTAATGCTTTTAAATGGTCAAGCAATTCCGCTTTAATTTCCAACATTTTATTGAGTGTTTTGCAGCTAGAGAGCACCAACTTTCTGCTAAGTGTGCAATAACTTTCATCCAAACTCCAAACATCTTGCTTTTTAATACAAATTTTAATATTTTAAGTCAAGTGTTTTATTTATAAGCTTTCATAGCTGGGTTTTAGCAATACAAAGCAAATAAAAATGTCCTAAAATATATAACTTTATCTTGAATTAGAGTTATTAATTACACTTTGATAAGTTTTTCATGTAAAATTAATGATTTTATGTCTGGTTTTAATATTCACAATATTTATTGCAGACATGTTTCATTCAAAAAGCACCCCACCCCCTCCTCTTTTATTTTTAATGTATGATTTTTAACCCACAAGCATTGGTGCCATCAGGATTTTTCCATAAGCAAATAAAATGGCAATTTTTTAAAAATAATTTTTCAAAGAGTAACTTTAACTATTTTTCACCCCACTTGCAAATGATCCTCCTTGCGTCTTTTGCTGTTAAGGATGTCTACATTATTTCTTAACAGTATCGTGAAATGCTGCGTCTATTTATGCAAGGGTTCTTCCATATTAGGTATTTTTTTTAAATACCTTCCAGACATTAAAAATCTAAAAAGAAATATTTCTAGTATATACTTTACTCATTTTGACAAGTTTTTTTTAACATTTGGCTGTTCTTGCTTCAGGGTATAGAATGATTAAAAAGAACTGTGGTAATATGCATTCAAATAACGATTCTTCCTTTATACTGGAGATTTTTTCTCATATGTGATGTGCTTGAAACACCACACACACGGTCAGCTGAAGTTGGCACTTAAATATTTTTTTCCATTGTTTAAATTGCAAATTGTACTTCACATGATGAGGGTTTAACTATGCAATTTAAACAAATATATTTATTGAAAAGTAGTGTTTGTGCTAAAGTTTGATTTGCTTGCATCCTTTGCCCATAAAATTCAAAAGAATTAATAAAATTTTAGTTGCCCTCTGGCCATGGAGTACATTTTGTTAGCATTTTTTTTTTTTTTTTTTTTTTTTTTTTTAATTAATTCCCAAGCACCAGGTTTTACAGAAATTTTGGGCTAGGTTCTAACTATGGTTTAGGAGAATGGTTCTTATTTAATTATGTCACACATAAATGACAAATCAAAATACCCAAAAAAGTAAAACAATGATTTAACTCTACCTGTGTGTGTGAGAAACTTCAACATCAGTACTCTTGACCTAATCCAGAGTGGCCACCGAACCAGAAAATCAGGGAAATGTCAGGGAGCTTTTTGATTCTGGAAAAAATCAGGTAAATGTCAGGGAACTTTTTAAAATTTCAAGAAAATCAGGGAAATTTTGTATTGTTTAAGGCTTGTTCATCCATATTCTGGCGCTATTTACATGTAGATTTGTAGTGGTAAGCCATTAGAAGTTTAATGTTATGGAATAATTTAAACTTTTCATTATCAGCAAAACTATTTTTTTAAAAATTGCATACTATCTCTTTAGAACACATGTTCTATTTGATCAGGGTGTCTAGACATCTGGAAAACCTAAGAAAATTGGTGAAATTTGGAAAAAAGTTTGCCCTAAAATCAGGGAATTTTTTAGAAATCGGTCAGGGAATTATCAGGAAACTTTTTTTCCTGAATTTTGTGGCCACCCTGTAATATGTTAAGGAACACAGACCACCCATTTCCAATAACAACACAGTTTATACACACCAAAGGTAGACAATGTTTTAATGTAAGCATAATTACAGGGCAATTCTCTGGATGATGCATGGGATGGGAAGAAATTTGGTATACTTTCAAAAGAGATCGAACGGAGAAAAAAATCAGGAGGCGAGAGTTAAAATTGGAGGAAATTTCATTTTTGATCCTATATAAAGACCATCCTAATGTTTATGTACACTTACTCTACATGCATAAATATTGGATATGCAAAATGCTCAAACTGATTGAAACCTGCCTAAACATTATTCTTTCTTAGTCCTTACATTATCAACAATATTTTTCTTTGTATCTGAGGTATTATGTATTATTTTCTTTTTAACATTGCAAGTGATATATTATGCAATTGCAACTGATTAAATTCGTCTCTTAAGTCTCTTTAGTTATCTTCATGAAATCTTGTTTGGTCTATACTTTATTTCAATTGTGCTCCATATTATTTTCACAGCCTGCTTCATATAGAATTTAGTCACTTTCAAACTCAATAATTATTCTATTTTATAAAGGAAGATGAAAATGGACAGAAAATACCAAAACATCTAAATGATATACAAATAGTGGTACATTCAGGGTTTCCGCACGTATGGAAAGTCAGGAATTTGAACATTGGGTAAAAAATTTTCATGGAAAGTCATGATTTTGAGCTAAAAAACGACCTTGTATCATGGAAAAACAGTGAATTACATGGATTCCTAACATTTTAAGTAAAATCATGTAACTATAACATCATTAACGCCATGATCGCTATTCAGATCACCGAAAATTCATCTACGTTTTCATTTACGTTTTGACAGAAGCGACGGTCACAGTTGAAAATCGCGGCCAATGAAAACATTTCTGAACTTCAAATTTGTGACGAATATGTTTCACACGAGTAAGGTCTCATAGGTGAAAAAAAATTCATATTATAAGAACTGAAATGAACTGATTTGATAAGTTTGTGTTTACATTTTGATAATTTTTTTTTCGTTTTCTTTCCTCTGCTGTTTTGCATTGTTAATATCAAAACATTGGATTTTTGATATTATAATTTATTATTATTGACTTATTTTTCTTCAAATATTTCTTTATTAAAGATTGGTTAGCTTTTTTAACATTGAAATAGCAAAGAATGGAAAATTATTTTTCCCTATTTTCTTCAGATTTGGAAGAATCTTCAGTACTAAAACACGGATGTTTTACTTTATTTAAAATAAAACTTTATAGTAACATTGATTTATTTACTATGTTCGTGTTTGTAAAATTCATATAGGTTATTATTATTATTTTATTCGATTTCTTGAGTCATGGAAAATCATTTTCTTCAGTCTTAGAAAGTCATGAAAAGTCCTGGATTTGTGACATTTTATTTTGGCAGAAACCCTGTATATTTTCTGTGAAACTTAGTATATAAAAATGCAGGAAGTCAATATGAGATATTTAATTTTTTTTTTTATTATCTGTTGATTGAATTTTTACACTTTTATTGCTTTGTCAAGCATATAAAAATCATATCTGGTGTTTTTTGCAATCTGGATATGTTTTGAATAATCTATTTTGTATTTTTAATTTGTGTAAGTATAGGTGAAATGTAAATGTTTGTGCTGTTTATTACACTTTTTTTTTCTTTCTTCTAGACATATTTCAACCACCTATGAACCCTTCTTGGACATTTGTTTAAATATAGGTATATCTTTTGTTTGTATTTTTATACAAATGCTATGTGTGTCTATTTGCAATGGGAAATGTCATCATTCTTAGACAACTCTAGAAATTGATAATAATATTTGCTAATTTGGGATTTTTTTTAGTAATAAATTTTGCCCAAAATGCTAAATTAGCTAGTTTTTATTATTTATGTACTATTAATATATCGTAGAAAAAAGTTCAGTATTTCTCCAGATGCCAATTTTTTTGAAATTCTACTTTTGAGGTGAATTATTAGAAAACCGAAGGTTTCGCTGATTATTACCCAGATTGAAAGTTTGTTCTGCAATACAAGAACATTACACTAATAAAATTCTTCCAAGTGGCCACAGAACCGGGAAAACCTGCAAATCAGGGAAATGTCGGGGAGCTTTCTGATTCTGGAAAAAATCAGGGAAATGTCAGGGAGCTTTCTGATTTCGGAAAAAGTCAGGGAATTTTTTTAAATTTCATGAAAATCAGGGAAATTTTGTATTGCTTAAGGCATGTTTTTCCATATTTTGGCGCTATTTACCTAGAGATTTGTGGTATTAATCGTTGGAAGTTTAGTGTTACGGAATAATTTAAACTTTTCATTACTAGCAAAATATTAAAAAAAAATTCTATATTATCTCTTTAGCATATATGTTCTATTTGAACAAGGTGTCAAGACATCTGGAAAACCTAAAAAAATAGATAAAATTTAAAAAAAAAGTTTACCCAGGGAATTTTTTAGAAATCTGTTAGGGAATTATCAGGGAACTTTTTTCCTGAATTTTATGGCCACCCTTTTCTTTAGTTTCACATCAAATGCAATGATCCTAAACTGCAAGCATGTTGAAATTCCTGTACAAATAATTACCTTTCATATTGTAAATAAATGTGCAAGTACAAAAGTGACCAAATATAAATTTTAAACAACGATGATTGAAAAAGACATTGTCGATAAAGACATTGAAAAAGATACGCCAACAGCTGCACCAGCTGGAGCGATTGTCGAGCGACCCTACTACCATCCCCACCAACATCTTCAAGTTGTAGAATTTCTATAACAATTTTTTTTCTTATAACTCTTATGTAGTAATGGACATGTAACACTGATGAAGTTATCAGATTATTCTGCAAAAGATTTATCTGATTGTTTCAACATTTAAATCTTTGCATGAAATGTATGTTTCACATTGCTTTTACAAGTTCTGTTTAATCATTAAATTCAAAAGTATTTAAAACCTTTGTGTGGCTTGAAAGAATTTTTTACTTTATTTTTTAAAATTTTGGATTCTATTATTATTATGAAAAGATTTTTTTCTTTTAGATTTAAAAATAAATTTTGGTAAAGTAAAAAACTGGTCAAAACATATAGATTTATTTGATTACTTAGTTTTTTCCTAGATATTTGGTTATCTACTCTGTTGTATATTTGGGTATTCTAACAATCTCAATGTATCTTAGGTGGAACTGCCATCATAAGTGAAAAGGGTATTAGACAACATGAAGTATCTCTTTTAGATTGTATTTCAAGGTAAGAAAAGTATTAACTTTTATTTAACCCCCTATACATATTGTTAAAGCTTTCATTTCTGTGTTATGTCTAGTTTTACTGTAACATAACCTTTACTGTAACTAAACCTTCTCAAACATTTTGATGGTGTTCAGATTATTTTGCGTAAAAAATTCATGAAAAAAGCTAAGTTTTGATGATTTGTTGTTTGAATATGAAAATTTTGAAGACTTCTCATCCCTTTCTAAGTTTAAATATTTTGATATTTAATTAATATGTATTTATTTTAATATGTAACGATCTGTCTTATTGTATTTAGTTACTTGAATAACTATTTAAAAAAAGTAATGAAGGTAATCAAATTATTTGTCATGAACTATTTTTTTGTTAATTCTTAATACATTAATACTCTTGATTTATTTGTGAGTATTAATTACATAAGGAATACTCATTTGAAAATCGTAATCTTTGCTTACCTATGTAAATATGCTATCATTTTAATTTTCATTTGTTATGGTTATTTATATAATGTTGAATTATTATCTCCTACTTCCAAATAAAAAAACTAAGTTGCAGAATATTCATTAAAATAGCAATACATTTTGGACCCATGTTCACTGTTAGTGTTAGGAAGTAGAAAATATTTCCTTTCTAGTTAATATTTTTATTTTAAGATGCAAAATTATAAAATTTATCATTGGGGAAGGGGGCACTTGTCACCAACTTTTGACCAGATTTTAGATTATATAATTTTTTATACACAAAATCAAAGAGATAAAACTTAAATGGAATAAACTAAGAAAAACCTTGTATAACTTGATGCAGTTTTGAAAAACATTTGTTTTAAGGTTAGCTGTTTTAATAGTTTTGACTTTTGCCTAAACTTTTTTCCTGTTTCTTGAATCCCCATTATTTCCGATTCTGAAATTCTCTCTGCTTTTTTCATTTAATTGCTGCGTCTAATACTTCCAACTAATTGCTCCTTGGGAATTTTATCCTCAACCACTTCGTTTTCGCTGTCATCACTTTCCGATACAGACAAACTTCCGGATTTTTGCTTTCTTTTAAAGATAGCATTGCTGGAAAAGGTCTGGATCTTGGATATTTCCGGATTTTGGAAGTCCTGATCTCGGATATTTTACTGTATTTCACTTTAAAATTGTTGATGCACAGAGCTTGTTTACAGTATCGATTGACAGTATATTTATAAAAATATTACAATAATATTCAAACCGCTTACTGGACAGACAGTTATAATAAGAAAATTAATGTGTACACATTAAAATGATTTTATTCAGAGGCAATAAAAAATAACTTTGCCATTTAAAGAATTTTTTTTTATTGTAACATTTTTACAAAAGCAACTTGTAAGCGAATTTAAAAGTTGTTCACAGCCATCTTGGTGTATTAAAGCTTCTATGTACCAAAACATCTCTAGGTGCAAAACTGTGGATTTGTATAAGGTTCAGATGGACAGAAACTAGATTAATACGAAATTGTTCACCTGTCAACAAATATTATGTAAATGGCATCTCTCGCCAAAATTATTTGAAAATAAAATTGGCATCTCTAAAAAAAATTGACTTTAAGTCTCCACATGTTCTGACGTTTTAATGTCGAATTATAATAGAACAAAAAATGGGCTTGTTATTGTTTCAGTCTTTTGTGGCTCTGGATAAACTCCATAATATCTTTACATTTTTCAAAAATAACATGTATTTAGATTTTTGAATAATAATTTGATTAGAATTTGAAAATATGAATACATGTTACATTAGAAAAAATTTAACACATTTTTTGTCATGTTTATTTTTAAATAATAAAAAACATTGTTTGTCCAATGTGTTAGTGATTTTTTTTATAGTTTTGACCATGCTTTTGAGTTTGTTAATTTTGTTATTTTTCACTCGCTAGATATGAGCCCTTCCAACAATAAACAGCAAAATTGTATGAAAAACTAAGAGAACCTTTGTAAGATTCTTATTTTAAATTAACAATTACTTCATTAGAGTGGGAGAAAATCAGTTTCAACATCATGTTTGAAGTATACTTCCACAGCTTTATACGTTTGAAATGTGACATGAAATATTTTATCCTTGATAATTCTTTAGTTAAGTTTTTTATATAATAAACACAAAATCTATGTTTCTAAGACATATGCCAGGGGTCTATGCAGAAGGAAATTTGGGTCCTTTTAAGGACCCTTCACAAAATTCCATGTCCAAAAAACGGACCCTTCACAAAATTCCATGTCAAAAATACGGAACCTTTATAATATTTCCAGTTTGAAAACTACCAATTACAAAATCGTAAAGTTTATTTTATGTCAAAAGGCGATAACAGCTCGCTTGCCAACATGTTGGTTTTAAGAGAGTGACGTCATGGACGCTCAATCATTGTTTGAAATAAAGACTGGAAATTTTTTACAAAATTAATTTTTTTCACAAAAATAGGACCCTATAAAAAAAAACCTGGATAGACCCCTGTATGCTATTTCTACCAAGGTATATATTTATAGATTGATTTTAAATTCATAGTAATTCAATACAATTTTGATTTTATTTCATGTTTTAGCTATATTGAACCTGAGGATCTTCCAAGTCAGTGTGCTAATTGTGGTTGTGCAAGTAGAACAAAACAACTGACAGTGGATGTTCTGCCAATTGTCATTTGTTTCCATCTAAATGTAATTAAATTTAACTTCTTTTTCTATATGTTCTAGTAAGATTTAAATTTGATGTTTTCTACATGTTGAATTCAAACAAAATATTTAGTTGACTTTTCAATCCCATACACAAATGTTTACATATTCAAAAAGATTTATCTAATTTTGCTAACGTTTTGATTATGTTTCTGATCAGACCGCAATTTCACTTAATATTACATTCTGTATGAAAAGGTTCTGAACAATAAAGGTAACCTATGAATATCAACAAGATGTTTCAACTAAAAACATTTAAGCTAAGAAGAAATATTTTTTGTTCAAGAACTTCCAATTTTTTTAGTCGCTAGTTGTGTGTACATAATGAAAATTGCATACATTTGCATTAATTCATGCATGTTATATAAATAAATATTTTTAAAGCTTTATTTTACATTATGCTTTAACAGTTGATAAGATTTCAAAATAAATTTGACTCGCAATGTGGTGCAAGTCTTTTAAGCTTTTACACTTGACTATTGTGAGAAGCTTATGTTAAGGATCAGTCTTATCTGTGACCAACATGCTCTCCCAAAATTATAAATGATGAAGAATTTGGACATCATAGCGCATTTCATTGCTAAATGAAAGGTCTTGTTGAAACAATTTTCAAAACTCAACTGTAAGTATCACAAATCTTGTGACTAAACTACAAATGCTGAGGATAGGGACCGTATATCTGTTTTTTAAGTCTTGTGATAGTATTTAACTAATTCAATCAGAAATTCCGATTGAAATTGCTCAAAAATTTGTTTAGAAGAGTGTTTCTTCAAAATCTCTCTCCCCCCAGGAATGTGTTTTTTCCGGAATTCCGCTTGTTTAATTTTTTAGAAAAGAAGGAATTCCGCTTTTTCAGAGAAAGTTCTGTTTTTCTTATTCCTGAAAAAATAATCCATTTTTTTCCCTCCTTTTCTATAAATGCGCTTTCTTTCAAGCCTGACATCCATGGAACTGACGAGATTTGTGTGATTGTGACGTGTATTATCGCTGCGATTTAGGTTGTTAACATTTTTGTAGAGTGTTATGCAATATAATAGTGCTATTGATGAAAAATTTTCCCGTATATTCTGTGCTAACACTGATTACATTTATGTGATGGTCATTTTTGCTGAGTTGTAAAAGCGGAGATTTGAGCCGATATTACCACGATCAATTGCGCCGCTATGCGTGCGCTATCGCCGAGATTTATGTTGTGATGTTAATTTTTTTCGAGTATTACGCCGATACAATAGCGCTATTGTTGAGAGTTGCTCCGGTATATTCAGCTCCAACTTTAGGAAATCTTGTATAAAATGTCTGTGTTATGTAATCTGTCATGTAATATTTGTAAATTTAAAAAATGTTGTTTTTTTCAGCGTCTAGACTCTCTTTCCAGGGCTAAGAAAAGAGCTCACGTAAATTTTCCAGAATTCTTTGATATATCACCATTTATGTCTTCAAGTCATAGCAATGGACCAACAGTTAATGAGAATGGCAGTATAAGTACTAGTGAAAACAAGTTAGTGTACTTTTCTACTTAGAAACCTCAGCCTTTGTTAATTAAACACAAATTATTATAGTGTTTAAATGATTAAAGTGAGTTTTTGTTTCTGATTTAGAAAACCGAGTTAGTTAGATTCACCTGTTTTTCAATATGGTTTAAATTTTAGTAGTTGTTTGACTTTGTGCAATTATTTGAAAATTTGAATCTTTTTTGCTTGTTTTCGTTGCTTTTGTGTGAAGTTCAGCTTTTTTTGCTTGGAAGCTGTACCACGTCGGAATATATCATACAAGTAAAAAATAATATTTATTTGGTGGAATTTATGTCAAAATATGGGCTCTTAAGTTTCATAATAGATTTTTGAATTTTTTTTCTTAAATTTAAGGAACAACTCTTTCCTTTAGAATCACACACATGATCTTAATTTCTGCAAATAAAATTGTAATGTTACTATGTTCATCTTCTATATAGGAAAACATTTCTAACTAATTTCATGTTTGTTCAATCACATATCTTATAGTTTTATCATTTGTCTCTTTAGCAGTTCATAAGATTTACTGTGAACATATTTTTTTTCATGTTATTTAAAATACTGAATTTATCTTTAATGTGTACTCTATCCCAGTGGATATTTATTAAAACATTTACAACTTTAATAAGTGTTTGCATGATTTTATACTTGAATGTTTTGTACTCCTTCAAATACATCCCTACACTTTTATTGATATGAAGGTAGAAATGGTTTTTATGGCTTTGTTGTGGCCATCTTTGTTATCTTGCTAAAGTAGTTTGTAATTGCTAGTGTCCTGTTGTAAGAGACTTAAATGTTTGAAATTTTTTCTTAGGTATAGCTTATTTGCTGTTGTGAATCACATGGGGAGTCGAGATGGGGGGCATTTCACCACTTACATCAAACATCACCTTGACAAGTGGTACAAATGTAATGACCACTTAATAACATCTGCTAATTCTGAGGATGTCCTTGCTAGTGAAGGGTAGGTTGGAAATGGCTTTTACATAAAAAAAAATTTACTGAATTTTTTTCAAGTGTGTTTTTTAAGTGCTTATTCAGACTAATTGGAGTTTTAAATTTTTATATATTGCATTCATCTTTGTGATAAGCAAGTAATAAATTATATAGTTGTTAAAATAAGCTAGAAATTGCCAACACATTTTATCTTGAAGTATTGTCATAATTTTGGCAAGTGTTTTCTTTTGCATGCTCATTTTTATCTTTTATGTTTATTTATATGTTAAGTAAAATTAAAAACATACAAGGGGATGATTCATAAGATTTTGGCTGCTGTAGGGTCTCTATAGCCTTTAATGCAGTGTTGTTTATGCAGTAATTCAATGAATAGCAATTATAAGGCGCCATGATTAGGGGATTCTTTCTATATCTCACAAAACCTTTATAAAAAACATTTTGCCTACTGTTTTTTTTTAATTGAATATAGCTGTTTTTTAAAGTGATATACTGATATTTTCACCATTTCATTTATTTATAAAATTCATAAGCATCCTCTCTGCCTAAACCATTATCTGCTTGGTAAGCACCTATATGTTTCTTCTGTGATGCAAGGAAACTTGAATTTGTAAATATAATAGTTAATTAAATCATGGGGATCATGGTCTAGCCCTCCATAGCTCTGTTACAATTATGGATATTTTATTCAGTTTCTTGTGCCATCATATTTTTGGAAATAATTATCTTTAAATATAATAACATTTTTGTGTAATATGGTGTCCATTTTATAAATATTTCCTTGTGAGCATCTTAATGTAATATTATAATAAATATTTTATATCTGCATGTTCAGTGTTTATTTATGAATTCGTTTTTTAAAGCTATTCTTGATTTAATTTTAGAATTTACCTTTCTTGAACATTCTTTTATAGATATCTTTTATTCTATCACAAAGTGTAGGAATATGGAAGTGATAAACCCAAAAGTAGCATAATCTATTACTGAAGGTATGTAAAACTCTTATGGTAGAAACTCTTGACCTAGAAAATAAAATAAGTTGTGTGATATTACTTTGTACCTTCGTTTAAAAGTCTTAAGGAATGTGAAGGTGTCGATGCTTAAGACGTAAAACAGTGGCTATGTGCTGACAATATGGCACTGTCGCTAAGGTTCCCCCTCCAAGCATAATGACAAACCTCCCCTAAAAAGACATTTTACCTCCTATAAGAAAATTGTCCCACATAACTTAAGCTTGTTTAATTCCCCTTTTAATTTACTTTTCAATGTAACTTAAATTTTCTTCAGAATTTTGGAATTTTATCATTATTAAAATTTTAAAATTAATTTATTGGACTTTATGTACATATTGTTTCTTATTCCTTATTGTATATTTACTTTTATGTTTTTGAAGCTATTTAAAATGCATTGGAGAAGTATGTATTTGCAATCAATTAGTAATTTAACTTGGCTTTTCAATCGTGAATACAGTATGGTTTACACATGAATTGATTGAAATTATTTCAAGCATTCCCTATTGGATTCTTATCAATATATATGCTTGTCAGAATTAAAATTCCTTCACCAAAATTGAATATTTACTGTTCTGCAGATAGAAATGCCCTGATTTGGTAAAATTTCATTTTCATATGTGACAAAATAATGGGTTTTCTTTCTGTCAGGGTTATACACAAGAAGTTGAGATATAATTCAAGAGGGTGCCTTTTGAGGTGCCATCTTTTGAAAATGTGGGAGGGACAGTGTTTTATTAAAAAAGATCATGAAATATGCCACCAGGTGGCAGTCTTTAGGTGAATTTATTAGTGTACGATTAAATCAGTGTATTCTTGTTGATTTTCTAAAGCAAACTTAAAAATTTTTAGATTTGAATAAATTGACAAATAGAAACAAAAACTAACAACTGGTATAAAAAAAAATAATATATCGATTTTTGTTACAGCTCTGCTCATATATTACTAAACAAACTTGCTAATTATTTTTTAATATTAATGGAGGGAGCGGAAAGTAATGTAGTTTTTTTTACACTTAATTCAAACAGATAAATTTTTACCAAGTTTTTATTTTTAATCGATAATGTAATCACTCTCGTTATCAACAACCTTTAGCCATCTAGTGTGCAAAATTTCAGTGGCAGATTGGTAAAAATCAATTGGTTTTTGAACAAAATATCTGAAGATGGTATTTTGGACATCATTCGAATTTTCGAATTTTTTGCCACTTTGAAAAGGTTGTAATGTGTTTATCGATGCGATCGGAATGAATAGAAATCTGATGACGAAATATCGGGTGAGTATGGTGGATCAGGCAATACCTCCTATACCAATTCATTAATTTTTTTTCAGGGTCTGTCTTGTGCAGTGCCATCTTGCATAATCATGTTGCAGAATAAAGCCTTTTCTGTTGACAATCACTAGACACTTTTCAGTTAAAGATAGGTTTACTCGATACAATTGGTCACAGTAAAGATCTGCATTCACAGTTCCTCTAGGTTTCAGCACTTCAAAATGAACGATTCCGTGAATGCTCCACCAAACACACAAAAATGCCTTTTTGAGATTTAAACCCGGCTTTATAGTGATTTATTCAGAGAGAGCCACTGCCTTTTACATTTTGGATTATAATAGAGGACCCATTTTTCATCTTCAGAGATCAAGTGATCAAAAAAAATGTTTCTATATTGTGCCGTTGAAACAATAAGTTGCATGTGGTGGATCGGTTACCTTTGTTTTCTTCACACAGATTATATGGCACCCAAACACATGCTCTGCTGATTTAAGGAATTTGTTTTAAATGTTCTTGGATGGTCGACCAGGTTTGTTAAGAGTGTCTGACAGTTCCTCGATTATCTGACACGGATTTGCTTCCACTTTCGCCCTTAGCATGTCATTTTCTAAAGAAGATGTCTTCCTAATCGATACGAGTCAGAAAGATCAAGATTATCAGATTTGAACTTAGAAAACCACCTTTGCCATTTACAAACGTCTAATGCGTTTGGATAAATATTGCGAATGTTTTTCGTACCAACCGTTGCATTACTTCTCTTGTGAAACTCAAAAATATACAATGCCGGATATGTACCTCTTCTGGTATTTCGCTGGCCATTTCACCATAAATTGAAAAAAAAAAATAAATTATTTCTTACTAGTAAACAAGTCATTCTAACCTTAAAATGTCTTTGGTCTGACTTTGAAGTACACAATGAGCTGATAAATGACTAGCGAATATCGACAAGTGCAAAAATGACATTACTTTCCAGTCCCCCTAATATTTTACCCAGATATAAAAGTTAATTCCATGCTGAACTAATCTCACCCAAGTTATTGAACATTTAATTAAAAAAATTTCATGGTCTTTTTTTTCTTTATACCTAAGGATATAGGGGGAAAATCCAATGAAAAAGTGTCATTACCTGTCTAAAGTCCTTTTTATTTCAAAAACTATTAAAATGTGTCTTCTAGTTAGACTATAGAATTGCCTTTTTTAACTGGAAATATAATGACGTTGAGTTGAAGAAACTAATTATCTTTTTATTGAAATTAGCTAGCATTACAAGTTAGTACTTGTATGCCCTTATATTAAATGCTATGATAAACACTTTACTTTTTGTTTAATGTAAATTTTTACTTCAAAAGAGTGTCAATGATCACTGATTTACTACTTTTTTCTGCAAATCAACAAGATTTAAGTAGCAAATCCACTGCAATATAGATTTTCAGAATGTTTATTAACTACTTACTATCAGGGTGTCAAAGATTTAAATCAATTGATTTAAATCAGTGATTTAATCATGATTTAAATCAATTGATTTTTTTTAAAAAAATCATTGATTTAAATCATTTTTTAACTTATACCCTAAAACTCCTCTTTAAAATCTAAACCTCACTAGTGATGCCTTTTTCTTAGTCAGAACAACCTTTAATTCCTTACTTGGCCATTCTTATTTATTCAAAGTCTCTCTCATGGCCCTTTCTTGGAATCCTTCCCCTCTTCTCCCCCCCCCCCCCCCCCCTTCTTTATCTGAAAACCTGTTTTTCCAGTTTTCTACCTCTACATTCCAAGTATCCCAGTTGAAATTCCTTTATAGTACATGGCAATTTGTTGAGCATTTACTTAGGCCTTAATTTAAGCTATTAAAAATGTCTAATTGAAGAAAAAAGGATCCAATTTGGATTTATTTTAATGATAAAGTTGAAATAGGTAAACAAGGAAGCAGAGATATTTGTAAAAAGTGTGGAAAAGAAATGCAAGGTCTGGTTTCAAGATTAAAAAATCATTTTTCTATTTGTGCAACTAAAGATGTAGATGATCCACAACAACCCTCTGAAGGTATGTATGTGTTTGTGTTTAACTACTACATTGAAAATATCTAAAATTTTAGGAGAATAATTTGTGTAATTATAATTTTTAGTAACTATTAATGGACATCAAGGTTAGGTTAGAAGAAATTTAAAAAAGGTTTTAAATTGATTTTGATTTTTTAATTAGTTTTTGGATAAGGAATATAATTTTGTTCATCGTGTTATGATATGCCTAAATGTAAGATTTATAAAAATCTACCTGTTGAAAGTGGAACATTGTTTGGACATCTCGCGTTAAATAAATAGTAAATAAATACTTACTAAACAAAAGGTAACTGCTTAATGTTAAAATTTACTTTTAACATCATGTTCACATTTTTGATACCTTTTTACTTTAATTTAAATAAAAGCCAAACAAATACTCTTAAGGGTGTGTGTGGTGCTTTTTTAGTGTTTGAATAAATAAGAAGGCCTAGCTAAAATCTTTATATAATGTATAATAGCTAAATTGAAGTTACTTAAACATGTCACTCAACAGAGTACCTTTAAAATAACATCCAATTTTATAAAATGTATTTATTTTATTTAAAGATTTTCGAAAATGTAGAATTATGGCAAAATGTATCTGTTTGAGGGACATAAAATGATCAAAACGGTTCGTTAAAAATGTTTTAAGAAATTGTACCTGTTACAAACTTTTACACAATTTTGTTGGTAGTGTAACATGGTAATTACTAATATTAGGTAATTTTCATTAAGGTGATATATATAAAGATTTTAAGCCTTCTTATACAAAAACACTAAAAATCGACACACACCAAAGATACTCTTAAACACTAGTACTGATATAAAAAATGTTTTTCTGAATGTTAAAAAAAAGTTTAAACTTATTATTATTATTTTTTATTTTTAGGTTCTCAAGTAGAAGTTACTACTACCAGTAGCACCTTATGGGAAATCTTAAAGACACCCTATGCCTTCCAGGTCCATCCAGTTTAAAACGCAAACATGTTAGTTCTGCACTTCCACTACTATCAGAGAAAGATAAAAAGCTGAAAACTACAGATCTGTCTTCTTTTGTAGTAAAAACGTCATCCAGCCAGAAAGAAATGATAGACTGTCAGGTTGCCAAGTACTTTTATGCTACCAATACATTTTTTCGTAGTGTGGAAAATCCCCATTTCAAAAAATTAATGGAGATACTCCGACCTGGATACATTCCACCCAGCAAATCTGATTTAGAGTATCTGATTTGCTCAATAAAGTCCACCAGACAGAAATGAAAAATTGTCATGATAATTTGACAAATCAAACTTTATGTATGTCTTTGGATGGGTGGTCAAATGTGCACAATCAACCTATAGTTTGTGTATGTGTGACTACCATGAAGGGAAATGTTAATTTATTGGACACCGTTAACACTTCCTGAACACCCCATACTGGCGAAAAATTAACAGATTTGGCAGTTACTTCCATAAAGAATGCGCAAGACAAATTCAACTGCCGCATTCGCAGTTTTGTGACTGACAATGCAGCTAATATGGTAAATATGAGGAAGTCATTAGAAACTAAAGACGGCATTGATGTAGTGTGCTATGGTTGTTCAGCACATATTTTAAACTTGCTTGTTAAAGATTTTGAACACCCCAGGGTAACAGAACATGTGATTCAAATAATTAAATATTTTCGCAACAATCACTTTGCTAGGGCAAAATTCAATGAAAGTAAGGGAAAAAGAGGTGTTGGCCTAAGTTTACCATTAGAAGTGCGTTGGAACACCATGTGTGATTCTTTAGAGAGTTGCATTAAGAACTGGCCAATTTTAATGCAGATTGTAGAAGAAAATAGAGATGCATTTGATGAAAGTGTAAGATCAAAGCTTATGAATATGGTCATTAAAAGAAATGTTGAAGACTTATTGCTTCGTTTGAAACCAATTTCGATTGCTTTAGATCAGATGCAGAGAGAGAATTGTAGTATTGCTGAAGCGGTTAATACATGAAAAAGCTTGAAACAGACCTGAAGGAAAACAAAGTGCTTGATAATTGCAAGAAATCAGTTTTGAATAAATCCTTCCAAAACAGATATGCCCAAGCTTTAACACCAGTACATTTCTTGGCATATCTATTGTCCCCAACATTTCAACTAGAAAACTTATCTACTGAAGAAAAAAAGAAAGCAATTGAATTCGTCAAAGAGAAATACCAAGACACATCTTTAATAGCTATTCTTCTGAAGTTTATAGTTCGTACTGATCCATTTAATGGGACCTTATTTGAAGATAAGATAATAAAAGTCGTCAATGCTTTCGATTGGTGGAAGTCTTTGGCGGTATTAAATGACTGTATTGCACCGAAAGAACTGTCAATTATCGAACAACTTATGACTGCAAAGGCCACATCTACCTGGGTTGAAAGAATGTTGTCTACCTTTGGTTTCGTACATAGCAAATTACGAAATCAATTAGGGGTAGAAAAGGCAGCCAAACTGACATTTCTTTTCAAATCATTAAACAAATAAATAATATTTTTATTAATGTGATTAGCATTTCTACAGTTTTTTCTAAAATCTTTGTTTTAAATTTTTTAAGTCATTATATGGACTGACAATTTTGTTATGCTCCCGAAGTAATCCACTTAGGTCCAAATGCTTTATAATAGTTATTTGCATGCCAAACAAAAAATATTTTAGTTAGATTTCTACTATCAACTGGGTATTTACCAGCTCTATAGTGTAGATAGTAGTTACACTTTTTAAAAGAAATATTTCAATTTTTTTAAATCTGATTTTAGTAAAAAAAATCTAATTTAAATTAATGGTTAGATTTATTCTATCAACTGGATATTTACCAGCTCTATATATAGACTGTAACAGTAATTAAACTTATTTTTAAAAAAAATCTGTTATATTTGCTTTATTTTTTTAAAAATCTGATTATTGTAAAAAAAAATTAAAAAAACTGATTTGATACAAATTAATCCGATTTTTTTTTTAAAAATCATGATTTTTTTACACCCTGCTTACTATATATTTAGGAATTTTTCTTTTTGAATAGAAAACTACCCATGTCAAAAGAGGGTGTGATTTAAGCTGCAACTTTTAAAGGTCTGCTTTATGAATTTTTAGACATTATGGATGTGAAACTGCCAGTGATAATACAATACCTGTAGTTACAGAATTGATCTATGCAGGCATTCAGGTTCTAATCAATGGCTATACTGTGAGATTTAAGTTGTAACTTATTGAAGAAATGCTAACAAATGATAGAGAAGTGTACTATAGTCCTGAGGTAGAGGCATAATATTTAACCAGCAGTCAACTTTGCTGATATGAATTTGTCTTTTACAATACCATAAAATTGTTATGTACCAGGTACTCTGGATATTTTTTAAATTTGTTATCAGCTGAATTCTTGGCTCAAAGAAAGAATGCTCGTCCTGAAGGAAAGAAATCTGGTTCAGATCTCTCCGTAGGCACACTGTATACCTTTTTCAAATTGAATACAAATTATGGCACTTAATTTCTATCTGGAGAGAGATAGCATCAAGTTTATTTTTCTATTTAATTGAGTTTGTTTGAAAACTTAATTCATTAACGGATAAAAAAAAACCTGACTTAACATGTCTCATTTAAAAAAAAAAAAAAATAGGTTTTGGTACTGAACTTGTCTTGTAGGAAAAGTTTAATATTCTTGTACCTCTTTTATTTATTTAATCATTTTTGTTTAAAAAATAATAGACTAGAAGACTATTTTTAATAATAGATTAATTAGAAGACTCATTTTTCTTATGTTAAAATAATTTTGTTTTAGAGGTTTTTTAGAAAATATTGTAGAGTCATTTAATGATACTTTTATTTCACTTGCTACTGAGTCACACGCTTTATAAAATAATTTTTTTTTTACTAATTACTTTTCTTAGTGAATTCTAACTTAACTAGTTAATTTTTATGTATATTATTTAATTTGAAGTAATTACTGCCTATCAAGTAAACATTAAACTAGTTCTGAATTTGAGAAAAATTAGCTTTACAAATTATTATTGTATTACTATTTTATTGTATAACTTACTTTTTCTGGTTTGGTTATCAGAGTCATCACATACATTTTTTGTGTTAGATGTCTGTATTACAAAGGTAAAAAAAAAAAAAATCTTATGCCATTCACATATCTGTTTCAAAAGTTAAAAGAATTGAAAAACTTGGGCAGTGATAAAAATGCCAAGTTTAAACTATTTAGAGAAATTCAATTTTATTATATGAAGGGCACAAGTGAAACCCCAATTTTGCATGTCGTGGTATTCCACATCTGTCACGGTTCTGCACCAAGACATTTAATGTCCAAGGACATTAAAAAGAGAGAGGGGAAAGTTTTTTGTTAGGAAGTACTTTGGCAACCACAAACTCGTCAAAATTAAAACAAAAGGAGTTCTTACTATGTTTGCCTAATTTAATCTATGTTTGAAGTTTCAAAATGAAAGTTTGTTTTGCTAGCTGCTGTACATAAAGACATAAATTATCGAATAATTGAAATATTTCTCTTCATAAGCATGAATTAATACTTGACGTAATTTTTTCTTGTGAATGTCAATATGGTTTTATTCAATGCAATCCTGATTAAAGCAAGGGATTATAAATTTTAAATATAGAATACATAACAAAGTTTTCTTTTAGAAAATATATACATGTACTTTAAAATTTTTAGACAGAATGTGCAGCTTCTAATTATTTAAATTTCATCGTTATCGTGGTGATCATTGTCCTAGCAAATACAGAACAGAATGATAGCACCATTGTCTTGGCATAATAATTTTTTTTAAATATCTTTTTCTTCTCACAATCAACAGCCTTTTGCTCTGCTGGTATTTTTTCCTTGTATAAATCCTAAATAATAACAAAACATACACAACATACATTTATGGCATCGTTTTCAAAAAATGTTTTAATATTGAAAACTTGCCTGTTTTGGAAAGATGACCCATATACGTAATATAAGTTAGAGAATGTTTTTTTTTGTAATTTGCTGAAACAGCACTCGTCAATTTAGATTAAGGGTAATGGTGATCCGTGTAGAGGATCGGCTGCCTAAAAGTTTGTAATACAGCATTCGTCTTATCGGACTTGCCCACCCCACTCTAAATCAACACGTCTTGCTTCTGCAGCGCCCGCCCCCAATCAGACTTTTTGAAGGGAGCTACTCTCCAGGTATACAAACAGTTAGAGTGTACGTTTAAAATATCTTAAATTATTGGAATTATGTTATTTTAAATTTATTTGCATTGTCATTAAGCAATCCACAGAGATTTTTAGTAGATTAATAATGTTTAAGATTTTGTTCTTGAAACATCCCTGGGTTTTTTGATGGTAAAACCAAAAGATACTAAGATTACAGTGCCAAAACATCTCGCCAATTGTATGGGAGACAAACCAGTAAACTGCCTTATAATCGGATGTGTGCTTGTCACAATCACTGTCAGGTCTCATTTTAAAGCAACAGGGTATCCAAAGTGATGTTGCTGTTAATCAAACCCCTTGTCCGAGTATAAGGTAAGATTTAATTTGGTAATTACAATCCGAAGAGCTTTTGAGAGTTTATAACTTTTGAAAATCTTTTTATGTATTATCTGAAAAGGTTTTCTTGTGACATATTCATTGGTATTTTATTAAATAAAATAAAATTGAAAAAGTCAAATAAGATCCTATTTAAAACAATCTTAAAACATCGTTATATCTGGTATATCGTTTAAATCAATCTCCTAACTGCATATTTAATATCCCACTATGCAGTATGACGTTGTTTAAGAGAACTCTATACATTTGTTTACAGAAAGAAGTCAAAACAATAACCAGCACACACCCTGCTTTAGTAAACAAATGTTGCTCTTGCCATTTTTCGCAATTAATCGCGCTTTTATGCAGAATCCACCACAGATTTGAAATCCCACAGAATGCAATATCTGGGTGTTTTTCCCTTTATAACTCATATTGATCATAGAAATTTTATTCATTCAAATGTGAAATATTTACTATTGTATTTTTCTCGTAGACTGAAGATGTGTGTCATCCTATTCGTTGAAGATTTTATTTTCCAGACTCTCCCATTTTGTAACAAGCATCAAAATGTTTGTTATGTTTTATCATTGAACTTTGTATTAATTCATTTGTTCATTGCATAAAATTTAAAAATGTTTTATAACATAAAAAACTTTAGATAATATGTACGGTGTTTGACAATGATAGATTATATTTATTAAACTTTTAGGTTTATATACAATTGTCTTATCTTCTTTTTAATCATATAAATCAATTGTTGAAGTGGTAACTATGTTATTGTAGTATAAAGTTTACTAGACTGTGGATTAACTTTTTAGTAATTTAACTTGTATTTAATTAAAGTTTGTTTTACTTAATTGTTTTTTTTAAATTTAAATTGCAATTTTGTTGTTTTCTCCTAAATCTATTTCTCTATATTTAAACCTTAGCTGGACTAGCATACTTCAGTAAGGTTTGAAGTGAACGATTGTGTAACTTTGATGTCCTTTGGCAGTAATTCTATAGGCATGTATTACAGGACATACACATAAAAAAAAAACATAATACACCATTTATCAGTTAATTATATTGGTCTTATGTGTTCTGAAACCTATTTGGTTATTATTTTTTTAATTATTTTTTATTTCATGCCACCATTCCAAAGTGCTCATTCTTCTGCCTACTAAGAACGCGAAATGCTTTGTTGAAGAATTTTAAGAAAATTTATGTTTTGATAAAGATTTGTCGCTAGAACAGAAGTGCTATGTATCAAAATGTTTGTCATGTTTTATCATTGAACTTTGTAAAAATTCATTAGTTCATAGCATATAATTTAAAAATATTTCTTATCATAAGAAATTTGATAATATATATGATGTTTGACAATGGAGGATTATATTTATTAAACTTTTAGGTTTATATACAATTATCTTCTTTTTAATCATATAAACCAATTCTTGAAATTTTAACTGTGTTATTGTAGTATGAAGTTTACTAGACTGTGGATCATCTTTTAATATTTTTTAATTTAACTTTGGTTATTTTTAATATGTTTAATAATTTAACTTGTATTTAATTAAAGTTTGTTTTATTAAATTGTTTTTTGCTTTTTTTTTAATTTAAATTGCATTTTTGTTGTTTACTCCTAATTCTGTTTCTCAATATTTAAACCTTAGGGCCTTATTATACAGAGCAATTCAAGTGGCGAACGCGCACGTTCGCTTCAGACACAATCCACTCTACACGGACCATGCAATCCTATTGAGCTTATTATACAGAACCACAGCAGTGGCTAGTGGTCATGTCTGCTGTTAGTGGCGAACGTGCGTGTTCGCTTCAGATGCGCACACAAGCCACTCTACACTGACCATACAATCCTATGGAGCTTATTATACTGAACCACAGCAGTGGCTAGTGGTTACGTCTATGGGATGAGCTGACCACTCCAGTCGCCTACCCTTGCTACTTGTGAGGTGCGTGCACGACTGTGGCGTTGGTAGCGAGCTATTGTTTGCTATGAAGCTTATTAAATTTGTTTATAGACTTGCCTTGACCCAGTTATCTAGTCAAGCCCTGATCATCGACTAAGCCCACAAGACTTGGACCTTGGGCCCAAGATTTTAGGGCCCTCCGAAATTAACTGTAAACCTGTAACTTTTATTAACTGAATTTTTACATAAAAATCATTTTGTATTAATCTTGGTCTTTAGTATCCAGAATGTATTTAATCAAATAAACTAAACCATCATTTAAAAGCTTAAATAATATAACCCATAAAAATAGAGTTTTTAAAAAATCCTATATGCATTGTCAATTTTTGTATTCATCAACACAGCACCGATATCAAAAACATTTCTATCAGCAAAATCTGTAGCAAACTACATTTCAAAATTTATTTATTAAAAATGAACGTGAATTTAAGCTCTCGCATAGAAATATAATTTATTTATACTGATTAAAGTAATTTTATTATTTGTTTATTAAAAAAAAAATTTGCCTACAAGAAAGAGTTTCAACAATGAACGATTCAATGTTATTTTAATGCGATTGGATGACTCCAAGTTGGTTTGGCCGACCAAACGGTATAGTGGTTAGCGTTCTGGCTTCTAGACCGCGAGGTTGCGGGTTCGAGTCCCGTGTTGGCATGGATGTTTGTAAATGTATGTTAGTTTGTTAAATGACGAAATGTTTCGGCGCATTATAGCCCTCGGGTTGCTGACGGCGCCAGATAATCTGAATACAACCAACCAAGTTGGTTTGTTAGTATTCCATAAAAGCGACCTCTTAGTGACAGTAACAGCCCCAAAATTTGATAGAATGCATTGTCATCGACATCGAACATATCTACCAAGTTTCAACCTGATTGGATGACGGTAAGGGGGTTAATTAGGCAACCACCGATTCCGCTCCCATCGACAAACACACAAAGTCGAAGTTAATATAAAGGATTTAAAAACAAGATTTCTTGGAAAGATAAGAGGGAAAAAATTTAAAGAAAGTTTTTACGAATTTATTGGGAGATCAGCTTTTCGAGTGTCCACTTTGAAATTGTGAATAATGCTTCAGATATTGTTGTCATGGATATTGCTACACACTGTGATAGTGAAATGCAATGCTATATATAACAAAGTTTTTCCTCTTTTGATCTATAAATTTGATTGTTTGAAATTTGTTTCTTTATTTGTGGTAAAAAAAACTTTTAGAAAACAATTTTAACATTCATTTATCAACTTTTCTATATTTAATATTATTTCATTTGACTTTGTGTCAAGCAAATTTCCAACAAATCTCGCTTTTGAAAAAGAGGCTCCTGAAAGTGTCCTGGCCTTGGGTCCTAACTTGTCATGGTCAGGACCTGTATCAAGTGTTCCTTGAATATCGATTATTTTAATATCTATAGTTGAAACGATTGTTCACATGAAAAATCGAAAAAAAGGCAAACTATCGATAGAATCGATTGTTTCATGCAAAATAATACATGCGACGATTATTTTCCTCTTGGTAATATCATTGGGCTGTATAGCTGTTCAGGATATAAATTGAAATTTTGCATTATGTTGTAGAAAAGCTTTTACAGAGGCTATATTGTTTATATATAATATTGCATGTATTTGCACTTGCGTATTGCATATATGCATAACATGAATGTATTGCAAATAGGTAATATCTGGATGTATTGCATATAGGTGTTACATATAAGTATTGCACATGTGCAGGACCAAATCTAGCGAGGAGAAGGGGGGGGGGGGGAGCTGGAAGCGTCTTGGTCTTTTAAGTTTTTTTGTGTTTTTTTGCTGCAATAAATTTTCTTTGAGAGAGTTATTTAATCCAAAACATTGTAATTTTTAAAAAGTTGTAGTGATTTGTTTGTCAGAGTAGCGACAAGGCAGGACAAATTAGCTTTTTTTGGCTCTTAAATCACCTTTACTGTATTTGTTTTGTGTTTGCATAATTTTACTTAATGAAGCAAAGGGCCTTATACAAGGCAAATACAGATATAGTTTTACTTATACTCAAGACATCTAGAAAAATTCAAATGAATGAAGCACTCGTATTCTAATTGAGACAGGTGCCTCCGATCAAGTTCAAAGCTAATTTATGTTTAGTCGTATCTTCTCCGTTATGAGGTTGGTTTGTATACGCTCAAAAACCTATTTTGGGTGCACCAATAACGAATAATCAGGCTGGGACCTACAGATTAACGTTGATTCTGAATTACAACGAACACCCATATTTAATCTAGGATTCGAACAAGGCACCTTTGGCATGCGAGGCCACAGGCGCGGATTTAGGGGGGGTGCGGGGGGTGCGACCGCACCCCCCATGATGTATCTCGTCAAAATAATTTTTGAATGGCCGTTTCCTCCAAATTCAAAAAAAAAAAAAAAATACATTTCTTTAATATTTGTAAGATCTATTTTTTATTTAATATCAATATCGATGGATTTAGAGGGGGTAAACAAAATTAAGCTTTTTCTGACATTTTTCATGTTTCATTAATACAGATTCTTAAGCCACCTAACCGAGCTCCTTATTTCAAAATCCGTAGAAGGAATAGGCTTGAGAGGGGACGAGTAGATCGCGATTGTGATGACATGCAATGTACCGGTCAACGAATCTTTATCCCTTGTGTGATTATCAAATTAAAAAATTTCTCACAATACCATTAAAAAATTTCTCAATTTCAGCACGATTTTCTCATTTGTGAGTAGGAGATGGGACCAATAACTGGCAAGTTTTTTATTCCAATTAGCATTCTGCAGGTATACTTCTTGTCTTCTTGATCAGAGGGCAATTAATTATACAGGTTTAATATCGGGGTGCCATCGCACCCCCTAAACGTACAAAAAATCATGCACTAAAAATATTTAAAAAAAAACAAAAAAACAAGAACCTTTAATTATAATTGAAAAATAAAATGCCTAATTCCTAATTAAAAAAAAGCTTTGATCAAATCAGTACAATAGCATTACTGCAATTCTACAGAGGTTGTAAGAAGTTCCGATGAAGAAGCTATCGCTAAATTAGGACCAAGAAAAGTTTCCCTTCGTTCTCTCCAGAAGATCAACAAAAACGACCCCTTCTTTCTTGACCTTGAATTTGAAACTAAGGACACAAAGCAATAAAACTTGTGGGGCATACTGTCCCCTCCCATGCACGTGACATTGCACCATTGTGAGTTGCAAATTACTAAAATGCCTTTACTCTGGGTGGAAGTGACAAGTGAATGGAATGGTCATTTTTGCTTGAGTTGGAGTGTGCGTGCGATGTCAAGACTTTGTTTCTTCAATTGGTATGGCAGTGCAAGATAATTGACAGTAATATATAAGCATGATAAGATTTTTTAAATGTTACTATTTATTTTACAAAATGTAATATTTCATTAACAATTTGTTTCAGTTTAGACGTTTGCTTTTTTTTTCTAAATATGTTTGAATATTTCATTTTTTACAGAATAATTAGAAGTAGTGATTTATACTATACACTCATATTTGGCATTTTATGCAATTATCAACGTAACTCTCAATTCAATACCACCAGTATATGAATAGATTATAATAAAATATGTAATTCTTGTAAAAATAAACTGGTTTTACTGGATTAATCCCTTGTATCTGCACCCTTTCATATGCAAAATCATAAAAGCCCTTTGATAATGTCAAACAAAATTGCTTTCGTAAATTATAAAATTTAATTTATCCTTAACAGTATAAAGTGAGTTCCATATTACCTTTTAACTTCTTTTCAAAATATTCAGGATCATAGCCAAACACGTTTTTAAATATTGCTATATGCTCCAATCTCACACCTCGCGAAAATTCACCGGATCGAGCAATATTTGGCTCTCTGTAGTCTGTTTTCAAATTGAGTAAACACTTTACAAATTTTGACTAGTAATCTCGCGTCGATTGTTGAGCTACTTCCTGATAGTTTTCTGAGGTTTCTCTTATTTAAGATGAAGTCCATTTTTCCCTTGAAAGACCATCTGGTAGATGTTCTCTGCTTGATAAACAAACTAATCAGAATTTAACGTTGTTCCGGTGCAATATCTGGAAATATCCGGTACAGCGACATTTATTGCTACTAGAATATCAAGTAATTTAACATATTGTAATTTCAAAACTGGTCAGCTTAGATTGCAAATTTGTAAATATTGCGCATTCGCAGCTTTTGACAGTTTTTATTTGCTCTGTTAAATAAAAGCCAAAATTGTTTTGTGCGAGTTGATTATTTAAGTATAAATTACTGAAATATTGGAACAATACCGATGACTTACAAATAATTTAAATCATTTAATGTTAAAATCTTTTTAAATGTTCTTTTTTTTTTTTTTTTTTTTTTTTTTTTTAATTTTAAATGTGTTTTTGTGTTTGTGACTCAAAATTGATGGTAATATGACTATATATATCTAATATGAGATGGTAATATATCTAATATGAGACACAATATGTAACCGATTAGAGATGCTACTTGTGATGAAAAAGCAGGTCCTATGGTTATATGAAAATTATTATTATTACAATTTCACCTGCTGTAACTAATTTAGTTTGGAATTTTATTTGAATAAAACGCAGAGAGTTAAAACAAACTAATTTTCAGATAATGTTAAGTTTATTGTTTGAAAAACCTGCTGCTTTTTTTTATTTTTTTATTATGGTGATTTGTGTGTTGACGGTTTAAGATGGGCTTTGAGTACATTTTCCTAATTTAAGTTCTTTTTAAATCATATTTATAAGAGAAAATATACAGTTATGTTAAACCAATCTCAAAATTTATATTAAAGTACAGGTTGGGTACAATAAAAATCCGTCTTTTTAGAGAATTTTTGCAACTAAAGGAAAATATAAAACTTTAAGATGAAAAGGGCTTATATGGCTTATCAATAAAGGCTTATCAATATCAACTTATATCAATAAAGTGGTCTAGATAAAATGTCTATGCGTACATGGTCAGCATAGCTCCTAAACGAATTGACGTACGATATTCAAATTTGGTGTGCGGGCTAGTGGTAGCCATGGGACCTACGATTAGGTTTGAGCATTCACATAAGGGTGAAATCATGAATCTAATGTCTCTTAAGGTGTTTTAATCGCCCCCACCTCCGAATTTCCCGTAGAAATCTGATAAAAGCGTAAAAAGTTGAAAAATGTGTGTCTTTAACGCAGAGCTCTCTGCCCTTGTGCATCGCCCATCAACTATTGATATCTTTCTGCTTTTCGTTCAAAAAAGGACAGTGTAATGTCTATTGAATATCCTCACCAATTTCGTCGATTATGCGTTTTTTTTTTATTATTATTACTATTTTTCTTGTCCCACGTAAAAATTATTGCCAAAAATATCGCCAAACTCTCCATTTTCATTTAAATGAAGGAAAATTTGGAAACAGTAAATAATACCATATCAAATTTGAATGCAGTGACCAATATTATAGTGTGCAGTCTCAAGTTTATGTAACTTATATTTTAATTTACTAATGTGATGTCAAACAGAGTTGAAAAGAATTGTTTAACTTTGGAAATTATTAAAACCTTATGAATATAGAGTTTTACGTACCTGCAATGTTGTCTAAAGTTGTTAAAAGATCTATCGCCTTTTTCTGCATCAATTGATTTATGATGTTGAATGTATTGGTAAATTAACTTGTATAAAAAAGTTGAATTTTCATGGTTGCTGAGCTTTTTACACTTCACCTAATCTGCATGAGATATTTTTTTGTGCTCTTAAATATTTTTTGTTTAATAAAAAATACTAAATATTTAAAATTTAATTTTTTATTACATTTTCGGGGTAATTTGTTACATGGGGTGCAAAAGAGGATTGTCAAACCCTCTAATTTTTATTTTTCATTGAACCCTGATAGTATCATACTAATTGATGATACCCCTCCCCCCCTCTTCCCCAAGTTGACAAACTATCACCGCCACTGTAAACACTCCCGTTCATAATCGCACCCCCCTTGATTGACCTCTAAATCCGCCCCTGCGAGGCCAGCCCTTACCGCATTGCTATCAGATGGTTTATCTCTGCTATGGGGAGATGCGATATACAAATGACAAAATGTTCTTGACAAATTATCCGCAAACAAAATTTGATACCCCTTCAAGACAAGGCTCCAGTCGCCATAGCCGCCTATAGATAAATAATCATTGCTTATAAACTAACTAATATTTTATCATCATCATATTTGGTACGACAGACAAGGGTGGGCCAAGGCCTTCCATTGAAGATTTCTACCGGACAGCCTATTTCTCAACCTGGTCTGCCAGTCTTTCACTCCGATTACTTTAAATCTGATTCAACAGAATCGAGACATCGCAGTTTTGGCCTTCCTCTTTTCCTTCTCGTGAAAGCAATTCTAGCCAGACTTAAATGAAAACAATTTTACCAAATTGAAGATTTCTCCGGTCAGCCTATTTCTCTACCTAGTCTGCCAGTCCTTCACTCTGATTATTTTAAAATCTGATTTAATAGAATCGAGCCATCACAGTTTTGGCCTTCCTCTTTTCCTACTCGTGAAAGCAATTCTAGCCAGACTTAAATGAAAACAAATTGAAAAGTTAATTTTTACCCATGAGTGTGTGTGTCAAATTTTATTCAATTCGTTAAATTGGTCCTGGGTGCGGCAGAATTATTTTCAGGGGGTGAGAGGCTTTAATTTTTCTGTTTTAACCATGACTTTTTAATTGGCGATCTTAATGAAATTTTAATTAATAAATTTTAATGAAATTTCTCATTCATTGAATATTTTAAAATCTATATCATGCTTATATTTCCAGTAAAGCAATTATACCATTTTTCTCCACATTATTTTAAATGTCTGCCCGTAGATCCGCGTGGCGCTGTTTCCAGACATGTAGTTGCACACCTAAAAAGCAAATCCGCTTACTCTTTTCATCAGATCCTTGTTCGTTGTTTTTGCTCAGTCGTTGGTTTGGAAGTTGAACGAGAAAATCAAGAGTGTAGATTTTCAAGACAATAATTCTCAAAATCTGTTAATAACAAAGGAATTGCAATAATTATCCTTGTCTTCCATTGCTTTGAAATGGAGTTCGTGATATGCTTGATGCTTTTGTTTGGCTCTTTGCAGCAACCTTTGGAAGGTAAAGTCAGCAGTGGGCATTTTTCCGATTGTGGTAAGTAGTTAAAATTTGTACTTTGAAAAATTCAATCGCAATGTTTTTACCAGAGATATTCAGATGTGTATGTCAATTTAGAATGAATTGAAAATTTGTGTTGGCCTTGGCATATCCTGCGTGAAACACGTTGCAATTGAAACAAAATTTCTATTAAAATACGTATGCAATTTTTGAGATTTTTTATTCGATTTTTCATATTATGGATACAAGAAATTGATAAAAGATGACTTACAAATTATTAGAAAGATATTTTGTAAAAAAGTAATAGCGTGGTACCTACACGTGAAAACAAAATGTGTGGCACGCTGATATTCAGGGGCGTACTGGCCATACAGTTGTCCGGTGCAATCACCGGGCTGATCAGTGTCTGTAAAAAAAATGCGCAAATCCGGTCAGAAGTATCATACTAGTTACGTACCTGGATATTGTTTATTTTGCCATTTTTTTTTTCCAATTTTATTTTAGTTTTTACAACAAATTATGTATAAATAGTATAGGGGAACCCAGTTCACTCATAAGAAGTGTAAATATTGGATACTAAAAAATTTATATTATTAAAACAGTTCAATTATTAATATTAATTCATAAATAAAGCTATTCAATTATTGAAAATAACAATTTAAATAATAAAATCTATTAAATACTTATTTTCAATAATAATTATTAAAAGTATTTAATTATTGAAATTAATTATTTAATTGATTATCGGAATTATTTAATAAAAACATTAATTATTAAAATTTGTTTAGTGATTATTGAAAATTTTGGCCGGCATAAATCAAAAATCTCAGAGTCAATTTTATGTCCCAGTACTTCCCTTTTGATATTTTTGCATGAAATATCCCTTCAATATGTTATAATAATAAAAAAGAAAAAAGAGAGTCTGAAACCAAGATTCAGTTCTATTGAATGACGGAAAGTGGGATAATTAGTCCTCTGATAATTTTGGCTAGTCAACCTTTATAGGGGAAGGTTTCAGTCATTAAATATCACCAAATTGAAGTTGTTTGAATTAAGCTTGGTATCTGGAAATGGGAATGTGAGTAAAAGTTGATAAGTATGACGTAAGGCAATAGAAACGTGTGTAAAAACATCCTTTGTTTGACAGTCTTGAAACTTGATATAAAGCATTGTCATCGACAGCGAGTGTACCAACCAAGTTTCAAAGTGTCAGTTCGATTGCCTGACGGGCAGTAGCTTTATTAGTAATCCCGAGCACCAATTGAAGTGTGTGTAAAAGCAGCCTTTTAGTGACAGCCCCTAAAACTTGATAGAATACAATATTATCGACAACGAATCTATTGGTCAAATTTCAGCTTGATTGGATGACGCCAAGTTGGTTTATTCGTATTGCGAGGCGATAATAGAAGCATGTGTAAAAGCGACCTTTTAGTGACAGCCCTTAAAACTTGATACAATGCATCCTTATTGATAACGAATTTATCTGCCGAGTTTCAGCTCGATTGGATTACAGCAAGTGGGTTAGTTAGACCTCAGCGGATTTGACCGGCAGGCACAAACATGCTCCCCCCCCCCCCACACACACAAAATTGAAGTTAATAAAACGAACGATGGCTATATCTTCGGTTCTAAAAGTCATAGAATATTACGGTTTGCACCAAAGAGATTGTTTTAAGATTCCTTATATGCCTGATACAATTTCTTTCTTTCTTGGGGAGCTGTTTTCTAATTAAATTTAACTCTAACTCGGAAAATTTCAATACGAACCCCCATTTTTTACCCTTTTATTCGATCTTGAATGCTTCGATTACCCTATAAATGAAATTTCAATCCATTATGCTGATAAACATACCATTAATGACAGCCAAGGGAAATTCTCAATATTGAGAGCCTTAACAGTAAGGCCATCGGGGAATTAAAGCGGGGTAAAGCCAACTGCAGCCGGCGAGTGTTTCAGGACGTTACAGGTATTAGTCTAAAAGTACTCGGTAACTACATAGATTTATTGTGTTTTATTAACAAGTGGCCAATACAAAATTAAAAAAAGAACTTAATCAGATATTAATTTTACTGTAACACTACCTGCGTGGTCCCGTGTTGCGGAGACACATCATTGGTGTAGATACCTGCTTTTGGTACATCGCTCGGAGAAAGGTGCATTGCTACGGAAACCAAGCTTACTTCGCTCGCTAAAAGTTTCATTGGTTCGCTAAAAGTTTCATTGTAACGCAAACACTGCTCGCTGAAAAGCCCATTAACACATAATCAAAGGCTCGCTTCACCCGTTGAAAGGTTCATTGATACGCAAGCAAAAGCTCGCTGAAAAATTAATTGCTACGCAAGCACAGGTTCGCTTCGCTTACTGGAAGGTTAATTGCTGCACATACTCGCTTAAAATTAATTGCTACCTAAGCCCTTAATATTAGAACCCCCTCCCCTGTCGAGAAACAAAATGTCCCCGTTAATGCAATAATAAAAACCGCCTTACCCGTCTGAGAATAGTTTAACATGCGTTTGTGATAAGCAAAATTAGAAGGTCAAAAGTTCTCAAATTGAAAATTTCAGAGCTGTAACCCTATTAGAAATCGTTTCGTAATTTTTGAAATTAATGAAAGAAAATAATTAAAAAACTAATTAGAATGTTAAGATTCTGTTTTTCAAAAGTCCAATTAGAAAAGGAAAACTACTTATGTTGAAAATTTCAGAGCTCTAGGCCTATTTTTAGTAGCTTTCTATAGATCCACAAACACACAAGACTCTTTGTTAAATTATTATCGATAACTGATATAGTTGATAATGGGCCAACTTTATACACAGTCCAATTATAGTCGGAAACAAATGGTTATGGTTTTATCTGTCATTGATAAAATTGTTAATTCTGTTAATTAGGTCAAGCTTATTTCTTATAGTTTCACTAACCTATGGAAAAATTCCTAAGTTTTATAATTTAATTAATAAAACTTATTTTTTGAAACTTCATATTTTTAACATACTTTCAACTCAATGAAAAATTTCATATGAATAAAACTTTTCCTATTGGAGAATGTTGAAACGTTTTATGTAAATGATCCTATTCCCATAAAATCCTATCGTTATGGACATTCGTTATATTTTTTACTTAATATTACAATCTATTAAACGATTGTATAATATGTGTGTTATTGAGTCTTTCTGAAATGTCCATAAACTTCCCAGCGACCAATGAAATTTTTTGTAATTATGGTTTTGAACACAATTCGGTAGCCAGTGCTCTTGCCCAAATTTGAACTCAAAGCCATCCGAGCAACGCAGTTCGTGTATTTATTGGACCCCCCCCCCCCCCCCCGACCACGTATATTTCTCCAATATATTCAATATTTTTTTAATCATTATCCAGTTGAAAATTAAAGACGTGGAAATTTCAGAAAGTTTCAAAATTATCCTAATTTTTCATTAAAATATTTTTGTTTTAAAAATTGAAGTGTTTTTTTTTTTCAGGAAATGCCAATAAACGTCTGACAATCTCTTCTGGTTCAGTCCACCCTGATCCGATCCAGTACCCAGGAAACCTATTCTTAGCAATCAATGTAGAAGTGATCAAAGATCTTCCTTCAACTGACTTCAAGATGCATATTAACTTGGAAAAAGTGACACCTTTTCGATTTCAAGTTCCGTGTTTTTATCCCATTGGATCATGGTAAGTTTCATAAGGACAAAAAACTTGGTGTAAAGTTTTATTATGCTTTTGACGGTTTGTATGTGTTGTATCATCTCCAATTGTAACTGCTATTATTCTCGATAGATGGCGCAACTTGTAAAATACACTGTCTTAAGACCTTTTTCTGTAACTTTAATTGTGTCATTAAAAAACTTTGAAAAGAACACGGTCGCTGTACTATTTACGAACAAAATAGACCAACACTTTCGTTATTTATTATCTAGCGCCCAAGATAATAAATAACGAAAGTGTTGGTCTATTTTGTTCTGTTTCTGTAACTTTAAATGTGTCATTAAGTAACTTTGAAAAGAACATGCTCGTTGCACTGTTTACGAACAAAATAGACCAACACTTTTGTTATTTATTAGTATGTTTTGAATAATTTTACTTTCAAATGCCCATATGTTTACGTAGTGTAGTGAAAGTATTATTTTCGATAAATTATTTTTTTGCCTTTCTTCACGTTTTGGAACATCGTGAGGTGTGGAACATCGCACAACTTTCAATTATACTATAATATTGGTCACTGCATTAAAATTTATGGTGTTATTTACCGTTTTCATATTTTCACTCATTTAAATAAAAATGGCCAGTTTGACGATATTTTGGGCAATAATTTTAGCATGGGCAAAAAAAAAAAAAAAAAAAAAAAAAAATCCGCGTCAAGGTGGTGAAATCGGCTATGTTCTTCGATAGATATTAAATTGTCCTTTCATGTGCGTGAAACAGAAAAAAAAAATTCTTTGACGGGCAATGCTCAAGGTCAGAAAGTTCTGTCGTTTTTCAACTTCTTACGCTTTTATCGTATTTCTACGGGAATTTCGAAGGTGAGGACGGCATTAGCACAGATATTTTAATCAAAATCGTTAGAGCCGTTATTTAGTAATTGCTGAAAAACATGGTTTTTCATAATTTCAACCGTATGCCGATGCGGAATTTTGACGAAAACCTTAATGAAAGGTCCCATGGCCACTACCATCCCGCACACAACATTTGAACATCGTAGGTCAATTTGTTCGGGACTTAAGTTGACCACGTACACACAGACAGAAATTTTTTCTGGACCACTTTTTGAAATCAGGATGTTCCAAAACGTGGAGGAATGCAAAAAAAAAAAAAAATATTAAACTTTTTTTTGACCGAATGCTATACTTTCATTACCCTACGTAAACATATGGTTAGTTGAAAATAAAAATTAGTATAGAAAAAAGTCTGTCTGTGTGTATGTGGTCAGCATAACTCTCGAACGAATTGATCTATACGATGTTCAAAATTCGGTGTACGAGTTAGTGGTGGCCATGGGACCTACCATTAAGGTTTCGTCAAAATTGCGTATGCGCATAAGGTAGCTGCCATTGGAAAAAATCATGTTTTTCAGTAATTACTTAAAAAAACGGCTCTAATATTTTTGAACACAATCACTGTGGTAAGTCCTCTTATGGTTCTTTTTTTAAACATCCCTATTATCCTTAATAATTAATATTGCAGATTTTTATGCCGTATGTTACAAGTTGAGTTACATGCTTACTGACAAAATTTGCATAGAAATGTGGTTAGGCAAGAGCAAGAACAAGTTGTTTAGGCATTAGATATTGTTTTCATAAAAAACGCCCCTTTTATGCTTTCCTACGATACATTTTGAAAATATTAAAGCTACTAAACATATTTCTGTCAATATTTTTCTTTCTTATTTTATGTTTTAATACGATGTCTGAATCTGGAATAAATTATTTGAAATCCCTAAAAATATTGTATATTTCTAAATAAATATATGTTATTTTATTATTTGGTATTTTGAAATTCATCACCCCAATTTTTAAATATCAAAGCTACTAAATATAATCTATGCACAGTCCACTCTTCTATTAAAGTGTATGTAATATTTACTAAAGGATTTTGGTGTACATCAATGGTGTTATGTAAGCTCAAAATCATTAAACAAACATTTAGCTCAAATTTCCCTGTACACAAAATATGATTTAATAAAAACATCTCTTTATTTTTGTAGTTCCTATGACGTATGCTCCGCAATAATGAATTACCAAGAAATCCTCTGCCCGGCTTTTCCTAACCCAAATGAATGTGGTTGCCCTATGAAAGCAGCGATTTACAAGATAAACGTAGGATATCCTATTCCGGATTATGGAAAAATTATAACAAATTTAATTAAGGTGATTTATTTTCACATACATTCATGATTATCTCGAATGGGAAACCAGACATAAAAATTCTATTGTGCGTGTGTGTTTGTAATTTACTTTATTATCTTATCAACTGGGTACAGAATTTTGTGATATTATTACCATCAAATTTTGTCAAATATGATTTTTCTTAATTTAAGTGTCTTTTTATTGTTTTTTTTTTTTACTTTTGCTTTACCAATTTATGTTCTATTAGTAGGGGATCATTTAAAATATTCAATTTCTTTTTGTTAATTTCTAAAACTAATTTTTGTTAGTTATGGTTGCTTTTGGTTTTTATTCATTAGGAAAAGATAATTTAATCTAATTTTGTATTTTACAGGGAAATTACCAAGGTAACATGACTTTCTATGACCAATCGTCGAATACCGAGGTCGGATGTATTGCTTTTGCTTTCGAAATAGTACCTGGTGAATAAGAGTTCTGTGTTGTCGATAATGATTGATATGTAAGCTGCTTAAAAATAAAACTTCTTTTCATTGCCTCATTTATATTTTATGTGTACTGTAAATACAAATTGAAAATTTTCTTACATGGACATATATGTCTGAACCAGAATATATTTTTCTCGCTATTGTGTAAAATTAAATGGGAGATTTTTGCCTTCGTGAGAATACAAGCAGTTTTGTATGTAGGCATACCCATTTATTACGTTTATAACACTGTTCTTGGGGTAACTCTCTTTCTACTGTCGGTAATTGCGAATAGTATAATGTTTTGACTACAGCTCCCTTATAACATATGACTTATGAAAATATTAAATTTTCCTATGTGCTGTCATTAAAGTACTTAAAAAGGATTTCATGATCTAAACTAAATTCTGTCTCTAGTAAATTTGTGGATTCAAAGGAAAGTAAAAATGCAATGCGATATTAATAGACATTCATTCATTGCACAGAACATATATCAGAGCAGTAGACAGGATAGAAACTGATGGGACAACCCCCTCCCCCCGTAAAAAAATTGTGCGATACCTTTTTTTAAATTCTTTATATTAACTTCGATTTTGTGCGTATATTTGTTCATGGCGAGCAAATCTGTGGTGACCTAATTAACCCCCTTGCCGTCATCCAATCGGGCTAAAACTTGGCAGATAGATTCTATTTTGACGACAATGCATACTATTAAATTTTGGGGGTTGCTACTCTCTTAAAAAGGTCGCTTTTATGGAACACTAATAAACCAACTTTCCATCATCCAATTAGGCTGAAATTGCATTTAACCGAACATTGAAGAAACTCTTTCCTGTTGACAAAATTGTTTTAATAAATACGTAATAAAATTGTTCTAATCAGAATAAAGAAAATATATTTGGATACGAATGTATAAATTCAAATTACTTTTAATGAATAAATTTTGAAAAGTAGTTTACCGCATATTTTGAGCATATATATACCGCATATTTAAAAACAAGTACACACTGGCAACAGAAACGGCGCAATGTTAATGAATATAAAAATTGGCAATGCATATAAAGGATTTATATTAAAAACATCTTTTTTATGGGTTATATTATTCACCACTCTCCTTTTTTTTCTCCATGTCTCTATTTTTTCTTCTTGAAATCAAGAAAACTAATTACTTGCAGGGCCGTATACAAGAGGGAGGGGTGGGTTATATGATTCAAATGGGAATTGCTTGATTGGTTTTTCACATTTTCCATTTTTGTGTTGATGGGTAAAAATATTTCTACAAAATACACCCTTCGAAATGAAAGTCTGGTTACGGCCTTGGCATATACATGGAGGTAGGAATAACAGGAGGAGGCATGTCCTATTGCTCCCCACACTAGCAGTTGAAGCTACTGTAGCGAGACATCGCCCATGTTGAATCAACCCAAAGCTGCACTTAACAAACATTCGAAGAGAAAGTTTTTCACACGCAATAATTCATTCCCACTTATAAACAATGCGTATTATATATTTATAAAAGTGAAATTTCACATAAATTACCCATGAAAGATATTTTGGGGGGGAAATTTTCGGAACATTAACGATTTTCAATACGGTTTTAGTTTAGTTTTAATTTAAACAGTTTGTAACTAAGTATCCAAAACTATGATTTAAGGCTAATTGAAACACATTAACAAAAACAAAATTCTTATCTATGAAAAGATAATATAAATCTTAGTCTAAATGTAAACTTTCCTGGAAATTCAAATTAAAATGGAGAAATTAATACAATAGTATGCAATTTAATATTTAAGACCAAAAATTTGTTATTTAAAAAATATTAATTTTATTTCATTTATCTCAATTTTTTAACCAAATTCCTTAAAATACTATCATTGTCAGAATCTTGGTTACATGTTTCAATATAAAAAATATGAATTTCAAATGATCAAAATGCTTAAAAATTATATGTCCTTATTTGCACTGATTAAGTTTTATATTTGATTATACATTTATTACAAAATTTAAGAAGGTTCAAGATTGCTTAAACTTATAAAAAATACAACTTAATAAAGTTTCTTATAAAAAAAAAAAAAAAAAATTACAAAGATGACCAATACGAAGATACCAGACGCTATGTAATTAAATTCCTTATTTTATATTGCTGCATCAAATTCTTCGTCAGCTGTTATAGTACATTCTTAATTTATTAAAAAAAATATATAAACATGAATAGACAATGCCGACAAATTGTAGTAGATAGTGGATTATATTTATTTTAACAGTCAGAGGAAATAATATACATACAAAATACAAACAAAATTATAATAGTGGATTATATTTACAGTCAGAGGAAATAGTATACATACAAAATACAAACAAAATTATAATAGATAAAAATCAATACAAAATCACTGACCTTTGAAATTAACAATATGTTTAAAGAACTGTCAAACAGAATCCTTATTTACAGCCAGATTTTTACAATAATAAGTTAACCTAACCTTGAAATACTGATGTATTATGCAACGCATCAAATGTACAAGGTGATTTTCCGTAGGTTCAGTATCATACTGATGTTTCTCTAAATAAATGAAATACCTACAGGAGCAAATTCGATCCAGTACATCTGGAGCTTTCTGCAATATAACAAGTTTAGAAGATGTTTCATTGTTCTTTACTACTGCTTGTCTAAAAACTATTTTGCACTCTTTATAAATAGAAAATACATCATTTGATGGATGAATAAGTTTTCCTTCTGATTTGTAGGATATCAGTGATAAAGTTGTCAGAGGGACATTGGGATATACCACTGCTATACATGGGACACTTTAATGACACAGTTTTTTCACACAAAAAAACCAGAAATATAATAAATAATGTCATTAGTGCATTCACTCAAAAATACTTGAGTAAATACATTATCGTGGACTGCTTTTACAGAGGATTTGTTTGTCACCCCAGAATTAATTTGATTCTGTGCCTTTAAATTAATAATTCTCTTGGATGATGAACTGGGCCCAACAAGAATGTTCACATCAGACAATGGAACACAGTTTCCAGATGTGGCAGATTTTATTTCTGCATTGACAAGTAATTTTCTGTAAGCAGCACGAAACTGACGAGCAGTCAGATTTTTGTTACTACCTAAATGAAACCGAATTGAAGAGAATAACAGAGTTCAACATGGTCTTGGCTAACTTTTTAAAGTGGGAAATAAATTAAAGGTGGGTTCTCACAGGTAATCATCTCCTTGACAATGTATCAAAAGCTACTTACGTATATAAGAAAGCCCAAGAAGCCTGTTTTCCTTTTTGATTCCAAAATGAATGTGCCATTGCGACTTTCCCTTAAACTCAATATATATTCCTCAGCTTTATGCAAAAATTCAAAATAAGACTTAACATTAAATTTTGAAACAGCCTTTTTATAGCCTTGCTGTCTATTTGACCTGGAATATAAAATGTCAAACAAAGATCATGTCTGTAAAGGATGCAGTCAGATTGAAGATTTTTTTTAACAACAAGTCACCAGATGGAAACTGCACTGCTAAGTTATAGGATCATCAGAAATCTAACAGTAATAATACGTAAATAATTGTTCCAGGCATAATAATGATACCAGATATAAAAGAAAAGAAAAAGCGGAACATCAACAGGCGATTGTGGGTGGGATACCACAACCTCCTGGCTTAGTTGCTGAGAGTAGAAAAAGTTTGGAATCATCATTTTCCCAAATCGGCCAAGTAGCCAGACATTGTTGAAAATTGACTATCCAAAATAATTGAACATTCCACCACCAGATGGCAGACCGCCTTTGAGAATAATATAACTGTTTAACAAATTCACTTCTGTAACTGTACTTGCTTTTGTATGTAGTGTCCTGTGATCGTCCTTTAAGAAGTTTAAGTAAATCCAAGTTAAAAGCTTCTAGACTCCTATTCTTGAATAATAATGAACTTTCTTTTCATAAGTGTAGATGTGTGAAGCAGCGGATTTTAGGTTCAACTCTTGATGTCAGGTGCCAACCCGATACCATAAAGTACGCCTGCTGTCCATCCGACAAAGAGCCAGGTAAGATTCTTACCTTTCTTTGAATTTATCGAAATTTAGAGATATTTATTTCATGGTGCCGAAACCCGGGACAGTTGGCGTTTTTTATTGTAATTAAACTTTTAAGATGGCACCAAACGAAAAATCTCAACGTAAAAGTATGTTAGAGAAATTGAACTGAAAAAGAGAAGTCACGCAGCGAATTACTTCCACACTTTTGGATGAAATTCTGAATTCTACGGATAATTCTGTGGAAGAATTAGAAGAGTTCCTTGCGCAGTTGAATGCAAAGGAATGTGAGATTCTTGAATTGGATCCGAACATTGAGGACGAAATTCTTGATTTAGATGAATTGGAAAAAGAAATGTTTCAAAAACAAGTATGGAAGGATAACATTATACGTGCAAAAGTAAAATTAAATAGAAATATCAGAAGTCAAACTGAAACCGATAGTAATTCACGGAACTCAAATAGCGAATCGGGAAGACAGAACATTTCGAATTTGTTTGAAAAACAGTGTAACATTAAGCTCTCCAAAATCGAAATTTCTTCGTTTAACGGAAAAATTGAATTATGGCATTCATTTTGGTCCGAATTTAATTCGGCTATAAATGCAAACGTATATTTGAGTAAAGTTGAAAAAATTAATTACCTTAAAAGTTTACTAACTGACACAGCATTAATATCTATTCAAGGACTTGAAATATCAGAAAATAATTATGATGTTGCTTTAGAAATTTTGAAAAACTGTTATGGACGTGAGGATTTGGCAATTTCTTGTCATTTAAACAAGTTGTTAAAATTGACTCCTGTCAAAAGATCCTATCATTTAAAAGAATTAAGAAAACTGTACGATGAAAGTATTATGCAAATACGCAGTTTAAATTCTTTAGGAGTGCAGATAAATAGTTACGAAAATTTATTGTATCCCATTTTGGTTCAATTAATACCGGAAGAAATTGTCCTTGATTTCAATAGAACACAAAATGACAAAAATTGGGATGTCACTAAATCACTTGAATTTTTGAGAATTGAGCTAGAAAACCGCGAACATGCAAATTTGATTCGAATAAATGCAAATGATAGGTCTCACTTCGAAAATAATAACCACGCTATAGGTTTTAAACATGATAAAACTAAAGATACAAATGCAAAACATTTTCAAAAACATAAATACATTCCGTCTAGCTCGGCATTAAATACAACAAGTAAATCACTCTGCGTGTTTTGTTCTGATGAACACGGAGATTTAGAAAACTGCAAGTTAACTATAAAGTTTATTGCGGCAGGGCAGATGCTATAATTGTTTGGTTAAGTTCAAAATTAAGGTGTAAGAAATGTAATCAAAAGCATAATTATCTGTTGTGTAATAGTGACAAAAATCAAACCGAAACTCAAGCTGATAATGAGAGCCCTATAACTTTGGTCGCTTCAATGAATGATGCTAAACACGATATATTATTGCAAACGGCAACAGCAATTGTAGGGAATGACCAGAATTCAATGGAAATTAGATTAATTTGTGATACGGGTAGTGAAAAAACTTTCATTAAAGAGAAATTATCTAGAAAACTAAAATTAAAAGTTTTAGGAGAGGAATCTCTTATGATTTATTCATTTGGTAATGAAAATCCTAAAAAGTATATGCACAGACGGGTTGAAATCTGTTTGAAAAATCCCTGCGATAGTAAAAAAGAAATTACCGTTGAAGCTATAGAAATCCCATGTATAAGTTCTGCTCCAATTCAAGGACCTTCAAAACAAATAAAAAAATCTGTTTTGAGAAAAATATGGAATTAGCTGACCTTGGAGAAGAGCGAATAGGGTTTAACATTTATGATGATTCGAATAGAGTATCCGTATTAATCGGTTCAGATGTATATTGGCGTGCTGTTTATGGAAACGTGAGGCGACTTCCTAGCTCTTTAACCGCGATGAATAGTGTTTTAGGTTGGATTTTAAATGGTCCATGTTATGACAAGTCAATTAATAAATCAGGATATAAATGTAATGAAAGTTCTTGCTAGGCGAACGGAAACTTTTGATGAATCTGTTTCCCATACCATTAAACAATTTTGGGAATTGGAAAGCTTAGGGATTATCTGTAATAAAAAGATAAGCGATAAGATTTAATTCTTTCGGAATTTGAAAGGAATGTAAAGTTTAACGGAATCAGATATGAGGTTAAATTACCATTTAATGAGAATGTTGTTAATCTTGATGATAATTATTTAAATGCTAGGACACGTTTTTCGAAATTAATAAATAGATTTAGAAAAGATCATTCTTTTTGTGAGAGTTATAAGGCAGTTATTTCCGAGCATATTTCGGAGGGCATCATTGAAAGGGTTGAACCAAAATTTGTTCCAGTGAAGGGTAGCTATTATATGCAACACCAAGCAGTAGTTAGAGAAGATAAAATCACTTCAAAAGTTAGAATAGTTTTTGATGCTAGCTCAAGTAAAACAAATGAGATTTCACTAAATGACTGTTTGAACTCTGGCCCAAATTTGAACCCTGATCTTCTGTCTTTGCTGTTAAAATTCAGATGGAATGCTGTAGCCATCCTTGGAGATATTCAACAAGCATTTTTAAATATTTCCTTGGCTGTTGAAAACAGAGACTATGTCCGCTTTTTATGGTTTGAAGAACATTCGAATTTGCAAAATAAACTTGTACCAGATATCTTCAGAATAACTAGAGTCCCCTTTGGAGTGACATCGTCTTCATTTTTATTAGCTGCCACCATTAAACACCATATAAAAAAATATGAGCAAAGTCATCCTGAAGCCTATCGAATGCTGAATACAGAAATGTATGTCGACGATTTAGTCAGTGGTCAAGACTCTATAGAAAATGCTTCTAAGATGCGTGAAGAAGTAAAAATAATATTACAGGAAGCAGGTTTTAACATAAGAAAATTTACTACAAATGTCGAATATTTGCGGGAAGAATGGATGAAAGAAGAAACTATAAATTACTCGAATAAGAACAAAGTGCTGGGTTATGTTTGGGATGCTGTAGAGGACCAGGTGAAATTTGAAGTCACGAAGGTACCAAGTCTAGGATCCGAAACAACAAAAAGGAATGTACTCAGTGTTGCTGGAAGAATTTTTGATCCTGTTGGATTTATTTCTCCATTCACCGTGTGACCGAAAATTATGTTTCAAGAAATGTGGCTGAGGAAATTAAAGTGGGATGACGTGCTACCTATCGATATAATGAAAGAGTGGAGTCGTTGGTGTGATGAACTTCCCCTCTTAGATAAAATAAAGATCCCAAGACATTACTTTGAAAAATTATCTTTCAACGAAGTTGATAATTTGCAGTCTCACTGCTTCGTAGACTCAAGCAAAAAGGCGTATGGAGCAGTGATATATCTCTGTTTTAACAATAAGAAAAATGAAGTAAAGTCGGTAGTTGTTTCGTCAAAGACTAGAGTTGCCCCTTTACACCCTATAACTTTTCCGCGTATGGAGTTGCTGGCTGCAGTCAGAGGTGCCAAGCTGTTTGACTTTGTGCGACGAAGTTTACCTACTTCTCTAAAGATAACTCCATATTTTTGGACTGACTCCATGATAGTTTTGCACTGGATTAACGGCTGCTCAAAGAAATTAAAAACCTTTGTTAAGAACAGAATCTTTGAAATAAAATCTACAACCAAAGCTTCGAATTGGGGACATTGTTGCAGTGAAGAAAATCCAGCTGATTTTTTGAGTCGAGGACAAATGCTTGAAGCCCTCATAAAAAATCGTTTGTGGTGGTGTGGGCCAGATTGGCTGAAGAAACCCAAAGACCATTGGCCGACCACTTCAATCGCTAGCTGCCAAGTTCCTGCCTCTGAATTGTTTCCCGTATTCTTAACAATACCATTGATCTATACTATCTTCAACATTCAAAAGAATGGAAATTTACATAAAATTTTAAGAGTCACATCTTGGATCCTAAGGTTCATTAACAACATCAAGAAAAATTAAGATAAAATTTATGGAGAACTCTCAATAGATGAACTGGTTTCTGCTGAAAACTATTGGATAAAGAAAACTAAAGAATGCTCATTTACCAACGAAGTGGAATGCCTAAAGAATAGAGGGAAAATTGAATCGTCCTCGAAATTGTTTTTATTTAATCCATTCCTTGATGAGGAGGGAATATTAGGAATCGGAGGTCGTTTGCAGTTCTCTAATCTTTCGTTTGAGGAGAAACATCCGGTCATCTTGCCTGCTGAAGATCATTTTACTGAAATGGTCATTAGTAGGAGCCACCAAAGAACTGGACATGCAGGTGTTTCTGAAACACTCATTGATATTAGAGAGCGCTACTGGATTTTGAAGGCAAGGCAAAAAGTGAAAAGTTTTATCTTCAAATGCAACTTGTGCAAGAAATTTCGAACAAAACCGGCTACACAAGACATGGCCCCCTTGCCACCCGATAGAATTAGAGAAGCGTTTCCTTTTGAAGTTACTGGGTTAGATTACTTGGGTCCACTATACGTAAAAGAAGCCGAAGGAGTTTCTAAGTCCTATGTGTTGCTCTTTACCAGTGCTGTCACACGCGCTATTCACTTAGAGCTTACACAGGACTTGTCTGTAAGAGTTTTTTTAATGGCATTTAAGAAATTCATCTCGCGCAGAGGACTATGTAAATCCATATATTCTGATAACGCCAAGACGTTCAAAAAAGCAAAAAAAGAACTCGATTTATTGACTAAAAGTTTGCAAAATGATGAAGTGAAGAGCTATTTCTGCAAACAAGGGATAAAATGGAATTACATAGTTGAAAGGGGGGCATGGTGGGGAGGATTTTGGGAAAGGATGGTTCGTTCAGTGAAAATTACGCTTAAAAGAATTCTTGGAAAATCTTTGCCATTTCCTGATTTAGAAACAACGGTCGTTGAAGTTGAAGCTATTCTAAACTCCAGACCTCTCACCTACGTTATTAGTGAACAAGATGACTATGAATCCATCACACCTGGACACTTCCTTATCGGAAGAAGATTAATTTCACTACCAGGCTCTTCAACTAAACCATCTTCTACTAAGTCCGCGCTGCTAAGACACATCCATCAAAGAAATCTCGTCGAAAATATTTGGAAGCGGTGGCGTAAGGAATACTTGCTGGAATTAAGATCAGCCCCCCCCCCCCCATTCCAATCACCAACAGCTAAAAATCCAGTTTTACTTGCGAAAGGATCCGTGGTGCAAATTCAAGATGAAAAGCTTCCCAAGATGATGTGGCAAGTAGGTGTCGTCACGGACATACACGAAGGACGTGATGGAAAGACCAGAGCGTGCACTGTGCGTCTTGCGAAAGGAACTGAATTGAAACGACCAGTTCAGCTTCTCTACCCCCTCGAACTTTCAGAATGACTTTTGAACTTTTTTTTGGGGGGGGGGGGGGAGGATGTTGAAAATTGACTATCCAAAATAATTGAACATTCTACCACCAGATGGCAGACCGCCTTTGAGAATAATATAACTGTTTAACAAATTCACTTCTGTAACTGTACTTGCTTTTGTATGTAGTGTCCTGTGATCGTCCTTTAAGAAGTTTAAGTAAATCCAAGTTAAAAGCATCTAGACTCCTATTCTTGAATAATAATGAACTTTCTTTTCATAAGTGTAGAGGTGTGAAGCAACGAATTTTAGGTTCAACTCTTGATGTCAGGTGCCAACCCGATACCATAAAGTAAAAATTCAAAATAAGACTTAACATTAAATTTTGAAACAGCCTTTTTATAGCCTTGCTATCTATTTGACATGGAATATAAAATGTCAAACAAAGGTCATGTCTGTAAAGGATGCAGTCAGATTGAAGATTTTTTTTAACAACAAGTCACCAGATGGAAACTGTGCTGCTAAGTTATAGGATCATCAGAAATCTAACAGTAATAATACGTAAATAATTGTTCCAGGCATAATAATGATACCAGATATAAAATAAAAGAAAAAGCGGAACATCAACAGGCGATTGTGGGTGGGATACCACAACCTCCTGGCTTAGTTGCTGAGAGTATAAAAAGTTTGGAATCATCATTTTCCCAAATCGGAAAAGTAGCCAGACATTGTCGAAAATTGACTATCCAAAATAATTGAACATTCCACCACCAGATGGCAGACCGCCTTTGAGAATAATATAACTGTTTAACAAATTCACTTCTGTAACTGTACTTGCTTTTGTATGTAGTGTCCTGTGATCGTCCTTTAAGAAGTTTAAGTAAATCCAAGTTAAAAGCATCTAGACTCCTATTCTTGAATAATAATGAACTTTCTTTTCATAAGTGTAGAGGTGTGAAGCAACGAATTTTAGGTTCAACTCTTGATGTCAGGTGCCAACCCGATACCATAAAGTAAAAATTCAAAATAAGACTTAACATTAAATTTTGAAACAGCCTTTTTATAGCCTTGCTATCTATTTGACATGGAATATAAAATGTCAAACAAAGGTCATGTCTGTAAAGGATGCAGTCAGATTGAAGATTTTTTTTAACAACAAGTCACCAGATGGAAACTGTGCTGCTAAGTTATAGGATCATCAGAAATCTAACAGTAATAATACGTAAATAATTGTTCCAGGCATAATAATGATACCAGATATAAAATAAAAGAAAAAGCGGAACATCAACAGGCGATTGTGGGTGGGATACCACAACCTCCTGGCTTAGTTGCTGAGAGTATAAAAAGTTTGGAATCATCATTTTCCCAAATCGGAAAAGTAGCCAGACATTGTCGAAAATTGACTATCCAAAATAATTGAACATTCCACCACCAGATGGCAGACCGCCTTTGAGAATAATATAACTGTTTAACAAATTCACTTCTGTAACTGTACTTGCTTTTGTATGTAGTGTCCTGTGATCGTCCTTTAAGAAGTTTAAGTAAATCCAAGTTAAAAGCATCTAGACTCCTATTCTTGAATAATAATGAACTTTCTTTTCATAAGTGTAGAGGTGTGAAGCAACGAATTTTAGGTTCAACTCTTGATGTCAGGTGCCAACCCGATACCATAAAGTTGGTTGGTTGCATTCAGATTATCTGGCGCCGTCAGCAACACGAGGGCTATAATGCGCCGAAACATTTCGTCATTAGACAAACCAACATACATTTACAAACACCCATGCCAACACGGGACTCGAACCCGCAACCTCGCGGTCTAGAAGCCAGCACGCTAACCACTATACCGTTTGGTCGGCCCGATACCATAAAGTAAAAATTCAAAATAAGACTTAACATTAAATTTTGAAACAGCCTTTTTATAGCCTTGCTATCTATTTGACATGGAATATAAAATGTCAAACAAAGGTCATGTCTGTAAAGGATGCAGTCAGATTGAAGATTTTTTTTAACAACAAGTCACCAGATGGAAACTGCGCTGCTAAGTTATAGGATCATCAGAAATCTAACAGTAATAATACGTAAATAATTGTTCCAGGCATAATAATGATACCAGATATAAAATAAAAGAAAAAGCGGAACATCAACAGGCGATTGTGGGTGGGATACCACAACCTCCTGGCTTAGTTGCTGAGAGTATAAAAAGTTTGGAATCATCATTTTCCCAAATCGGAAAAGTAGCCAGACATTGTCGAAAATTGACTATCCAAAATAATTGAACATTCCACCACCAGATGGCAGACCGCCTTTGAGAATAATATAACTGTTTAACAAATTCACTTCTGTAACTGTACTTGCTTTTGTATGTAGTGTCCTGTGATCGTCCTTTAAGAAGTTTAAGTAAATCCAAGTTAAAAGCATCTAGACTCCTATTCTTGAATAATAATGAACTTTCTTTTCATAAGTGTAGAGGTGTGAAGCAACGAATTTTAGGTTCAACTCTTGATGTCAGGTGCCAACCCGATACCATAAAGTAAAAATTCAAAATAAGACTTAACATTAAATTTTGAAACAGCCTTTTTATAGCCTTGCTATCTATTTGACATGGAATATAAAATGTCAAACAAAGGTCATGTCTGTAAAGGATGCAGTCAGATTGAAGATTTTTTTTAACAACAAGTCACCAGATGGAAACTGCGCTGCTAAGTTATAGGATCATCAGAAATCTAACAGTAATAATACGTAAATAATTGTTCCAGGCATAATAATGATACCAGATATAAAATAAAAGAAAAAGCGGAACATCAACAGGCGATTGTGGGTGGGATACCACAACCTCCTGGCTTAGTTGCTGAGAGTATAAAAAGTTTGGAATCATCATTTTCCCAAATCGGAAAAGTAGCCAGACATTGTCGAAAATTGACTATCCAAAATAATTGAACATTCCACCACCAGATGGCAGACCGCCTTTGAGAATAATATAACTGTTTAACAAATTCACTTCTGTAACTGTACTTGCTTTTGTATGTAGTGTCCTGTGATCGTCCTTTAAGAAGTTTAAGTAAATCCAAGTTAAAAGCATCTAGACTCCTATTCTTGAATAATAATGAACTTTCTTTTCATAAGTGTAGAGGTGTGAAGCAACGAATTTTAGGTTCAACTCTTGATGTCAGGTGCCAACCCGATACCATAAAGTAAAAATTCAAAATAAGACTTAACATTAAATTTTGAAACAGCCTTTTTATAGCCTTGCTATCTATTTGACATGGAATATAAAATGTCAAACAAAGGTCATGTCTGTAAAGGATGCAGTCAGATTGAAGATTTTTTTTAACAACAAGTCACCAGATGGAAACTGCGCTGCTAAGTTATAGGATCATCAGAAATCTAACAGTAATAATACGTAAATAATTGTTCCAGGCATAATAATGATACCAGATATAAAATAAAAGAAAAAGCGGAACATCAACAGGCGATTGTGGGTGGGATACCACAACCTCCTGGCTTAGTTGCTGAGAGTATAAAAAGTTTGGAATCATCATTTTCCCAAATCGGAAAAGTAGCCAGACATTGTCGAAAATTGACTATCCAAAATAATTGAACATTCCACCACCAGATGGCAGACCGCCTTTGAGAATAATATAACTGTTTAACAAATTCACTTCTATAACTGTACTTGCTTTTGTATGTAGTGTCCCGTGATCGTCCTTTAAGAAGTTTAAGTAAATCCAAGTTAAAAGCATCTAGAGCCTATTCTTGAATAATAATGAACTTTCTTTTCATAAGTGTAGAAGTGTGAAGCAGCGGATTTTAGGTTCAACTCTTGATGTCAGGTGTCAACCAGATACCACAAAGTACGCCGGCTGTCCATCCAATAAAGAGCCAGGTAAGGTTCTTACCTTTCTTTGAATTTATCGAAATTTAGAGATATTTATTTCAGACATTGAGAGCTTTTTAGACGAACTTAAAAAAGTACATAAAAAAAACTGTATTCAAAGCGATGACGTCGCAGCATCCACTTCATGTGACGCGAGCCGAGAAAGATATCTGCACACGAGAGAAAGGAAACTCAAAAATTTCAAAATTCCCTGATTAAAGGGTAATTTTACAAAATTCCCTGATTTTTCCAGAAGAGTGAAGTTCCCTGATTTCCAGGTTCTGTAGCCACCCTGTAAAAGAAGTATGAAAGCTTCTTTGGCCAATGGGAGACTACCGTCATCATTAGAATCAAAGCTTAAATTGATTAACCCGTTAACTTGTTTCCCGTCAAACTCTGCTTGTTGATGAATAGCCATTTCATAAATTATAAGGGAAAAAAATAGCGGATGAAGAGTGTGGTTTATTTTTAACACCAAAGCATCGATTGCTTCTTGTGTAAACCCTGGTGCTCCATCAACATGCTGGTACCACCTGTTTAAAGTTCGCTGATATGGCAGTGACAAACCAAAAGTTGTTCTAACATATTCATATGCTCTTGGTGAATAAAAGTGAAAAGTCAAAGCAAATGATCTTATTTCAGGTGAATAAGTTTGAGGCACAGTCAACTTTTGAGCAAATGCCAGTTGTCGAGTGAGAAACTCCTTGTTGACAGAAGATACCGTAGACAAAACATGCAGAGCATCATCATCTAAGAAATTCTTCTTTTGCAAATCTGACAACAAATCTTTTAAGTTTGTAACTTTTTTTGCATAGTGACAAACTTTTTGCTGCAATACACTTATTTTTTATATATTTTTTTTACATCAATGATGTTACCTAGCTCTTCCACTTTTCGCTTAAGGTGACTCCAAAGAAGGTTGTGGCAATGGTAGTTCTGTCTCCGTTGTGGCTAGCCCTTGTTCTTCATCTAAATGGGAAAAACTGGAACTGGAAGGAGCCGGTTCAAAGATATTTCGGGATGCAGGAGGCTTTCTTTGTTTGACCACCTGGAAAATTCCTGTGTGAGTAATTTCTATTGGGAATATTTACAATGGCTAAGATATAACAAACTATATTTTATTTAAACATATTTAAATATAAGAAATTTGGAAGTAATTCATTCAACATAGGTCAAAATATGATCTAACATTTAGTGTGCTTCTTCTAGAATTAACTTTCAATTAATTATTTCCTTCTCCTTCAACATTGTTAAATTTAAATAAAATGTCTAATAAAGATATTGAACAGCTTTCAACCAAAAAAAAAAAAAGAAAAAAAAAAAAAAAAAAAAAAAAAAAAAAAGCTAAACACATAAAAGCTATGAGAATCCAGTAAAAAACATAAGATTTTTCAAAAACTTCAGAATTCAAGCAATTACTTTATTGCCAAACTGATGAATCTAATTAACCTTCCGTTAGACATGCACACCTTACAGGTGCATTCCTACCACACTTCCCCCCTCTGCTGCCATCTATAGACGATTCCAGGCGAGGAGATTCATGTTATCTTCCTAACTTCCGATTACTCTGAGGTCAGTGTACTCTTAAATCGGTAACAATGAACTATTTAAACTAGAATAAATTTCATTTAGCTTTCAAAAAACCATAAACACTTCATAGGTGCAACGCGACTAACCATGTCGGAAAACAGAACTAACGGAAGGTTAAAACTAGTTTTTTAATTTATTAAGCAACATTCAATGTGCTGGAGTTTTAGTAAAAAAATAGAAACCAGTTTTTCTGCTGCCTTGTACTATGTCTGCTAATATTGAAATATCATATAAATAGGTTTGGGTTAGAGGGCAGCAACATAAATATATAGCCAAATGTTAGAGTACAACATATCAAGGGAGGTTGTTAAAATAATGAGCTTAAGTAACACAATTTTATCAGGGTTCAACGCTTTTAACTTTATTTTTTGTGGGGGAGAAGGGGGAGGGCCAAAAACCTTAACATTATCTCTTGCCAAAATGCAAAAAGATTTCAATATGCAAAAGGTTTTCATCAATTTTTTTACTTTTAAAGCATGGAGCGAAAAACCTTGTTGTGTACAATAATAAAACACAAGCAATGTACTAAAATATATAAAATTGGTATATAAATGCGAATAAATCTCTAACTAGGTTTTCAAAAGAGCTCAACCTCATTTTTAAAATGTAATACAACAATAACATGTTTAATAAAAAGATATAATTTTTTTTTTAATTTTAAGTTGGTTGATTGTATAGGGTTTTATGTTGCAAGAGCTTCTTATAAGCTATACTGCGTCTAAGAAAATGTTTAAAACTATTTATTTGACCAACGCCAAAGGTTATTTACAAAATTCAGCTTAAATACTACAAAATACCTAAATAAGTATTGGCAATGGGTAGAAATAGTTGGTAAATGATAGAGTAATAAACAATATAAAATTTTCCTTTTAATAAATACCTTTTCGAGATGAATCAGAAAATCAAAAATTGACGAAAAAGCTTGTTCTCAGTCTTACATATTTTTGACAATGATGTTCGGTCAATCATGTCTTCGGGAAAGTGCTTGGAACAAAATAGCTACATTTTGAAGGTCCTCAATTGTCATGGCGTACAGCTTTTATCCACAATTGTTGTTTTGGTTCTTCTCGGGGGGAAACTACAAGGAAACATTCACAAATATTAACTGAAAACTAACATCGACGGAAATTTATTAAATAGTCAACATTTAATTTAAAGTATATGATTTGAAAATTAAACTTCCAATATTTCAAGCCTTAAATAAAATAGCTTTTATTTCTTTGCTTGATATTTTCCTTTATTCTAATAGATTGATCTCAACCTGCGGTACGTGTTTAGTAGTAGTATATAGTAAAATACTTGCGACATGGCAAGAGTCAAAGTAATTTTTCCGTTAGAATTACTAAATTGTTTTTGCTAATTTTTATGTTATTTAATACTCCCATAAAGATTACAAAAATTAATATAAAAACATAAAAGGGCCTATTTGATGGCTGTGGGTTAGAGCTCTGGCCTTGCATGCTAAAGGTGCCAGGGTTCGAATCCTAGATTAGGCATGGATTTTTGTTGTGGTTCAGAATCCATGTTAAGCTGGAGATCCTGGTCTGATTAGCCAATATTGTGCAAAAAAAACATGAAGTCTAGTGTACAAAACAATAAACATAAATGCCTGTAGCATAAAATTTTAAGAAACACTGTTATTGATTTGATGCATTTAGATTAGTTTACATGTCCTAAGGGGTTAAACTGTGCTATATAGTGGCACCTATATAGCACAGTGCTATATAGTAGGCGTTTTTCGAACTTCTCCGCAAAACCTAAACAATGACGAACTCCGAAGCTAAAACAAAATCAAAATGGCAAAAAACACCATGATTCCAAATGAACGGACAATCCCAAAACAACAGTGCAAAATGAAAAATTGAGAATCGAACCTGCTCCATGATTTGTGGGTGGTATAGGAAGGTTCAAGTTCAATGCCAAAGCCGTTAAACTATGGTTGCAATGCAAGTTGTAGCAAGATTAAGTGTTTTTGCTTTTCATTTTGTCAATTACATTTATATTAAAAACGTACATCCCAGGAAGAAATTCAAATGATTTGAGTAAGTTTATTCGATATCGGCAAAAATTTAAAGGCAATGAAGTTGCAAACGATAATAGGAAGGAAATAAAAAAGGTTAAGGAATTTAAATTTAAACGATAATTGAAAAATAGTTTAAGCATTTAAAATTTAATTTCAAATAATTTATAAGGGGTAAAATTTCATTAAACTTTTACATAAATGGCAAATATTTAACCCCTTCCAGAATATTTATATTTTTAATCGATTACTAAAAACTAAGGTGTGCGCGCTCTAGAAAGAAAAATTGCAACCTATTTCGTTGGTCTTAAGGCAAATTGAACCTAAAAAAAATACCCCTACCTAATTTGGGGAGTCGTTTGTGGCATCTCACCCTCAAAATCACTTTTTTTTTTAATTACTTGGTACTGTAAAAATGTCTAAAAAGTAAGGTGTGCGCGTGCTTCGCACTCCAAAAAGAAAAATTGCTACCTATTTCGTTGGCCTTACGGCCAATTAAACCTAAAAAAAAATACCCCTACCTATTTAGGGCAGTCATCTGTGGCATCTCACCCCCAAAATCCCTTTTTTGTTAGTTACTTGGTATTGTAAAACCCTCTAAAAAGTAAGGTGTGCGCGCTTCATGCTCTAAAAGGAAAAGATTTCAACATTCCAAAAATGATATTTTAATCACTTTGCTGTAATGAAACTAATTGAAACTTATAATACAAAAGAACATAATCAAAATCCATTTTAACGCCTTATATTTCATAAACCATACTTCGGCCATCAAAATATAGTCATACCATACCCGTTTTAAATCTAAGGTTAAAATTGCTATAAATTAAAAGTTTATGTTTAATGCAATATATACCTCAATCTTCTATTGCATTAAAAATTTTAAATCAACTTCCAGGGTTCCCACTCAAATCACAGAATGAAAATCAACGACTTTTAAGGACCTATTTAATGTTTTTAAGGACCTTAAAAAATTTATTTTCAGGCATCATGTCTGTATAAAAAAAATTTTTAAAGTATATTCTACCAAAACAGTTACAAGTTGCCGCATGTGTAATACAAACATGTCAGAAAATTCCGATATAAAGAGGATAAGTGGCGGACACGCGTAGATAGTAAGTCTGAGTTGCATTTTTGTAAATTTTAAAGTTGGTCAACATGCATAAAAATTAAGGACTTTTAAGGACCTCTAAGCATTTTCAAGGCCTTGAAAACAAGTTAAAAAATATTAAGCACTTTTAATGATTTTCAATGACTGTGGGAACCCTGACTATTGACTCATACATTCCATACATGCTTCCTTTCTTGCTTACCTCAGAATAAGCCATCATCATTAACAAATTGGTGCTCAGCAAACTAAAAAAAAAGCAGTGGAGTGCAGAAAAAGACAAATTTTCATAAATAACAAACTCTTATCAGAACAATTTTAACTTGCCCAAAAATACGAAATTTAATATATTCAAAGTATTAAAGTTCTACGGTTAATAACGGTTAACGGTTATCGTAAAAAAGCAAACGATTATTCAATTTCATATGTATTCAATAAACAATTGTTTTATTCCAAATATTTACTATTGGTTAAATCTTCCAAAATAGCCTCCACGATCGCAGTTCACCGCATTTAACTTCAAACATTTAAACCCACAAATGTAACTCAAATTCATGACGTAACAAAAATAAAGACAATGTATTTCCAGGAGGTCAGCTTCCAACAAAAAATAAATACTGAAATGAAGGGAGAAACCTAAATCACGCAGTTTACCATATTTGTAACTATATCAATCAGCACCAGACAAAATTAAGCGTTTTTTGTCGAAAAGAGGATATATTTGGCATTAATCCAAAGCAGCAGTAATTCTAACCAATCACGACTCCGGAATACCGCTGACGACACAGAAACAACAAATCTTGCCAGTTTCCTACGATTGGCGAATTATCTTTGCCACCATGTAATACATTTGAACCATCTTAAGGTAATAATTTTATACACGACTAACTAATCAAACAAGCCTTCACTTTTAATGAATTCCAAATGACTAAAAATAACCATGATTTGATACAGGCACCTCTAATATATATGCAAAACCTACCGCCATGGCACAAGTTAAATATTTATCACACCAAATCATTGGGATTCATAACATGCAGTAGAAAATGGTTAGTTTCATGTTCAATCTGCAGATCAAAAACAATGCTGTACACCAAAAGAATATATTTAAGACAAAAAAAAAAACATCTTACATTTTATAGTTGAATTCACTTAATTCCCAAAATAATATGATACAAGTTTTATTACCTCCGTGAAATACGTAGCATGAATGGCGAACAGCAAACTAAAACGTACCATTCTGTCACAACTGCATTAGATTTTTTCATTCGATTTCGGTAATAAATAACAGCAAGAAACTGTGTTGAAAGATTGTCTCAATAAGTATATATGATAGTTTAATATTGTCATCATATAATACGGTGATTATTACATACTGTTTACTATTTCAAAAGAACACCGAAATGATTCTTCGAAAGTTCAACAATTATATATTTATAATCAACTGAAAATGTCTAACACAATCCTTATTTTAATATTTCATAAAATACTCAATCATTAACATACTGCTACATTTTAAAAATAAAAATGATCAGGACTAATGAATGATATAGCAACTGCTGAAACTGAATTCCAGCACATGAAAAAATCAATATAAAAATAGTACTAACCTATAAAACGTGATTCCAGGTACTTTCTTGGAGTATCTACTTGTGCAGTTATAGGCTACACAAGACCCCATTTCTTCGAAGCAATTATAATACCTAAAATATATAAATTAGTTGGACGTTCTATACAGAAGCGAATACCGGTACCGGATGGCGAATATTTTGAGTTGTTGTTGTTGATGTTGTTGTTAGAACCTCTTCAAAAGAGGCAAAGGAAAGGAGAACACGAATATTTTGATTGAAAGAAGATGCCGGATGGTTACAGTTAAAGGTTTCAGATTTTTAACCGCTGCCTCCTCCTGTTATATCCTACCTCTTTTTCTTCACTGGCACGACAGCCCTGGGTGGGCCCTGGTCTTCTCGAAGAGTTTCTTCCAGTCCAGGTGTCTCTTCGTTTGGCGACTGTCCTCCAATTCCTGGCTCTCAAAACGTTGAAGTCCTTTTCGACACAGTCGATCCACCTAAGACGAGATCTGCCTCTACGTCTTGTTCCTATAGGCTTGGCTAGAAATAATTATCTGCAATTCAGGTCTTCCTGCATTCTATCCAGATGTCCAGCCCATTTTATTCTTTGATTTTAATGAATTTGATAACATCAGGTTCTTTAAAGATTTTATATAGTTCTGAATTTATTCGCCTTCGCTATATGAGTCATCTATTTGAATTACCCCACAAATACTTCGTAGGACCTTTCTTTCGAAAATCGCCATTGCTTCCTCATCCCTCGAGGTCAACTCCCATGTTTCAGATGCGTATGTTAACACAGATCTAATTAGAGTTTTGTATAAAAGAAATTTAGTTCTTTATTTTAGGAAACTGGACTTCATATATTTTTTTAGACTGTAGAAACATCTATTTGCAATTGTGATTCGTTTATGAATTTCTGAAGTTAGGTCATTGTTATTGTTAAAATTCTGCTCCTATATAAGTGAAACTATGCTTTTTTTCAAACTTATAGTCGCCAACAGAGCATGTATACAGGGTACAACGTCTGAACGTACAAATATAAATTTTGAACAGATAAAGATTGTAGTAGGGAACAAGGGTAAGAATATTAGCTTCTAAAAAAAGAATATTAGCTCTCATATGAGGAAAGTTGCGGTGATCCGCTCAGTCAAACTCCTAATGGTGATATACGGAAGTTATCGATTATTTATTAAAAACCCCGAAATGAAGACCAGAAATTGAATGATTTTGATACTACTATTTTCCACTATCATGATTTAATTTTCCCGAAAATTTTCGATTTTCCAGGTGCAAGATGACCATGATTAAAAATAAGTAAAGAGCGGTATCCTAAAGAGAAGAGGACCGTAATCCTGTCTATATGAATTTTTTTTTCAACTCATTTGATCAGAAAAACAAAAACTTACAAAGGTTTAGCAATTTTCATAGACTTGAAGTAGCATGAATTTTTTTCCAAGAATATTTCTAAGTTTTCAAGCATTAGTACGAATCATGTTTTATTAATGTTAACCAAATTCTTCACTATTAATATGAAAGAACAAACATAATTACGTAACGGCATTATAACATGGAGAATTCCATGTTCAACAAAACTTTACGAATAATAACATCCACAATATAAATAGTTTATATATTTTAATGAATAAAAGTCACAAGGAAATTTAAATGCAGTCTTTATATTTACTTCTTTCAAATATTCCACAAATAAGACATAAACTATACGTCTTAACTATGTATTTGGTTCTTTACTTTCTTCTAGAGTGCAATCAGTGTCAGAAAACTGTCTCAAAGGCTTAAAAAGTACTTCATACCATCTGTCTCTTGTTGTGAACTTATAATCTGGATTATGTGAACTGAATCCATACCGACTTCTTGTCTGTAACAGGTAGTAGCAAAATAAAAACTCAAAGCATATCGATATACTTCATTTTATGCACACACCACAATTATGCATTTAAGACAAAAAATACTTCTTCAAACATTTAAATATTAGGAAAGGATATATTTAGGTATTGCTTTATTATATATATATATATAATATTCAGAAGCAAATGCCCAGGCAGGTGCTTTTTGCAGAAGAAAAAAAAAATCTTACAATATGGTAATATGTACGTTTAATTCTTGCAAACGTAAGAAGGAAGTAATTAAAAATTTCAAGGATATAAACTGAATACATGTAAGCACAAGAAGTAGTTACATTAAATGAGTATTCTTTATGGTTATTTAATTATTTTTCTTAGAAAATTGAGTACTTACAACATGGATGTTTAGAAAAATGGTTTTTTCCCACTGTATTCTTTTTCAAGAATTAAATTCCAACTATTTCTCCAGAATTGAAAGAGGTTAAGTAAATGCCTTTCTTGGGACTAGAAGAAAATGATGAGATTAGATGTCTTAGAAGACGATGAGATTAGACTAGCAAAAAGTAGCTTGTAACTAGTTTTAGATCATTCATGGAAGAATTGAAAGAAAGAATTAGTTTCGATATTTCATCTAACTCTGATGAAACAATCAATTGAGTCAATACAGAAATTGGATAAATGTCATATTTTTGGATTAGCTGGATATTTCTGACCTTTAGGATAATGTAGAAATACAAATTTCAATTTATTTTCACTGTAAAAAAATAAAAATCAGGAATATTTATTTAGTAATCCGTGAAAAATTATGTAAATAAAAAATGCATTTCCAAATAAAGTTACTATACAATTTGCGACAGCATATTTCTTCCTTCCCAAACATCGAGACACAATCCTCCTAAACACAAACAATGTTTAAATGGTTCTTATATACAAATCTAGATGGCAGCAATATTTTTTATATTTATATTACAACTACAATGTAACTACCTTTTTATAAAATTGTATTATTATATGCTGTATATAGATTGCAGCCCTATTTTTTTATTTTTATATTACAACTACAATGTAACTACCTTTTTATAAAACTGTTTTATTATATGCTGTTAGGTGAAGGATGGATAATGGTGGTGTGGGGGAAAAAGAAGGTATATAAAAGAATACTTTTTTTCACCACAAATTTATATGATGACTATAAAAAAAAATAAAAATCTGGAATATTTATTTAGTAACCCATGATAAATTATGTAAAAAAAAAAAAAGGATTTCTAAATAAAGTTACTATACAATTTTGTTTACGACAGCATATTTCTTCCTCCTCAAACATCGAGACACATTCCTCCTAAACACAATTAATGCTTAAATGGTTCTTATATATACATATAGATGGCAGCACTATTTTTTATTTTCATAATACAACTACTACTATGTAACTACCTTTTTATAAAACTGTATTATTATATGCTGTATATAGATGGCTGCACTATTTTTATTTTTATATTACAACTACAATGTAACTACCTTTTTATAAAACTATTATTATATGCTGTTAGGTGGGATAATGGTGGTGTGTGGGAAAAAGGAGGTATATTAAAGAATACTTTTTTCACCACAAATTTAGATGATTTTTTCAAAAATGTTTCATGCTAAAATATATTATAAGATTAAGTCAAGTAATTTATAATTAGGTTTTGTCATCTATAAACATGAGTTGAAACTAATTTATATACACTGCATGGTGACTATTAACATGTGTTTTTGAATTTTTTTTTAAAGATTCTTTTATAAATGGACAGAATCCTTATTCTTTGTAACAGATTGACAGAGAATTTTCGGGAGAATAAAACGATATTAAAAAAAGTTAAAAATAAATTTATACTTTCTATTTCTTAAGATTTTTTATGCAGTGGGAAAAAAGAGAATATGGTCTGTCTTAGCCACAGGAGTATACTTACCAACATTGAGTGTATATCAAGAAAGAGCATCATGTTTATTAATCTTGAATTGCTTTAAAACAATTTTGAATTTAGCAAATTGAACAATTTAAAAAAAATTGTTTTTATAGAGTGTTGAATTCTACATGCAAACAAGAGGAATACGGTAGGGTCAGGGGCGTACTGGGACATAAAACCGGTCAGGTGATATTAGATTTATGCCGGCCCAAATTTTAATTATAATCATTTATCAAACTTTAATTATTTTTGTTAATAAAATTCCACTAATTAATTAATTTTAATAATGATATATTTTGAATAACTAATAAATTTTATTATTTAAATATTTATAATGAATAATTAATTTTGATGATTATATAAATTTATTTATAAATTTTTGTAATTCAATTGTTTTAATAATTAGTTTAATTAACTAAATTTTTCTCTGTTTTTAATCCTTATATCCCCTTTGAATGAACTTGGTTTAATAAACTATTGATAGTTTGTTACAAAATAAAACAATATCTAAATTGCAAAATAAAGAATGCTTAGGTTTATAAAAATTTTTTATTAGAAAATGACATTCGAAATTATACTATACACTTAACTTTAAAAGGTATAAAATAAGTAAAGAGTTGTAATACTAGAGATCTTTGTCATTTGAACAAATATCATTGCTGTTTGATTCTGTATCTGCACACGTAGATGAAACTTCTCAAGTTTTGTTTAAATGATTATTAATCTCAGTAGTGTTGATTGCTACGTTATGATTTGTAGATAAAAATTGCTTTGCTTGTTTTTCAAGACATTTTCTTTTTTTACCGTCCATTTTACCAAATTAGACAAAAATCTGAATAAATAATAATTTGTCGTTAAAAAAAACTTTAAAATCCATTTTGTCTCAAAATTAATCGAAAACTTGGGACTTTGAAAAATTACGTGATGGCGTAAAGTTAGGCGTAAATTATTCAAAAATATTAAGGAGAACGGGGAAGGAAAGAAGAAGGGCAGAGTTCAGATATAGAAAAATATGTGATGGATCATCACTTATAGTAAAAAGAATATTAGCTCTAATATGAGGAAAGTTGCGGTGATCCTCTCAGTCAAACTCCTAATGGTGATATACGGAAGTTATCGATTTTTTATTAAAAACCCCGAAATGAAGACCAGAAATTGAATGATTTTGATACTACTATTTTCCACTATCATGATTTAATTTTCCGGAAAATTTTCGATTTTCCAGGTGCAAGATGACCATGATTAAAAATAAGTAAAGAGCGGTATCCTAAAGAGAAGAGGACCGTAATCCTGTCTAATATATGAATTTTTTTCTCAATTCATTTGATCAGAAAAACAAGAACTTACAAAGGTTTAGCAATTTTTCATTGACTTGAAGTAGCATGAATTTTTTTCCAAGAATATTTCTAAGTTTTCAAGCATTAGTACGAATCATGTTTTATTGATGTTGACCAAATTCTTCACTATTAATATGAAAGAACAAACATAATTACGTAACGGCATTATAACATGGAGGATTCCATGTTCAACAAAACTTTACGAATAATAACATCCACAATATAAATAGTTTATATATTTTAATGAATAAAAGTCACAAGGAAATTTAAATGCAGTCTTTATATTTACTTCTTTCAAATATTCCACAATAAGACATAAATTATACGTCTTAACTATGTATTTGGTTCTTTACTTTCTTCAAGAGTGCAATCATTGTCAGAAAACTGTCTCAAAGGCTTAAAAAGTATTTCATACCATCTGTCGCTTGTTGTGAACTTATAATCTGGATTATGTGAACTGAATCCATACCGACTTCTTGTCTGTAACAGGTAGTAGCAAAATAAAAACTCAAAGTATATCGATATATTTCATTTTATGCACACACCACAATTATGCATTTAAGACATAATTGTGGTGTGACATACATATATATATATATATATATATATATATATATATATATATATATATATATATATATATATATATATATATATATATATATATATATAAAATATTTAGAATCAAACGCCCAGGCAGTTGCTTTTTGCCAAAAAAAAAAAAAAATCTTACAAAATGGTAGTACTGTACGTTTGATTCTTACAAACGTAAGAAGGAGGTAACTAAAAATTTCAAGGATATAAACTGAATACATGTAAGCACAAGAAGTAGTTACATTAAATGAGTATTCTTTAAGGTTATTTAATTATTTTTCTTAGAAAATTGAGTACTTACAACATGGATGTTTAGAAAAATGGTTATTTCCCACTGTATTCTTTTTCAAGAATTAAATTCCAACTATTTCTCCAGAATTGAAAGAGGTTAAGTAAATGCCTTTCTTGGGACTAGAAGAAAATGATGAGATTAGATGTCTTAGAAGACGATGAGATTAGACTAGCAAAAAGTAGCTTGTAACTAGTTTTAAATCATTCATGGAAGAATTGAAAGAAAGAATTAGTTTCGATATTTCATCTAACTCTGATGAAACAATCAATTGAGTCAATACAGAAATTGGATAAATGTCATATTTTTTGGATTAGCTGGATTTTTCTGACCTTTAGGATAATGTAGAAATACAAATTTCTATTTATTTTCACTGTAAAAAAATAAAAATCAGGAACATTTATTTAGTAATCCGTGAAAAATTATGTAAAAAAAAAATGCATTTCCAAATAAAGTTACTATACAATTTGCGACAGCATATTTCTTCCTTCCCAAACATCGAGACACAATCCTCCTAAACACAAACAATGTTTAAATGGTTCTTATATACAAATCTAGATGGCAGCAATATTTTTTATATTTATATTACAACTACAATGTAACTACCTTTTTATAAAATTGTATTATTATATGCTGTTAGGTGAAGGATGGATAATGGTGGTGTGGGGAAAAAAGAAAGTATATTAAAGAATACTTTTTTTCACCACAAATTTATGTGATGACTATAAAAAAAATAAAAATCTGGAATATTTATTTAGTAACCCATGACAAATTATGTAAAAAAAAAGCATTTTTAAATAAAGTTACTATACAATTTTGTTTACGACAGCATATTTCTTCCTCCTCAAACATCAAGACACAATCCTCCTAAACACAATTAATGCTTAAATGGTTCTTATATATACATATAGATGACAGCACTATTTTTTATTTTCATAATACAGCTACTATGTAACTACCTTTTTATAAAACTGTATTATTATATGCTGTATATAGATGGCTGCATTATTTTTATTTTTATATTACAACTACAATGTAACTACCTTTTTATAAAACTATTATTATATGCTGTTAGGTGGGATAATGGTGGTGTGTGGGAAAAAGGAGGTATATTAAAGAATACTTTTTTTCACCACAAATTTAGATGATTTTTTCAAAAATGTTTCATGCTAAAATATATTATAAGATTAAGTCAAGTAATTTATAATTAGGTTTTGTCATCTATAAACATGAGTTGAAACTAATTTATATACACTGCATGGTGACTATTAACATGTGTTTTTGAATTTTTTTTTAAAGATTCTTTTATAAATGGACAGAATCCTTATTCTTTGTAACAGATTGACAGAGAATTTTCGGGAGAATAAAACGATATTAAAAAAAGTTAAAAATAAATTTATACTTTCTATTTCTTAAGATTTTTTATGCAGTGGGAAAAAAGAGAATATGGTCTGTCTTAGCCACAGGAGTATACTTACCAACATTGAGTGTATATCAAGAAAGAGCATCATGTTTATTAATCTTGAATTGCTTTAAAACAATTTTGAATTTAGCAAATTGAACAATTTAAAAAAAATTGTTTTTATAGAGTGTTGAATTCTACATGCAAACAAGAGGAATACGGTAGGGTCAGGGGCGTACTGGGACATAAAACCGGTCAGGTGATATTAGATTTATGCCGGCCCAAATTTTAATTATAATCATTTATCAAACTTTAATTATTTTTGTTAATAAAATTCCACTAATTAATTTTAATAATGAAATATTTTGAATAACTAATAAATTTTATTATTTAAATATTTATAATGAATAATTAATTTCGATGATTATATAAATTTATTTATAAATTTTTGTAATTCAATTGTTTTAATAATTAGTTTAATTAACTAAATTTTTCTCTGTTTTTAATCCTTATATCCCCTTTGAATGAACTTGGTTTAATAAACTATTGATAGTTTGTTACAAAATAAAACAATATCTAAATTGCAAAATAAAGAATGCTTAGGTTTATAAAAAAATTTTATTAGAAAATGACATTCGAAATTATACTATACACTTAACTTTAAAAGGTATAAAATAAATAAAGAGTTGTAATACTAGAGATCTTTGTCATTTGAACAAATATCATTGCTGTTTGATTCTGTATCTGCACACGTAGATGAAACTTCTCAAGTTTTGTTTAAATGATTATTAATCTCAGTAGTGTTGATTGCTACGTTATGATTTGTAGATAAACATTGCTTTGCTTGTTTTTCAAGACATTTTCTTTTTTTACCGTCCATTTTACCAAATTAGACAAAAATCTGAATAAATAATAATTTGTCGTTAAAAAAAACTTTAAAATCCATTTTGTCTCAAAATTAATCGAAAACTTGGGACTTTGAAAAATTACGTGATGGCGTAAAGTTAGGCGTAAATTATTCAAAAATATTAAGGAGAACGGGGAAGGAATGAAGAAGGGCAGAGTTCAGATATAGAAAAATATGTGATGGATCATCACTTATAGTAAAAAGAATATTAGCTCTAATATGAGGAAAGTTGCGGTGATCCTCTCAGTCAAACTCCTAATGGTGATATACGGAAGTTATCGATTTTTTATTAAAAAGCCCGAAATGAAGACCAGAAATTGAATGATTTTGATACTACTATTTTCCACTATTATGATTTAATTTTCCCGAAAATTTTCGATTTTCCAGGTGCAAGATGACCATGATTAAAAATAAGTAAAGAGCGGTATCCTAAAGAGAAGAGGACCGTAATCCTGTCTAATATATGAATTTTTTTCTCAATTCATTTGATCAGAAAAACAAGAACTTACAAAGGTTTAGCAATTTTTCATAGACTTGAAGTAGCATGAATTTTTTCCCAAGAATATTTCTAAGTTTTCAAGCATTAGTACGAATCATGTTTTATTGATGTTGACCAAATTCTTCACTATTAATATGAAAGAACAAACATAATTACGTAACGGCATTATAACATGGAGGATTCCATGTTCAACAAAACTTTACGAATAATAACATCCACAATATAAATAGTTTATATATTTTAATGAATAAAAGTCACAAGGAAATTTAAATGCAGTCTTTATATTTACTTCTTTCAAATATTCCACAATAAGACATAAATTATACGTCTTAACTATGTATTTGGTTCTTTACTTTCTTCAAGAGTGCAATCATTGTCAGAAAACTGTCTCAAAGGCTTAAAAAGTATTTCATACCATCTGTCGCTTGTTGTGAACTTATAATCTGGATTATGTGAACTGAATCCATACCGACTTCTTGTCTGTAACAGGTAGTAGCAAAATAAAAACTCAAAGTATATCGATATATTTCATTTTATGCACACACCACAATTATGCATTTAAGACATAATTGTGGTGTGACATACATATATATATATATATATATATATATATATATATATATATATATATATATATATATATATATATATATATATATATATATATAAAATATTTAGAATCAAACGCCCAGGCAGTTGCTTTTTGCCAAAAAAAAAAAAAAATCTTACAAAATGGTAGTACTGTACGTTTGATTCTTACAAACGTAAGAAGGAGGTAACTAAAAATTTCAAGGATATAAACTGAATACATGTAAGCACAAGAAGTAGTTACATTAAATGAGTATTCTTTAAGGTTATTTAATTATTTTTCTTAGAAAATTGAGTACTTACAACATGGATGTTTAGAAAAATGGTTATTTCCCACTGTATTCTTTTTCAAGAATTAAATTCCAACTATTTCTCCAGAATTGAAAGAGGTTAAGTAAATGCCTTTCTTGGGACTAGAAGAAAATGATGAGATTAGATGTCTTAGAAGACGATGAGATTAGACTAGCAAAAAGTAGCTTGTAACTAGTTTTAGATCATTCATGGAAGAATTGAAAGAAAGAATTAGTTTCGATATTTCATCTAACTCTGATGAAACAATCAATTGAGTCAATACAGAAATTGGATAAATGTCATATTTTTTGGATTAGCTGGATTTTTCTGACCTTTAGGATAATGTAGAAATACAAATTTCTATTTATTTTCACTGTAAAAAAATAAAAATCAGGAATATTTATTTAGTAATCCGTGAAAAATTATGTAAAAAAAAAATGCATTTCCAAATAAAGTTACTATACAATTTGCGACAGCATATTTCTTCCTTCCCAAACATCGAGACACAATCCTCCTAAACACAAACAATGTTTAAATGGTTCTTATATACAAATCTAGATGGCAGCACTATTTTTTATATTTATATTACAACTACAATGTAACTACCTTTTTATAAAATTGTATTATTATATGCTGTTAGGTGAAGGATGGATAATGGTGGTGTGGGGAAAAAAGAAAGTATATTAAAGAATACTTTTTTTCACCACAAATTTATGTAATGACTATAAAAAAAATAAAAATCTGGAATATTTATTTAGTAACCCATGACAAATTATGTAAAAAAAACGCATTTTTAAATAAAGTTACTATACAATTTTGTTTACGACAGCATATTTCTTCCTCCTCAAACATCAAGACACAATCCTCCTAAACACAATTAATGCTTAAATGGTTCTTGTATATACATATAGATGACAGCACTATTTTTTATTTTCATAATACAGCTACTATGTAACTACCTTTTTATAAAACTGTATTATTATATGCTGTATATAGATGGCTGCATTATTTTTATTTTTATATTACAACTACAATGTAACTACCTTTTTATAAAACTATTATTTTATGCTGTTAGGTGGGATAATGGTGGTGTGTGGGGAAAAGGAGGTATATTAAAGAATACTTTTTTTCACCACAAATTTAGATGATTTTTTCAAAAATGTTTCATGCTAAAATATATTATAAGATTAAGTCAAGTAATTTATAATTAGGTTTTGTCATCTATAAACATGAGTTGAAACTAATTTATGTACACTGCATGGTGACTATTAACATGTGTTTTTGAAAAAAATGTTAAAGATTCTTTTATAAATGGACAGAATCCTTATATTTTGTAAGAGATTGACAGAGAATTTTTGGGAGAATAAAACGATATTAAAAAAAGTTAAAAATAAATTTATACTTTCTATTTCTTAAGATTTTTTATGCAGTGGGAAAAAAGAGAATATGATCTGTCTTAGCCACCGGAGTATACTTACCAACATTGAGTATACACTCAATATTGGTAAGTATACTCCGGTGGCTAAGACAGACCATATTCTCTTTTTCAAGAAAGAGCATCATGTTTATTAATCTTGAATTGCTTTAAAACAATTTTGAACTTTGCAAATTGAACAATTAAAAAAAAATTGTTTTTATAGAGTGTTGAATTCTACATGCAAACAAGAGGAATACGGTTGGGTCAGGGGCGTACTGGGACATAAAACCGGCCCGGTGATATTAGATTTATGCCGGCCCAAATTTTAATTATAATCATTTATCAAATTTTAATTATTTTTGTTAATAAAATTCCACTAATTAATTAATTTTAATAATGAAATATTTTGAATAACTAATAAATTTTATTATTTAAATATTTATAATGAATAATTAATTTCGATGATTATATAAATTTATTTAAAAAAATTTGTAATTCAATTGTTCTAATAATTAGTTTAATTAACTAAATTTTTCTCTGTTTTTAATCCTTATATCCCCTTTGAATGAACTTGGTTTAATAAACTATTGATAGTTTGTTACAAAATAAAACAATATCTAAATTGCAAAATAAAGAATGCTTAGGTTTATAAAATTTTTTTATTAGAAAATGACATTCGAAATTATACTATACACTTAACTTTAAAAGGTATAAAATAAGTAAAGAGTTGTAATACTAGAGATCTTTGTCATTTGAACAAATATCATTGCTGTTTGGTTCTGTATCTGCACACGTAGATGAAACTTCTCAAGTTTTGTTTAAATGATTATTAATCTCAGTAGTGTTGATTGCTACGTTATGATTTGTAGATAAACATTGCTTTGCTTGTTTTTCAAGACATTTTCTTTTTTTACCGTCCATTTTACCAAATTAGACAAAAATCTGAATAAATAATAATTTGTCGTAAAAAAAACTTTAAAATCCATTTTGTCTCAAAATTAATCGAAAACTTGGGACTTTGAAAAATTACGTGATGGCGTAAAGTTAGGCTTAAATTATTAAAAAATATTGAGGAGAACGGGGAAGGAAAGAAGAAGGGCAGAGTTCAGATATAGAAAAATATGTGATGGATCAAAACATGCACAAATTCGTGACAATACTGTTATAATTAAACGTATACATAAATTGAGGAACTTGCATATATAAATAGGTTTATCAAGTTTTAATGATATGACATTTCTGTTAGGTTTTTAGCAAACATATCTTTACTTTCTAATTTCTTCAACAGATAACTTTGATTTCTACGAAATATATTTTAAAGTGTTATTGGTTAAACTCATGAATTTCTATTAAGATTTTATCCTTTTTTAAATTTACCACTACTTAATTTCTTTTTTTAATAATTATTTTTAAACAATTCATAATGGAAGATTGTTTGGCACATACCCAATAGTCATTCTATTCTATTTAAATAATTTTAGACAAAATGAAATTGCATTACAACATAAAATAAAATAATTACCCCTTGACTGTGGAGTGAATCAAATTATCTACATAAAATCGTATAATTATGATTATAATAAGAGATGTATCTCTTATTATTTATAAAAATGGTTTAATAATTTTTATTTACAATTAAATCACTCTCAATAACATCTTAATCAATAATACTACATTTAAAAAAAAATGATTACATGGATTTCAAAAAATAACTATGAATGGAAAATGTGTAATACAGAAAATTTAATTTTTCTGATTTCGAAAACAAAACGTATAAAAAGCTTAGATTTCGAATTGTACTCTAAACCCACAATGTCAGGTAGATCACTAACACAATGCAATGTTAAATATGTGTTTACATTTTTATCAAAAAGTTATTAATTGACACAAACATGATCCAAATTGGTTAAGTTAATCTGTAAATAGACATAGATAAACGTTGAATTTTATATATATATGGAGAGATAATATTTAAATAAAAATCTTTTCTCTACTAAACATAATTTTACGTATGAATTAGAATAATTCATTTCAAGTTTTTAAGAATTACGAACCATTATATATAAATAATTTAAAATAATGATACTTACTTGAAATGTATATTTGAAGTTTTATGTAATCAGCTGCAACATTTTCGTTTTGTATTGACTATAGTATGTAATTGCTTCCAGTTTAGCTTCGTATGGGAGCATACCAATTTGTGAAATGGAAATGGCCTCTAACAAAACAACGGTCACTCTTTTTTTGGTGCTGTGACTTGTGTTCCATCATTTGTCAATTTCGTTCGACTGGTAATGTAATTAGAGCTAGAGTCTTTACCGCCTCGAAAAATACCTCCTCAGAAGCTTTACTTAAAATTTCTACTTTTTAAGATGTCCAAACAATATATACTCTGTCGCCAACGATCTTGGCGGGCCATTATAGTAATGAGTTAATAGCCCATCCACGTCTGGACCATGCGGGTGGTCCTCAGATCTAATTGGCCCTTTCCTCACCTCGGGCGTTAAGTATCAGTCATCGGCCGCTTATCCACAATTGTCTACAATAACCCATACTTTTCTTAAAATACCTTATCTCCCTGACTAACCGAAAAAGGGAGCGAACGATGAAAACAATTGGGATTCAAATGCAATGGGTTAAAAAGTTAAAAAAAAAAAAAAGTTAAAGAAGACGATTACTTATATTGAAAAAAAAGAACGAACTTCCATACCGGACCGGTCCATTTTTTGCACACACGACAGGCACGGTGATTGCACCGGACAACCCTATGGCCAGTACGTCCCTGGGTTGGGCGATACTTTTGCAAGTGCTTTTTACAGATACTTATTTACATACATTTGAGGCTGCTTACCTTAAATATAATTTTACCAAAGGCCTTAGACACCTTAGTGATTTAACAATTTAGAAACTTTAAAGTGCATCGATCCTGAAAAACTGGTTTTAAAAAGTTCAATGATAATTATCTTAAACACAACAACGGGATTTAAATATTGAGATTCTAGAAGATATGCAAAAACTGATATGTGATAAACGACTTTGGTTTTGATTTTTAAGTTGTTCTTCTTTCCAACAGCAATAGCAATTTTAACTATAACATTTTCTGCAATATTTTTTACTCGTAATTGTATAGAATAAAAATATTTTGAAAAAATAAAAGGATTTTTTAAAGGTGTGTTACTATTTTTGAAGAAAATATAAGCGAAAAATGAATTTCCAGAGAATTTTGTGGCATAAATTTCTTTTTTTTGGGGGGTGGGGTGGTGGGGGGGATATTGAAGAGCTGATAAAGAAGATTTGTCGGGTGTAGACTTTCGACGAGTATTTTGTTTGAATAAAAATCTTTTTTTTTAAGTTGAACTTCGTTACTTTTGATATGATCTGTGGAAGATAGGTGGCACCACGGTTTTAAAATAATTGGCGCGAGAGAACATTTAAAAGTAGTATTATAACTTTTCAATTTTTCTGCGGTACCAAATATCTTTTCAGGAAGTTCATAATATAATACAGTAAGTTAAATGGAATAGTTCACTTTGTATTGATTTTTGTTATATTTAACTTTTTGGGTGATATTGAAGACCTGATAAAAATCACTGCAGGGGCGGATTTAGAGGTCAATCAAGGGGGGGGGGGTGCGATTATGACCGTGAGTGTTTACAGTGGCTGTGATAGTTTGTCAACTCGGGGGAGGGGGGGGGGGAGGGGTATCATCAATTAGTATGATACTACCAGGGTTCAATGAAACATAAAAATTAGATGGTTTGACCATCCTCTTTTGCGCCCCATGTAGCAAATTACCCCGATAATGTAATGTACAATTAAATTATAAATATTTAGTATTTTTTCTTAAATAAAAAATATTTAAGAGCACAAAAAAATATCTCATGCAGATCAGGTGAATTGTAAAAAGTCAGAAACTCTGAAAATTCAACTTTTTAATACAAGTTAATTTACCCATACATTCAACATAATAAATCAATAAATGCAGAAAAAAGGCGAAGGATCATTTAACAACTTTAGACAACATTGCAGGTACGTAAAACTCTATATTCATAAGGTTTTAACAAAAGGTATCACATAAGGTTAATTTCCAAAGTTAAACAATGCTTTTCAACTGTGTTTGACATCACATTAGTAAATTAAAATATAAGTTACATAAACTTGAGATTATACACTATAATATTGATCACTGTATTCAAATTTGATATGGTATTATTTACTGTTTCCAAATTTTCCTTCATTTAAATGAAAATGGAGAGTTTGGCGATATTTTTGGCAATAATTTTTAAGTGGAATAAGAAATAATAATAATAATAATAATAATAATAATAATAATAATAATAATAATAATAATAAAAATAATAATAATAAAAAAAAAAACAATAAAAAAAAAACCACCGAACCGGTGAAATTGGTGATGATATTCAATAGACATACACTGTCATTTCTTGAGCGAAAAGCAGAAATATATCAATCGTTGATGGGCTATGCTTAAGAGTGATCGGCAGTCATTCCTTGGCCTATGCTGCCAATGTTAAATTTAAAAATCACTCTACCGAATTTTCTATTGCTCGGATCTTTTCCATATTTTTTTCTATAATAGATATGACTTGTTTCTTTTACGCCACATAATTATTTTTGTGATATTTGTTTTCCATTTTTTTAAATTTAATTTTAAACTTTCAAATTTTTCATTCATTTTGTTTATTAGCACTCCACCAAAATCATTCCACCGAATTTTCTATCTCACAGATCTTTACCCTATTTTTTTCCATGATATATATAACTTCGTTCTTTTATGCTACATAATTTATTTATTAATATTCCTTTTCTATTTTTTAAAATTTAATTTTAAACTTTGATATTTTTTGTTTATTTAGTTCCCTAGCTATAACCAGATGGCGTCACTAGCACCATTATCTCCTGGATCAATTCAGAAGTGATTTATTTTCGACTAATTCCTTAATTTTTGGCTAATTATTCCCAATTCTTTAGTGTTAATAAATTAATCTATTACTACTTAAACATGTCTTAACAATATTTCTTTGATCAAACCTATATTTAGTTAGATTCTTGGGTTTTTTCATAGCAAAACGAAGATCGTTACACAGAATATAGCAACCCTATAGGAGGATAAGTCAAGAAACACAAGTCCTAAGCCGCCCTAACTCACCCTGTGGCAATTGTCTGAAGCGTAATAGAAGCTCTTGACAATTGGCTTTTATGGCAAAAAGGGAACATAGTGAAGAGATGGTCCCCATTTGACCCCAAAGCTCACACTGACAAGAAGTTAATTGCTTTCTTTTGTCCGGGGAGGGGCAGGAACCTAGTCGAGAGCGCATTTCACGTTTCTAGCGTTTTTCACCGGGCCCGATCCTACCTTCTGGAAATGTCACGAACGGGGTTTGTATGAACGGGATCTGACAACAGGGAGCAATCACCATTAGTACTTGTTATAGTAGCACATTGTTTTTTAATGTGATGTTTTGACGATATAATGCTGCTTGATTTTAAAAAGATAGTCGCATCTTTTACCTGGCCGGCTACCAAAACATAATTAAGTAGTAAACATAACTAAAAATAGAAACAGCAAATAATTTCGCAACGGAACAATATTATTGTTTACATTTTCTGTGATCAGAAAGTTTTGGTGTTCTTTTACATTAAACATACGGCAATATTTCATGTCAGAAGAAAAGTAATCCTTCAAATTCCTACACTCTACAAGCACATATTAGGACATTATCATCTATAAAATCATAAAAAAAAAAATCTCAAAAATACAATCATGTTTACTGCTTCATTCTATTGATATTGAAACAAAATTTCAATTTAATAGAGACTTTGTATATGTTATTACTTTGCTTCGCACAATTTTGATAAATAACTTTTCCTACAGAAAGCATAACAATTTTAAGATGTATGATTTTTTAATTGTTTATTAAGAATATGTTATGTTAAAAATTTGAGATTGTTATAAAATGAGTCCTTTTGATCGAACTGAGGTCAAATTGATAGCCATAAATTATTTGTGAACAGTAAAAGAATAATATCTTACAGGTTTTACTGATTGTACCGTACGCAAAAAATCAGAATGATGGCTTTATCTTCGGTTCTAAAAGTTTTAAATATTGCGGGTTACACCAAAGTGATTTTTTTTTTTTTATTTCTCTATAAGTCTGGTGCAATTTGTTTCCCTCTTTTTTACAACTTATGTTGAAAATTTTAGAGCTCTAGCCCTATTAGAAATCGTTTTGTACCATATTTATTAATTAATTAAAAAACTGATCAAAATTTTAAAATTCTGTTTGTTAAAAGTCCAATTAGAAAGCCAAAATTACTTTTGTTGAAAATCTCATAGCTGTACATATGCTTCATAGCTGTGTTTTATTTGAAATCATATTCTAAAAAAAAAAATAATAATAATAATAATAATAATGATAATAATTAAAAAAATTAATTAAAAAAGAACTAACTAAAATTTTAACATTCTGCATGTCATAGGTACAAATAGAAGGCCAAAACTACTTATGCTGAAAATTTCAGAGCTCTACTCCAATTTTAAGTAGCTTTCTACAGATCCATAGACACACTGACAGCTTGTTTTATTATTATTTATAAAAAGCAAAAATGTTATTATAAATCCTTTGTATGCATTGTATGCTAACAGATTTTGCTGTTTGTACCATTTATTATTTCATTAAATATATTCGTATTACTATTATAGATTAAGTTGGTTACAAAAATATATATTTATAACCCACTGACGAACGAAAATGTCATGTGCGTCAGTGGTTATAAAGAAATATTTCCCCCAATCAAAATAATTATTTTTCGATATAACTTTGCCACCAACTAATATAATGTAAATGCCCTGTGGAGAATTGTCGATGTATAATACTTAAAAAATATGCATTTAACAAAATGTATATTGAAAATTTATTTCGATGTGTTTGAATGCAAATAAATATAACGAACAACAAAATCCTACTTAAAATGAATTTTAACACGTTTAAAACGAATTATTGTATTTAAAAAAAAAAAGATTAGATTTTTCGGTTGTATTTCAAAAAAAAAAAAAAAAAAAAAAAAAAATCCATCTATTTCTTATATGTACTTTTTTCAAACCCATCCTAGGAATAATGATTGAAAAGCCAGGAATATTCTCTACAACAGTGGCGACTCGTGGGGTGCAACAAGTACAGCCTTGCTGCATCTATATTCGGTTAAAATTAAAGTTTACTAATTACTAGTCAACTGATTATTTATTTTACTAATTTCCTTAAATATAGATTAGTATATTCCTTCTAAATTATTCAATCTTGGAAAACGAACTAATGTTTTCCTAAGGAAGACAAGTTTCAATGCAGTCAACCACTGTAACTACATCATGCCATTCCAAACAAACGAAATACGAATTCTCTGTGAAAGTCCATAAAAAACAAACAAAAAACATTGGTCAGAGTCGACCCCTATTTCCCCCACACTATTTCTTAGAAAGGGGAAGCGATTCTCCTTCCCCTCACCATTCGGACACTTGACAGAAATAGGGGAAACGAACCGCTTCGGGGTGGTGGGGTTTACCATACTATGATGCTAATCGCCCAAGTGAAAATCAGTGCCATCTATGAGGAAAAGGTGCAAATGACCTTGGTGCCAATCTACCTTAAATTATAAAAATGTAATTTATCCTTAACAATTTAAAGTGAGTTCCATGTTGTTTTGTACTCCTTTTCAAAATATTGAGAATCATATTGAGAATCATTGAGAATCATTTCCCTTGGTTTTGAAACATCCTGTTTTCAAAAAAGTGGTCTAGATAAAATGTCCATCTCCACGTGGTCAGCATAACTCCTAAACGAATTGACGTACGATATTCAAATTTGGTGTGCGGGTTAGTGGTAGCCATGGGACCTACGATTAAGGTTGAGCATTCGTCCCCACCTACGAAATTCCCGTAGAATTCTGATAAAATCGTAAAAAGTTGAAAAACTAGTGTCTTTAACGCAGAGCTCTCTGACCTTGAGCATCGCCCATCAACGATTGATATCTTTCTGCTTTTCGCTCAAGAAATGATAGTGTAATGTCTATTGAATATCATCACCAATTTCGCCGGTTCGGCGGGTTTTTTGTTTTCTTGTCCCACGTAAAAATTATTGCCAAAAATATCGCCAAACTCTCCATTTTCATTGAAAATTTGGAAACAGTAAATAATACCATATCAAATTTGAATGCAGTGATCAATATTAAAGTGTATAGTCTCGAGTTTATGTAACTTATATTTTAATTTACTAATGTGATGTCAAACAGAGTTGAAAAGCATTGTTTAACTTTGGAAATTATTAAAACCTTATGAATATAGAGTTTTATGTACCTGCAGTGTTGTCTAAAGTTGTTAAAAGATCTGCCGTCTTTTTTCTGCATTAAATGATTTATGATGTTGAATGTATTGGTAAATTTACTTGTATAAAAAAGTTGAAGTTTCAGGGTTGTTGAACTTTTTACACTTCACCTGATCTGCGTGAGATATTTTTTTGTGCTCTTAAATATTTTTTATTTAATAAAAAATACTAAATGTTTATAATTTAATTTTTTATTACATTTTCGGGGTAATTTGTTATATGGGGCACAAAAAAGGATGGTCAAACCCTCTAATTTTTATGTTTCATTGAACCCTGGTAGTATCATACTAATTGATGATACCCCTCTCTCCCTTCTCCCCCAAGTTGACAAACTATCACCACCACTGTAAATACTCAAGGTCATAATCGCACCCTCCTTGATTGACCTCAAAATCCGCCCCTGCCGCAGAGTAGAGGCATTTTAGTAATTTTCTACTCACAATGGTTCAATGTCACGAGCACCCTCAAGTTTTATTGCTTTGTGTCCTTAGTTTCAAATTCAAGGTCAAGAAAGAAGGGGTCATTTTTGTTCCCTTCCCTGAGCTGTTTTAAGATCTTTTGGAGAGAACGAAGGGAAACTTTTCTTGGTCCTAATTTAGCGATAGCTTCTTCATCGGAACTGTAAGTTCTTACAATATTCTATAGAATTGCAATAATGCTATTTTACTGATTTTATCAAAGATTTTTCTTAATTATGAACTAGGCATTTTATTTTCCAATTATAATTAAAGGTTTTTTTTTTTTTTTTTTTTTTTTTTTTTTTTTTTTTTTAAAGTTATTTTAGTGTATGATTTTTTGTATGTAGAATGAAGTTTAGGGGGTGTGATGGCACCCCGATATTAAACTTTTATAATTAATTACCCTCTGATCAAGAAGACAAGAAGTAGACCTGCAGAATGCTAATTGCAATAAAAAACTTGCCAGTCTTTGGTCCCATCTCCTACTCACGAAAGAGAAAATCGTGCTGAAATTGAGACAATTTTTAATGGTATTGTGATAATTTTTTTAATTTGATAATCACACAAGGGGTAACGATTCGTTGACTCGTTGACTGGTACATTGCATATCATGACAATCCCGATCTACTCGTCCCCTCTCAAGCCTATTCCCTCTACGGGTTGTGAAATAAGGAGTTCGGTTAGGTGGCTTAAAAATCTGTATTAATGAGGCATGAAAAATGCCAGAAAAAGCTTAATTTTGTTTACCCCCTAAATCCATCGATATTGATATTAAGTAAAAATAGATCTTACAAATATTAATGAAATTTCAATTTTTTTTTTTTACTTTGAATTCGGAGGAAACTGCCATTTAAAAATAATTTAGACGAGATAAATCATTTTGGGTGCGGTTGCACACCTCTCAACCCCCCTAAATCCGCGCCTGAATCCCTGTTAGGCCAATACTTTTGAATTTGAAATACGATACTTTTGATTGATCTGTGGAAGATAGATGGCACCACTGTTTTAAAATTTTTATGTGAAAGTGCCTTTAAAAGGCGGCTTATTTTAAATTTTTCATTTCGTTGCGGTACCAAATATATTTTCGGGAAGTTCATAATATATAAGGGGGTAGGTTAAATTGGATAGTTCACTTTGTATTGATTTTTGTAATATTTAACTGTTTATGCGATATTGAAGACCGGATAAAAATTCCTGTTAGACGAAGACTTTTGATGAGTATATTTGAATTTGAAATACGATACTTTTGATAGATCTGTGGAAGATAGATGGCACCACTGTTTTAAAATTTTTATCTAAATTTTCTAGGAGGCATATTTTAAATTTTGCTGCGGTACCAAATATCTTTTCGGGAAGTTCATAAATAATACAGTAAGTTTAATTGGATAGTTCACTTTGTAATGATTTTTGTTATATTTAACTTTTTTAGGCGATATTGAAGATTTGATAAAAATTCTTGTTAGGCGTACACTTTTAACGACTATTTTTTAATTTGAAATACGATACTTTTGATATATCTGTGGAAGATAGATGGCACCACTGTCTTAAAATTTCTAAGTAAAAGTGCCTTTTAAAGATATTTTATAGATAAATTTTATAATTTTGTTATGATAATTAAATTGCCAACAAATCACATTTGGTAAATTAAATTGGATAATTCACTACTCGCATGCGCTTAGGAACATGAGCGCCAACTTTTCACTTCTACAACGGGGGAGGGACTCGGTAGATAAACTCGGGGGAAGGGGGGGGGGGTTAACCCAAGGTTTACGAACACCATTCATCTCATGATCTACTGAATATGTTGAACTTACATCCGTACCATGCAATAAATTTAATTTTTCTCAATCAGTTTGACTTATGTAGCAAAGTTATTTGTATAAAATTACTTCAGGAACATTTTATGGAAAAGTTATAACATTAACCTGTTAATTCATCACTATAAAATAATATTTCAATATCATACTTTATTTTAAAAGATAAACTTTTATGATATTGCACTAAAATAAAGAAAGCAAATTTTAATAGCTCAGGACAACAATTAATGAAACAAGAGCCTATACCAGTAATGTCATTACAAAATTACTTATTCCAATATCATACAGTACTTTAAAACACATATTTTTATTCAATTGCAGTAAAGAGCTGCTACACTTACTTGATTCTATTTTGGATTAGAGGGTTGGATAGCGTCAGTGTGCTTACAAATATTGTGTTACTTTATATTTTTATGGATTTTTTCTTTCTTTTAGAACATCGGTTCGCAAACTTTTTGATTGATAGAGACCAGCTAGCTAATAGATTAAGTGTTTGAGTGCCTCAGTAATTAGTAAAACATACTGCACAAGAAGAATTAAAATACAATTGAATATTCCGATTGTTGCTAACAATCCCTGAAGCTTTTATAATATTTATCTTATCTAATTATAATATAAATGTTTATTCATAATAATAATAAAAAAGAAATACTATAAATCTGCAATAATTTTGCCTCAGTGTTAAAAAAAATGAAAACTACCCTATATTTGTTAATTAGAATGCCAATTTATAGAATAGTCATATTTTACAACATGCTCTAAAAATTTAAGACCACTCCATTAATTAGGGGGAAAAAGAAAAAAAAAAAAGCCTTAGAGTTTCAAAAAAAAAAAAAAAAAAAAAAAAAAACTGTGAGGAAAATCAATTTCAAATGTTCCTTTCGTAAGAAGATCATTCTATCATCCAGCATAAAATATTACATAATTCATTAAAAAATATATATACAGTTTTAAAATTTTGTATGATAAAGGTAGAAGATTCCAAACCATAGCAATATATTAAATTATTATTAAATATTAAATTATTATTAATTATTAAATAAACCATATATTCCAAACCATATATATATATATATATATATATATATATATATATATATATATATATATATATATATATATATATATATATATATATATATATATATATATATATATATATATATATATATATATATATATATATATATATATATTTATTGTAATTTTTAGGGTAGAGGGTCAACTCTTAAGTTGTACCACTTTTGTAGATAGGGTGCGATATGTCAGAGTTAGTGATATAAGTTTGTCCTTGGAGTTCCGAACAAAACGGGTTAGCAAACAATGAGTGCTATTTTACAGTAGAAGTTGGATTTTTTTTATGCGAAAAATTTGCAAGTATTTTTTTAACAATCGCACACAAAACCTCCACAGTCAAAATAATAAAATCGTCACGTTCCAATGCGTTCTTAGACCGATTACCGCTTTTCTCCAAGTTACCTCCCAAAGCCTCAAAGATAACAAAAACAAATGTCTTTCGAAGTTGTTCGTATAAACAAAATAAATCAGAAAAGCCAAAGTCACCTTAGAACCGTGAACCATAAACAATGGGAAACTGTAATCTGAACCACAAGCAGTGCGAGACAGTAATCAAAACCAGTTGAACAACGGTAACGCTTCAATCACAATAGAAAGAAAACAAAACATCGTCATCGCTGGTGTGAAGATCGCTCTTTCTCATGACTTATCGTGAAAAATCCTACTCATAAAAAAAAAAAAAATGCTGTTCTTCAAACGAGTCCGTTATGATGGAAATTTCTTACCGTTTCTTTTTTTTTAGTTAAAAAGGTTTTGCATAAAAGTTTAGAAAGGAGATTTGTAAAGATTTTTAGACATTAAAGAAAGTGAAAAAGTGTTCTGGATTTAGAATAATTTCTAAAAAGTCTAAAGACAACATGCATGTATTTTCTTTTATGAATATGGAATTATAAGAATTATATGAATATGTATGAAGAATTATAGTGATGCTAGATATTTTGATAACTCTTTTATATAGTTTTATCTTAATTAAATCTGTCACGCAGCAATATGATGCTGATGCTACAGTGGCGCTGGAACTTATATTTTAGAAGTATGGCAAGGAAAGATTAGGTAACCCCTCCCCCTTTTCACACTTTTTTTTAGAGAGAGAGAGCACTCGTACTCCCTGGCATTTGATTAAATTATAAAAAATAAAGTAAAGAAAATGGTAAAATTCACATGAACGTGATGTACAGTCGAACAAAAAAAAAGAAGGGGGGAAAAAGAAAGAAAAAAAAAAAAAAAAAAACATTCAGAACGATGGCTATATCTTCGGTTCTAATTATCGTAAAATCTTTCAGTTTGCACCAAAATGTTTTGTTTACAATTTTCTATATGTCTGGTGCAATTTTTTTTCTTAGGGTGCTGTATACTAAGTATATTTAACTTTATTTTTAAAAATTTTAATATGAACCCCTATTTCTTTATGTTTTCATTCGACTTACCCTAGATAACAAATTTCAGTTCATTATGTTGGGAAACACGTCACTTATGAGCGAAAATGTTTTGGTCGATCTTGAGGGCAAATTTCTTTAGCGAGCCGAAAAATCCGAATTTTTGCGTGCTTCAAGACTTAATCTATTACACGGTCCCTTAAAGTGAGCATTTTTACATTTTTGCTAAAATATTGAGAACCAAAAGTCAAAATGGAATAAAAAAAATTCCTGGAAGGGTTTTCAACCATGATAATTCTAATAAAAGCAACAAAAAAAAAAACAAAAAAAAAAAAACACGTTTCTATTTTTAAAAAATTTAAAACTTGTTTTATTATTTAATAATTAACTATTAAAATACTGTTTAATACAAAAGTTGAAGGTTATTTATGTTTGGCCTTTTACAAACTATCGTTTTAAACAAAAATTGTTAAAATATATTAACTATTTAAGATTTTATGGCTAAAAAAATACATTTTCTTTTTAACATTAATTCACCATTTTTTTTTACATCAATTAAATTACTAACCACTCATTGGAAATTTATGAAATTTGGTATTTAGACGGGTTTTTTTTGGATTCTAAATCTAAATATGGAATAATATTATGGGTTTGCCATTGAACTTTTTAAAGTTTGGTTTAGTTTTAATATGTAGACGACCCCTCTTGATATTTTTTTTTATATATACAATTAATAAAGACCTTCCACGATTTACAACGGTACTCTACTTTTGTTATTTCATCAATTAGAATAAAAAATATAGCCATCGTTCGATTTTTTTTTTTTGCGTACTGTACCAAACGAAAGGAAGGAAACAATGAGGTACATCAAAACATATATTTTAGTGAGTTAAGAAAAGACTTTAGAGTTAAGAAATCTTAAGTCACGACCAAATCACGTAAAAGTAAAGTCATGATCGTTCCTCTCAGGTTTGTTTGGAGATGAACGGTTCTTTAGGCAACAATAAGTTGACAAACAGTTCACTTACTTGATCATGAAATGCTCTGTTTGAAGGTTATGAAGAACTTGATAAAAATTGACCAATCATTAGGTTGTTTGTCAAGTCAAGTCGAGTGAAAATCAAAATGGTAATGTCAACCAATTGAAGTGCAATGGTCACTGCCACCGATTTTCTCTCTATCTGTCTTTCAAATATTTCCCGTAACCAAAAAAGAAGTTGGCCATTGGATATCCCGGGCGACTTCTTCGGCATCCCTCCCTTATTGCCCTTAGGATGGTTTAAGTGAATGCATCCCACCATTTTCTCTTTCTAAACATACGAAAGGTTGAAAAAGAAAAGAATGTACAAGTGTCGCCACTCTTGTCTTGTAGATGACGAGAGGAGATAGTGCAGGGGGTCTCTTTGTTTTGCCCGTTTCCAAAGCAAAACTAGAGCTCACTGCTGAATTGATATTTCCCGCGGTCAGACCCAAACTCATACTCCTATTTTTGTTTTTATGATAAAACTAAGGAAAAGTTCACGCTTCAGACAGAAACATATGAGTTTAATTGAAGATATATATTTACTAACACCAAGCATCATAGTATTTTTTTAAAAATTCAATATATATAATTTAGGAAAATGTTGCTATGGCAGCTGCCATACCTGCCACACTGGTTCCGGCACCATTACGATGCTACATGCTCGAAACTCAAATTTCAGAATGCCAATGGTGCCGAAAAGCAATTTTTGCTTCCAAAAATAAGTTGACTTAACTGGAATAGTTCTTTCGATGTAGGTGTTTTAAAATTCTATGCTTTTCCCATGCGATACTTAAAATGCAAAAAAAAAAAAAAAAATCTCTTTCAAAGACCATTCTTTAAAACATTCCCCTATGAAATTGGGAGTAGTAAAATTGTTTAGAAGTTAAAAATGTAGTGTAGTTTAGCCTACTTTTGCATCTTTTTTGCGCCACGAGAAAAAAAAAATTCAACCAAATTGGTCTGACGAGCATATTCTGATCCGATCTGAGGAATTAGACAGATGGGTTCAGAATGTGCTAAACAATTGTTTATAAAAACAAACGAACGAAAGAACGGATGAACGAACAAATGAGCAAAAAAGCAAACGAGCAACATGAGAAGTGGTAACACACAAAAAGATCTATAGCAGTGTTTATAGCCTTTTCCGAACAACTTTAATCATCATAAGGGGACATACATAAAACACTCCAGGGCCACAGGGAATTATTTGACGTTATGACAATTGCTCGACGAAATTTATGTAAGTTCCCTTATTAAGTAAGAATGAAACACCTTTCAAGGGCTTCTGTATTATTAGAGCGGCTAGAAGAAAAAAAACTGCATTTCGTGAAACAAGTCTGTAAATTGGCACCCCCATTGATAAAATATATCATTCTGATTATTTTAAGAACCACTCGGATTTCACTTCCGGTCGAGTTTTTATACTAGTTCAAAGTTAGGCATAAAATGTTCGTTTTTATCAATAAAAACAGTTTTATGCGAGGTCGCAGTCAAAATTATGAACTCTATAGGCACGTGTAATATGTTAAATTATTAAGCTTGGATGAAAGATAAAAAAAAAAAAAAAAAAAAAATGTTCAACCGGAAGTGATTTACATTTTGACCGGAAGTCTCTCTATAACAGCTGAAACTACATTCAACAGCTTAAACTACATGTATGAAATATATGCTACCATTAAAAATGTAATTTTGATTACGTTTTATGATGAACTAAAATTAAAAAGTGACTTGCAGTCGAGGTTTTAGACTTTTTTAAAGTTAAGACTTAAAAATGCGCTTCTTCAAATTTTACCACCTTCATATGAAGGGTTACAATTAAAAACTATTGATACTACTTGTTGTTACATCATCATGATACTTATAAGGATGGATATGCAGGATATAAAATGGAAAATTCCGACCGGAAGTCTGCTTATAAAGAACTGATACTGCCCATATAATAATACTGTATGTATCACGGTGAGTAAATCCCAATTGAAACCCATTATATATGTAGTATAAGCGCAGTGATCTATGATTGGCTTAAATTCCTCCCGAGTTTACGTTTATGTGACTGAAAGGTTAATATAGAAAGTTTATTTTTGCAACTTGAGAGACAAAATTCTATAAAATGTCATTTTAGTTACTCTTGACATCTTTTAGATAAAAATATTCACATTTGATTTGAAAAAGATTCAGGCCTTCATCGTAGAACTCGACTGTCGTCAATTGCCATCTAAACTAGCTTTAGCCTCTACGCGGGCCGCGACTGATTTTTATGCGGCTCGCCGGCAACACACAAGATAAAAAAAAATAAAAAAATTTCACGATATGGACTTTTTTTTTTACATAATTACAATTTATCCGAAGTAGTATTTGTTAACTATGTAGAACAGAGTTCTCCACTTCTTGCCCGAAGAAACTGTATGAAGAAGCTTTCACCAAGATAGTTTTCATCAAGTATAAATACAAGAATAATTTAACTAAATCTCATTTGGAGAATTTATTATGATTGGCTGCAAACCAAAAAACTCACTTCTTTTTTTAGACTTTAATTTACTAATAATAAAAATTATAATTTTTTTTTAAATATTTGAAGGAAAAAAAAATGAACCAAATATCAATTGTAATTTTATTAAGATAAAAAAAAAATATATATATATTTTTTTTTCAGTGTTCAGAAATGGTATATATTGTTAAATCGATAATGATCCATATTTTGGTGTATTCGGCCCGCGAAAAGCTCAAACATAAGTTATTATTATTATTTTTTTTAATTATTTGAAAGAAAGAAAGAAAGGGAAAAAAAATGAACCAAATATCAATTGTAATGTTATTAAGATAAAATATATATATATATATATATATATATATATATATATATTTTCAGTTTTCAGAAATGGTATATATTGTTAAACCAATAATAAAGATCCATATTTTGGTGTATTCGGCCCGCGAAAAGTTCAAACATAAGTTATTATTATTATTTTTTTTAATTATTTGAAAGAAAGAAAGGGAAAAAAAATGAACCAAATATCAATTGTAATGTTATTAAGATAAAATATATATATATATATATTTTCAGTTTTCAGAAATGGTATATATTGTTAAACCAATAATAAAGATCCATATTTTGGTGTATTCGGCCCGCGAAAAGTTCAAACATAAGTTATTATTATTATTTTTTTTAATTATTTGAAAGAAAGAAAGAAAGGGAAAAAAAATGAACCAAATATCAATTGTAATGTTATTAAGATAAAATATATATATATATATATATTTTCAGTTTTCAGAAATGGTATATATTGTTAAACCAATAATAAAGATCCATATTTTGGTGTATTCGGCCCGCGAAAAGTTCAAACATAAGTTATTATTATTATTTTTTTTAATTATTTGAAAGAAAGAAAGAAAGGGAAAAAAATGAACCAAATATCAATTGTAATGTTATTAAGATAAAATATATATATATATATATATATTTTCAGTTTTCAGAAATGGTATATATTGTTAAACCAATAATAAAGATCCATATTTTGGTGTATTCGGCCCGCGAAAAGTTCAAACATAAGTTATTATTATTATTTTTTTTAATTATTTGAAAGAAAGAAAGGGGGGAAAAAATGAACCAAATATCAATTGTAATTTTATTAAGATAAAAAAAAAATCTATATATATACATATATATATATATATTTTCAGTTTTCAGAAATGGTATATATTGTTAAATCAATAATGAAGATCCATATTTTGGTGTATTCGGCCCGCGAAAAGCTCTAACATAAGTCATACGGCACGCTTCTAAAAGTTAGTGGCGAACGCTGATCTAAACAAAGTGCGCTTCCCGATGAATGACAGTTTGATTATGCAAATGCAAAAAGAACTGTCAAGAGCTTTATAATTGCAAGAGAAACAATATAAAGAGCAATCTTAAGTGTTTTTGGAAGGAAGAATATCATACATGAGAAAAGCAAACTAACAAACATGCGTAATAATTTTTTTTTCTTAATGGTCTCTTTATGTGTAATGATTTTGACGAATACTTTAGTATAAAATTGTCCATTAAACTTTTTTCTAATTTGGTAATTGTAGAATTTAAACGTATTTACAAATCTTGCAACGACGTAAAATTCATCTTTTTATAAAAAATTTGTAGCTGATGAAGTATGTTCGACGGGGGCTCACCGGAAAAGACTTCAGACCACAATTTCATGTTCTTCAAGTAAAAAATTATCATTGAATTCTACCATCAATATACAAAATCATTCAGAAGTGCTTAAATTTTGAGAGTAAACTTGCTTGAGCACTGCGTTGGCAATGCAAGCATTCAAGGGAGTGCATGGCACCCCTCAGGAATTTTAAAATGAAATGTAAAGTGAAGAAAGGTGGTATTAAACTCTGGAAAATGGAGGTTTGAAAGAGAATTTATATTTAATGGGAAACGTAATTCTATATATAATTATTTTTTAATATTTCATTAGGAAATCTCCTTAAAAAATCAGGATGTGGACAAAAATGAAACACATTGTACCAATTAGTGTGTGATTTGCCCTCTCCCCCCCCCCCTGAAAATAATTCTGCCGTTACCCTTGTTTGTGTGAATGTCACTTAGTTACATTTATATTTTGGTCATATCTAAATTGCGTTGAAAAAATTCAGTGCATAAGAACGGAGAATTGACTTCCGGTCGGAATTTCAGTCATCCGGTTGAAATTTACCATTTTATATTTAGCATAATCATTTTTATTTTTTCTGAAGTATCAATTGAAATCTACCAGCTATCTGAGACTATATCACCGTGATACATATATGCATTGGTATATGGGCAGTATCAGTTCTTTATAAGGAGACTTCCGGTAGTATTTTCAGTAACTTCCGGTTGAAAATTTTCATATTACATCTAGCATATCCATCCTAATAATTTGATGTTACAACATGTAATATCAATAATTTTTAATTGTGACTCTTTATATTAAAGTGGTAAAATTTAAAGAAACGCATTTTTAAGTCAAAATTTAAAGAAGTCTAAAACCTCGATCTGTTATAGGTAGACTTCCAGTCGAAATACAAATCATTTCCGATTGAACTTTTTTTTATATTTTTTTTTATCTTTCATCGTAATAATTAAACATATAGACATGTCTACAGAGTTCATGATTTTGACTGTGACGCCACATAAACTATTTGTATTGATAAAAATGAACATTTTATGCCTAACTTTGAACTAGCATAAAAACTCGACCGGAAGTGAAATCCAAGTGGCTCCACTTCTCAAAATTATCAGAATGACATATTTTATCATTGTGCCAAATTACAGACATGTTTCACGAAACACAGTTTTCCGCTATAGCTAAATCGCTTTTTCCGCCTAGCCGATCTACTATATGATTGATCTTTTATCTTATCTTTATTTACAGATTATATGATCCTTTTACCGGGTAGTGCAGGTTAATAATTTTTTCTTTTCAGAATGAAGTGGGTTTGCAGGACACACAGATTGATTTAAGTACCCAATATTTGCCAGTTTTACTGACAAATCTGTCCAAATGAAGCCCATATGCAGCTGCCATCAAATTTAGTCCTATCAATCAATTTGACAAATCGGTGCATTTAAAATTCCATACCTGTCGATCTAGCTTACCACTTGTCTCTTCTTTCTGTCTCTCACTGTTTCGCAGTTATGTCATTTTAAATTTAGGAATATTTTTCTGAAAGACCCTGTAAAAGAGTGTTATGAAAATCTTTAATTGATACACTTGCACTCGAGGCTTTTTCGCTCGGAGGAACCAGCAACTCGAGACGTTTCCCGCAATTTTTGGTTCGGTTCGTAGTTACAGATACGTTTCAAAGAAACTACACACAGTCATTGGTCTTGCGTCGAATTTCCGCATAATACCTAGTGGTCCTCTCGAGTTGCGGCATACAATCATGTGGTGAGTGAGAGTCACCTCTCTAGTGCAAAGGGTAAATACGTTTATGTGATTTGAAATTGATATGTATGTTGATCAACATAGTAGTTACACGAAATTGCTGTCGTGGTTTTTGTTGTTTTTTTGTTTTTTTGCGAATGCAATGCTGGATGTTGAAAAGTGACGACCTTCGGCAAATTCAAATTTGTAAATTTTTATAATCAAAAAATTTGTAAATTTTTAAATCTCCTGATTTATCATTTAAATTATGACAGTGCTGAGATATCAATATAAAGTTATTTATGAGGTAAGTTATTTATGAGGTGATAAAATAAAAACAAACATGTCAAAATATCTAGATCCTTGTAATTTCCCCCAAAATGTGAAATAATGTGGTGAAAAAACCTTGCGGGATGGAAAAAAAAATTAAATTCCTATTCGGAATCAACTTTAAAAATAATAAAAAAATCAGTTACCAAAGTAATACACAAAGAAGTACAAACTGGTCGTATCAAAAAAAAAATAACAGCAATAAAACAACAGTCTAGTATCTTTTTATATCAACTCATTTATTATTTAAATTATGACAGAGCTAAGATATTAATGTAAAGTATGTATTTATGCGGTAATAGAATAAAAAGTAACGTGTGTGTAAAAATATTTAGATTTTAGTAATTTCCTTCAAAAGATGATATTGTTTTGGGAAAAAACGTTACGTGATAGAAAAAAAAAATATTCCTATTCGGAATCAACATTGAAAGTAATAAGAAAATCAGTGACCAAAAGTAATACACAAAGAAGTACAAACTGGTGGTTTCTAAGAAAAGAAAAAAATAAAAAAAAAAGGGGGGGGGGGAAACCCGACAGTACAGCAACGGCATAGTATGCTTTTGTAACTTTTTATATAAACTCGTTTATCATTTATATTATGACAGAGCTAAAATATTAAGTTAAAGTATATATTTATGAGTTGATAAAATAAAAAAAAACACGTGTGACAAAATATCTAAATCTGTGCAATTTCCCCTAAAATATAAAATCGTTTGGTGAAAAAAACCTTATGTGATAGAATATAAATAATTTTCCTATTCGGAATCAACATTGAAAATAACATAAAAATCAGTTACCAAAACTAAAACACAAAGGTGTAAGAACTGATCGTTTCTAAGAAAAGTAATCGCAATGCAACAACAACATAACGTCTTGTGGAACTGCGTAATTATACCTTCCGTATCCCTGGAAATGGAAAATGTACTCTTTTTCTTTTTCTTTCTTGAGTTACCAGACCGCGAAACCAGGTAATTGTTTTAAATTTTACGTGGGTGGTAGAATTCTGCTCATTAAATAAATATATTTTTTATATTTTTCAGACGTTAATTTTTTGTGTATTCCTTGTCGTTCAACAAGTATGAAACCAGGTGCAATCTTGAAGTTGGATCCTATAATGATGAAAACCAAAAATTTCGAAGAATATTCTGGAATATTCCCTTTTTAAAGGAACGCCCTGAGTCATTTAAAGACCATTTCATTCCCACAGCATGACAATGATTTATTGCTAGGGGACAGGGAACGTACACCAAATGATTCACGTGCAGAGAGGGAAGAGAAAGGATGTCCAACATGGTGGATTATGATATGAGGGGGTGGGGGGGGTAATCGCTCGCGTAATGTAAGAATCTAACTTTTCTGGGAAAAGATTCCTTAGTTTTTTCATTAAAAAATATTAGTTTCAATCAATTGACTAAAAATCATATTAATAAAAGTTAATCGGCAATAATAAGTTGGACTTTATTGTATCCGATTTAATATCTTAATTTCTAACTACATAAATATAGGCAATTCTCTAATGTACGCTCGGGACATTTTGTCCCTTTTTTTTTACTCGTAAACTTATGATGCATCTTGTAGCTATGTTTTTTTAATACAATATTGGTGGCAAAGTTATATGGAAAAGTGATTATTTTAATTACTCCAATCCCACTGACACAGGGGCAGTAGCCAGAGATTTTTTTCGGGATAGGATATGATAATAAGTCCAGAAATTTTAACAGTTCTTTTTGTTATTAACACCGCATGTATTTAGATATCAAGTTAATAGGTGTATTTTTATCTAGGCTTTTTATTTTAAATAAATTCATCATTTTAAATATAAAAAAAAAATCCTTGGATTTTTGTGTTCTAATTGCAAAGAAGAAAAAATCCTTGCCCCCCTCAGGGGGTTTACTTTTTCAAAGTAAATACGGGCTTCACAATCCCAGGATGCCCTAGTGTACGTTCCTCCTTCTGTTCAACCTTCTTATTTTGGTTTTGTTTTTATCGTTTGGCTTCTCTTCCTTCCCTCGTTGTGGTTACCTCTTCAGAGGTAAGGGTTCCACTTGAGAAGCTTTGTGCCGCTCTGTTGCAATCAGCATATCTTGGGAATTAAATTACCTACGTGTTTGCCGTGCGTGCAGACCCGTGTCCCTGGAAAGGAGGATCCTGGTAGTTGAGGGGCAACCCTCTCACAATGCACTACTTAGGTCCTTGCTTCAGATAAAAGGAAGGTGCAGATTGGTTCCGTGTGTATTAACCGGCTGGTTGTCCGACTTCGTCGGCAGCTAGGGATCAAGCGTTCGGCTCGTCTGCAGGGAATCTCGTTAAGTTTGGAGACTTCTTCAGGGACGAGTCATTCGCGTGTAGGTGCTGGACAACCCGGTTGTATTATGGCGTGGGCAATAGTTTAGTTATTGTTTTCTTTCTTTTCATTATTTTTGTTGCTTGCCGGTGTACACTATCCCCGATATCGTGGACTCCATGGCGAGTGGGACTCTAGTGCCCGAATTAATCAAAACTACTTTCATGGAAAGTAAATCTTCTACTTCTTCTCTCCCTAGTGGGGAGCAACAGGGACAAAATTCTGCAAATTACATTGCAACAAAATTCTTCATTTTTTATCTTAAGGAGGGCTCTTTCGAAAAGGTCTCTATTTCTAATAGAAAAAACTCTAGCATTATTTGCTGATTATACAGCTTTAGTTAAGAAACTGAAGTCTGGAGGTTCGTAATGTTCAACCAGCGAAGAATATACTAAAGATCGACCATTTTCGAACACTCCCGGTAAATGTGTCAGTACATGGTTCCCTTAATAAATCTCGTGGTGTGGTGTCTGAATCAGACCTTTACCACACACCGGAGGACGAGATTCTTGACCACTTACGTGATCAACACGTTTCAGTCGTCCACCGTATAATTATACGTCGAGATGGGAATATCATACTTACTAAGCATTTGATTCTCACTTTTGAATTATCCACATTACCATCGCACGTAAAAGCCGGCTATCTGAATTGCCATGTTCATCGGTATATTCCGAACCCATTTCGCTGTTTCAAGTGCCAGAAATATGGTCACTCACAAACAGCTTATCGTGGGGAAACGGAAACACGCGCACGTTGTGCAGGTACTGGACATGCTAGTGCTAATTGCAAGGCACCCAAGAAGTGTGTTAATTGTGATGGCTCACATCCATCTTACTATCGTAAATGCCCACTGTGGGTAAGAGGAAAAGGAATCCAGACCGTGCGAGTGAACCAGAATTTGTCATACTTTGATGCTAGAAGACTTGTTGAAGCTAGAACCCCTTCTGTTGGTGTCACCTATGCTGATGTTAGCAAAAAAAACTTTCAGCAGCAAAAGCACACAGAGTCTACTTCCTCAAGTTTAGTTAAATTAAACAACAAGTACTTCCTCAATCTACTTCCTCAAGTCTAGTTAAATTAAACAACCAGTTATTTTGAAGAAAACCTTAGCTAAGTCTAAAGCATTACAAGCAATCAAACTTAAATCAGCCAAAGGAGGACCTTCTCGAGACGACCTCCCTCTAACCGTTTTCATATCCTTCATTCATTTAGAGAAGCGGATGTGGAGAACCTTCACCTATCTGATGATGACGAAGATATTAGTGAAGAGCCAGACCCCCCTTTAAAATTTGCATCAAGTAATTAATGGCTTCTTTTGTTTCTTGGAATTGTCGCGGTTTTAGGTCTAGGAAGGATGATGTGAAAAATATAATTTCCCTTTACCATCCAGCATGTTTGGCACTTCAAGAAACTTTCTTGAATGATGCTTATACATCTAAAATTCGTAGGTATAGTTGCATTAGAAAAGATGTTACACGTGGTAATACGGTGTCTGGAGGAGTATGCCTTTTTATTTCTCATGATTACCCCAGCACTGTACTCACACTGCGCACATCTCTACAGGTTGTGGCTGCGAGACTTCACATTCAGTCCCTTCTCACAGTCTGTTGCCTATACCTACCGCCACATGCTGCCATCCGCCAAGAAGAGCTGAATGAGCTAATAGACCAGCTTCCATTACCATTTTTATTGCTCGTTGACTTTAATGGCCACAGTACTCTGTGGGGAAATGATAATACGAATCCTCGAGGTAGACAGATTGAAAAATTGTTATCAGATCACTATCTCTGTCTCCTAAATAACGAGGAGAAAACGTATTTCCATGAACCCACAAGAACATTCCATTCATTTGATTTAGCCACTTGTACTTCAGTGCTTCTGCCATACTTGAATTTTGCTGTTGGGAGTGATCTACATAACAGTAATCACTTCCCTATTCTCATTTCCCATACTGGTAATGGTACCGAGACCAACCGCCTACCGACTTATATATACCATAGGGAAAATTGGGATACATTTACCGCGTTGGATATTATAACAGGAACAATGGTGAATAGTGAGGATGTTGATGCTGCTGTCCAAAATGTCACTTAAATGCTGCTGACTCCTCTGTTCCCAAGACTTCACCTAAAACACTGCGATATTGTAAACCATGGTGGAATGCAGACCGTCAGTCTGCATACAAGAAACAAAAAAAGTTATGGGGTATTTTCCGCAGATACCCAACTACAGGAAACCTTATCGCCTTTAAAAAGGATAAGGCAGTTGCTCGTAGGGTTAGACGTCAAAGTCGGAAAGATTCTTGGATAATTTATGTCTCTTCAATTACATCTAAAACATCAAGTAAACAGTTGTAGACGAAGGCAGTCAATGGTTTGTATCCGGAATATTCTTGCCCGATACTTAAAACCAGAGCTGCTGTGTTCTCTTCCCCTGAAGATATTGCTAACCTTATTGGTGAAACTTTTGAAAGAGTATCCAGTCCCGATTATCATAGTCCTAATTTTCTAGTGATTAAGAATCGTGCTGAACGGACTGAAATTAACTTCAAAATCAATATTGATTACTCCTACAACTGTGACCTTACACTGTAAAAAATAATAGTTCAACCTTTCACCACTTTTCTGGTTTAATCTAGCGAAGCTGAGAGATTTCACCAGAAAAGTGGTTCAATTCAATTCGAGCTACTTTCTCGATAAATGAGTTGCACCAAAATTCCGGTGAAATGTATTGATCCCATCATGCATTGCGCGGTTTTGCTGGCAATACAACATGGCCGAAACTTCGCACTCTTAGAACTCTTTTCGTGTTGTTATGTCGAACAACATATTTCAAATCAAAGGTAAGCTTTTTTTTATTGCTTACTTTAATAATAGTTTTGTTTGCAAGTTCCATCTGTCTAATTCTATCATTTTACTTAATTTAATAATGTGTAAACAACTAGGCCTATTTATCTGAAGCTGACAGTTCTATAGCGCTTTAATATTTGGTAAACAATTGCTTTGAAACTTGAAATATGTATTGTAACTTTAAAAGTTGCATAAGTCATAATATGTTTTCGATGTTAATAGTTTAGACGTTAAAGTATTCATACCTTTTACAACTTCCAACTTTTAGATATTTTATCGAAACATTTTAGTAATGAATTTTGAAGCTAAACATATACAAATTGGATCACTTTATTTGTGAATGTTTGCATCGTATAAACAACAGCAGGATCAGTTTCATAATCGGTATTTTTTAAATACGATTTAAAATCTTGGGTACTTTTCCATTTCGCGGGGACAGGCGATAATGTCGCCATAAATTATGCAATTGACGCCAAACAGAATATCCCCGCTGGTAACTTTTTACCGCCACATTTTGAAAACAAGACGCTGCCATTTTTAAAATAAATTAAATTAATAAATATAATCTGCTTGGCGAGATTTGCAGCATTATCAAAAAATTTTATGTGTATACTGTGCGTTGTCGCAAATAAAGTCTGCTTGGCGACATTTGCGTCTGTGAAATGGAAAAGTACCAAATCTTAATATTTACTCTTGCTAAAATTGTCAAATTGTGTGAACCATGTAATATAGTATTAATTTTCCTTACACTTGTTCTATATTTTTTTCAGAAAACAGATCTTATTCATTTGTGGCGACATCAAATAACAGATAAAACTTCTGTGCACTTGAGTACTCTTTTGCACAGCGGTAACGCATCTGTCTCAAGACACAATGGTCCCTGGTTCGAGCCTCGTCACCCTTGAAAGCTTGCTAACGCTTTATTGGTGTCTTGACTGTCAACGATCAAAAGTTTCACTACACACTCATAGCCCGATTATTCAAATACCAGTTCCTTCACAGCGATTTCAGCACATTAACATTGATCTGGTTGGACCTCTCCCACCGTCTGAAAGATACAGCTATATCCTCACATGCGTGGACAGATACTCCAGATGGCCTGAAGCAATACCAATTACAGACATCCAAACCGACACAGTCGCTCGTGCTTTCTTCAACCATTGGATTTCTCGCTTCGGCACTCCTTCTATTGTAACTACTGACCGAGGAAGACAATTCCAGTCTACACTCTTCTCTTCTTTATCAGCACTACTTGGTGTCAAGCTCATCCGCACGACCCCATACCACTCAGCAAGCAATGGAATGATCGAACGTTTTCATCGCTCTTTGAAACAAGCGATAAAATGCCACCGCAATCCCCTGGACTGAAGCACTACCACTAGTACTCCTTGGACTGCAATCAGCAGTCAAGCAAGACCTTGGTTGCTCTCCATCAGAGTTAGTGTATGGTTCGACCATCCGACTACCTTCAGAATTCATCTCACCATCTGCGACTCCAGTCATCGAGACATCTGAATTCCTCCGTCTTCGTACATGTATGCAAAGCCTGTCACCAAAGCCAGCTTCTTCTGCACACATCAAACACATCCCTTTTGTCCACTCAGCACTCGAAACTTGTCCATGAAACATGTCTTCTTGCTCAGAGACCGCATCAGAAGAGCATTAGATCCACCTTACGATGGACCCTACCGAGTACTGGAACGCAACGCCAAAACTTACACCCTCGACATCAACACCAAACGTAGTGTCATCAACATAGATCGCCTCAAACCAGCCTTCTTCATTGCTGATGACTTCTTAGACCCAACTACTCCATCACACACAGCAGCCTTTTCACCCTCACCTACTTTATGCATTCCATCTAGTGCTCCAGACACATCTCCCACCCCTAGTTCCCTAGAACCCCTCCCACCCCTCATACCTTTTACAACTTCCAACTTTTAGATATTTTATCGAAACATTTTAGTAATGAATTTTGAAGCTAAACATATACAAATTGGCTCACTTTATTTGTGAATGTTTGCATCGTATAAACAACAGCAGGATCAGTTTCATAATCGTTACTTTTTGAATACGATTTAAAATCTTGGGTACTTTTCCATTTCGCGGGCACAGGCGATAATGTCGCCATAAATTATGCAATTGACGCCAAACAGAATATCCCCGCTGGTAACGTTTTAACGCCACATTTTGAAAACAAGACGCTACCATTTCTAAAATAAATTAAATTAATAAATATAATCTGCTTGGCCAATCTACACCCAAAATTTTTCCGACAAATCATAAAATAAAACACTTAAATAACTGTGTGCGCGTGCGAACAACAAGAATGCTCTTTATTGGCGGCACTTAAAAACCGCCAAATCTGTAGCTGCAGTGCCGTTAATACGCAAGTACCATTTTAATTTACATAAGTCAATTTAACTTGAAGCTTTTGTAAACTTAATATTTAATACTTCTATATTAAATTACTGGCATGTATTGTCATTTTTTTTTGTCAATAAGATAAAATTTATGCCTGTTTAAAAACATTTACTCTTCCATTAGTCTGATACCAGATAAAAACCACCAGATTGTAGCGATAACTCATACAAAGTAACAACCTTCAAATCTATAATTCCTAAAATAAACCGTTATGACAATATAGGCTTGCTTTCTAGGTACTGATCTATTAGACGGGTACCAACTAAAAATTTTCAAACTACAATGATAACTCATCCAGACTAACAATCTTCCAATAATTTATAACTCCTATAACAAACAGTTATAAAGTTTCTATAGCAACCTTATAACAAACCTTTCACTTAGGCTTGGTGATACATTTACGTGTCATTTAAATATGTAAACATTTAAGCTTGACGCCAACTGGTACCTGTCTAATGGAAGAATTCCGTTTCCTATTGTGCATGTGAAATATCCTATAGAAGTAAATTGACTTATACTACTACGTAACTAGCCTTCCTGATAGCTGTGGGGTTAGAGCTCTGGCCTTGCATGTCAAAGATGTCTGGTTCGAATCCTGGGTGTTCATTGTCGTTCAGAATACACATTATGCTGTAGATAATTAGCTGCCGTTGTGCATGAAAACAGGTCGTTGAGCTTACAAACCAACCAACTTCTACATAACTGAAAACTAATATCAAGTCAGTAAAAACAAACTGAAAAATTTATTGTTTACATTTGCTAATTATGCTTCACGCAGAATATTTTTTTAAAATTTATCGAATTTCAATAAAATTACTAACAAAAAATGTTTTGCTGATAGAATTGTTGAATTTGTTTCCAGAAAAAAATCACTACAAAACTACATATTTTAAAAACTATAAACAAATCTTGAAACACAAACTTGTACAATTCTAATTTTGTATTAAATCTGAAGTGTTATTTTCCTACCCACTTCTCCAAACTAATTACTGAATTTAGTTCTTTGATAACTTCTTGGTACATGTGTTATGAAACTAAACATCTGTACTTTAAAAATGTTGAACAAAGTGCTAAAAACTTATTAACTTGTCTTTGGTTACATATCACTGGCACTATAATTCTTGTAAACATGTAGGACAGCAAGATACGACTAATTATGCCAAACCATCAAATAAGAATATTTATTGTTAAGATAATATAAGATTACCATGATTTCTATGTTTCGAAAGCACAAACTAATAGGCTTAATATAAAAATTATAATGTGTTTTAAACTAATGAACTAGATGAATTAACATTTTTAAAATTGTGGTAATTATCAGCAAGTCTGAAGATTTTTTTGTCAATCGTATTTTCATGTTTAATACCATTTTACTTGCGGTTATTACTGATTATCAGAATGTATTGATATTTTACCTTGTAAACAGTTTGTCAATAAATATCTACTGTTTCTTTATAAGTACAATAGCAATAATATTGTAACTCTGAAGAATTCATTTTTTTTTTAACCCTAATGAATGTAAAGTTTTATGGTTTGGCAACATTGGCATATTTTTTTTTTTTTTGATAACTTGGCTGTTATAATAAAAATGTGTTACTGTTCATTATTAAGATATTTATAGTGTGTGATTTTTGTAAAATTTTTGGTTTTGTGCACAACTTGATAATTAGCCATGGAATAAGAATGTTTTTTTGTATTCTAGCAATAAACTATTTTGTAAATAAGAATAATTTTTTTGGAAAAATGTGTATATATTGTGCTATTAATATAATATTAAAAGATTTATCTGCTCTAATGTATAGAAAAAAATAGTGATTTATTGTTAATGTTATTTTTCTAAATGTAAAAACATTTCTATTGCAAAGCAGTTCTTAGTAAAAATGGTTTAATGTTGTTAATTTACAAATTAGTAAATAAACACTAAAAAATATGTTGTATTATGTGAAAGAAAGCAAAATTATTTAACTACAATAATTTACTTACTTATAGATTTGTGTTAAAAGAAAAATGAACCAAATAAATTTTATTATGTGATATCTCTAGTCGTAGAAAATTATTTGTTTCAATTTTGGAAAGTCATGGATTTGTGACATTTTATTTTGGCAGAAACTGTCATTATTGGATTTTCAGTTGTGTACTCAATCCAATAACAGATAATTTAATTCCTCTTAATTAATAGTCCTTTTTCTTTTATGTTTGATTTTCTGCATTCTAGAAAGGAACTATTTTGTAAATAAAAGTTATTGGTGTGTTGAAATAATGTGTGTTAAATTATACTATTAATAAAAGTTACAAATATTGTTTGCTGTAATGAACTCTGTTCTTTGCCAAACAATAATACTGATTTAATATGGTAATGCTATTTTGTCTAAGTTAAAAAAATGATCTTTGCAAAGTAATTTTTAGTAAAAATGTTTTTATCTTTTGGTAACAATTTATCTAATGGCAGTTCTAATGATAGTTGGTTTGTAAATAAATTTGGTTGCTTAATCTAAGGCAGCAATAAAACATTCAGTTAATAATAAAAGAAAATTTAACTGTCCCTTATTTTTTTATTTTTTTTGTATTCTAGAAAGAAACTATTTTACAAATCAAATGTTCTGTGTGTGTTAAATTATACTATTAATAAAATTTTAAAATATTGTCTTTATTAAGAAAGTGAATTTATGGTAGTGCTAGTTTGAAATATGAAAAAATATCTATTGCAAAGCAGATTTGAGAAAATAACAGTCTAACTTTGATGATTAATAAATAGTTAACAGACACTGAAAAATACACAATTCTCCTTTTCAAATAAGCTTTTATAGATTTACATACTTTATCAAATCAACAAACTTAAAAACTCAGTAAAAAGTTCTAAAATCAAACTCCAAAAAGTAACGAAAACTAGATTCATAAAATAGTGGAAGATAAATACAGAAACTGACGAAAGCTAAATGAAAAACTGGTAAAAGCTAACTACAAATAGTGGGGAAAGCTAAATCCAGAATAGTAGTGAAAGCTAAATACTAAAAGTGGTGAAAGCTAAATCCAGAATAGTGGTGAAAGCTAAATCCAGAATAGTGGTGAAAGCTAAATCCAGAATAGTGGTGAAAGCTAAATCCAGAATAGTAGTGAAAACTAAATCCAGAAATTGGTGCAGGGAAAAACGTGAAATCTGGTTCAACCTTTCACCATGAATTTCGTATATGAAGTTGAACCACAAAAGTGGTATATCATTTCACCAAATAGTGATTGCAGCTACTATATTACCAGATTTCTGGTAAAACCTAGCACCAAATTTTTAACAGTGTAAGATGTATGCATTGAAGAGTGCTTTATCTAAAGCACATAACACCAGTCCAGGTCCAGATGGGATCAGTTACCAAATGCTTCGCCATTTAAGTCCAGATCTCTTTTGAGCATCCTTTTTCTTTTTAATAGAATCTGGAGGGAGAAAACTTTTCCCTCCTTGTGGCGAGAAGATATTGTAATTTTCATTAAACATCCCCATGAAACCTGGAAAGGATCCAAGGGATCCTCCAAACAATTCGTCAATAGCCTTAACGAGCTGCCTTTGTAAGACCTTTGAACGTATTGTAAACCTGCGCAATGCTTTTGTGCAGAGCAATCATTTAGTTTCAATCTTATTCGACATTGAGAAGGGTATGATCATACGTGGCGATATGCTATCCTGCAAACCTTACTTAATTTTAGTTTCAGGGGTAATCTGTCTCTTTTTATTAATTTTTTTTTTTTTATCATCTCGTGTTTTTAGGGTTCGCATTGGAACTTCCTTTTCTAATTATTTTAACTAGTCTGAGGGAGTTCCTCAAGGTTGTGTTTTAAGTGTGACCCTTTTTAATATTCATATCAGTAACATCCTTCATGTCCTTTCACACTTTGTTCATGGAACTTTATATGTTGATGATTTGCAAATCTCATACCAAGGATCAAACATGCGCTTAATTGAACGTCAATTACAAACTGCTGTTAACAGACTTGTAGAATGGTGTGAATAAAACAGCCATAAACTGTCACCATTTAAAAGCAGTTGTGTAAGTTTTGTGTATACAAGCCTTTTAACAAGCCTGGAGCACTTTAACAATATGTGTCATCCAATAGATTCTGACATGTTATCTCTATTACACAAACTTGAGAGGAAAGGTTTCGTTGTTTTATTTTGTTGGGTATCCTAGTCACGTAAGGATTTCAGGAAATGAATTGGCTGACTCTGCTGCTGAAGCGGCTTCAATCGCGTTTCATCAGCCAGTCCCCTACCAAGACATTAAATCATCTATTTATAAGTTTATTTTTTCTTTGCGCCAAGAAGCATGGGATTTGAAAACTAACAACAAACTTCATAGCATTAAAAATCATTTTCATATGTGGCCAGTAAATCCAATGCGTCGGACAGATGTCAAACTGACTCGTCAACGCATTGGTCACACCCGATTCACGCATCGACATCTTTTAATGGGAAAAGACTCGCCTATTTGCGATGTTTGTGGTTGCGATATTACTGCGCACCATATTTTAATTTCATGTCCAAAATTTTATTCACAACATCCTAAGTTTTTTAAAAGTACCATTTTAAAACTTGAAGATTTGATTAGGGAAAACCCCCATCCAAATCTTTTTGCATTTTTAAGAGTAATCGGCTTTTTACATCACGTCTAGTGTTTTTAATCATATCTATTTTTAAACTTTGATAAACCTTTTCATAATTTTGAAAATGAGCTTTTAATATATTTTAATTTCTTATACCGCATCTCATCCCTTTTATATATTATCCATCTTCCATCATTGTCTCTTTTATCATTTGTTTGGCGCAGCATGGCCTTTGTGCTGCCTTTGCGCCATAAAACCTCAAACAAACAAACGAACAAACAAATAAACAAACAAACAAATAAACCCTCTCCCTGGCCACGCATCTGCATTGACGCACGACACACGAACGAATCCCATACGTCAGTGATTTTTAATGTGTATTAGACCTAGTTAATATAATTATTTTCCGTATAACTTTGCTATAAACTAATATTATATAAGGAAAAACATAACTACTAGATTCAACATAATTTTGCAGCTCTAATTCGTTTACGAGTAGAAAAAAGAGCGCGATGTCCTTTGCGTCAACCTCATAGATTTGCCCATATGCATTTTTTTTTTTTTAATTTTAGAAACAGTGGGATGGTTAAATTAATTAAATTAATTTTTTAGGAGAGCATGATAGTACCGTATTGTAATTTTTAAGGGAGTAGGAAAGGATAATCAAACGTGAATGATGAGTGTTGTATGGGGGATAAAAAAAAAAGTCAAATTTTTACGTGATATAATTTATGAACGTCCCCTAGAGTGAATGCTTTGAGAATTTGACTTGGTTACTAGACTATCATCAAGCGTTGATCGGGCGTTTTTTTTGTTTGTTTAATGTTATATATTACTCTGGTTGCTTATATAGTGTGTTCTTATCTCCCAGATGGATATTTATTCGCTGTTTAGGTACAGCTTATGTACAAGTTGTCCCAAAAGTAGCTCCCGGTCTTTTAAAATTAATATCGCGACAACTGTTATTTGTAGGGTATAGAAATAACTCGTATGTTTATCGAGTATTTAGTAACATTCGGAAAATCAAGTACATTTTTTTTATTTTAATCTATTACCGTATAGTATTAAGTAAAATTTAAACTTAAAAGCACATATTGTCTTTTGTTAACAACATATATTTAAGTTTAATACAAAACTATGTGCGTAGTTTATTAATATTATCAACTAAAGTTGTGACTTACCCGGAACTATATCTTTACGTGGAAGGATTTATCCTACAGAGTATTCAATGGGGTTTAGTAGGTCTGTACGCTAGTATAGACTGTGTCAGGGCCTGATTTACCATTAGGCCCACTAGGCCCGGGCATAAGGGCCCCCAAATTTTGAAAGTTTTCTGAAAATTTTAAATATAATAGTCTTTTTATTGGAAGTACTGAACAAAAATAATAAAATTTGTTAGTTACACATCCGCAAATTCCATATTTTTTATAGTCACAGAGAGTTAAGTTAGATAGATCAACCTAATAAAACCTAATGAAGCAAATCTTTCCGGTTCAGCCAATCATATACAACTTCTTCATATGTACATGGAGACAAGGGCTTTACGCCGCTGTTCTCCTTCTCTCGCCTCTTGCAAAGAGATGTTCACCAACCAACCATATACAACTTCTTATATTATGAAATGAAAGAGTTTTTGTGATTGGTTGGTTTGCAGGCTCTTCCGTGGACTATTTTTTCAACTTTTTTGGCCCTCCTTTTTGGTGAGATCGTGGAAACAGTGGAAAGGTTACTTTGTATTATTTACAATTATTGTTATAAAATTAAGTAATCTTTATTATTATTATATAATTTGTGGACCCTGTGGTAAAATGTAAGTTTAAAATACAGGAAAGTGTGCTTTAAAATCAGTGTTCATGGGGGGGGGGGGGGTCTTGATTAATTCAAAAGTTTTGAGGAAATCAAGATCATACTAATTATAACAAAAAAATCGTGTGAAAGTAAACTATGAGTTTTAATTGTAAAAAGTTAGTCTTAACGAATGTAGCTTGACCTGGTAATATTGTGACTTAGGAAATAAATATTTGCTATTGGGGGCCCCTCTCTAAATGTTGGGCCTCAGTAAAAAAAATTCTAAATCGGGCCCTGGATTGTGTAATGGGTTTTGCGTACTAATGGTCTGGTTGTTTAGCTGCCTTTAATGAAGTAGAAAAATCAAACCACTCATTATCAAATTCTAATTGAAATTTATTTGTTGTATTAAAAATGGCAGAGGTAGAATGTAGAGGTAGCTAAGAGGTAGAATGTTTACTTGGATACGATTCCTCAGACACTTTTTCCAGCATATTCTACTTTAAAGAATTGCGAAAAATGCCGTGGTTTTATTGTTGCGTTGCTTTTTGATTTTTTTTTTTTTTTTTACGAATTTTCTTCCATTCATGACAAAACTCATCTTCTGAATTTTTTGTAAGCAACACATATATATCTTTAAGAGACAAATTCATTAATTTGAAATTCTAAAAAAAAAAGGATATTTTTCGTAAAACTTTATGTACCTTTCTCCTTAATTTTATAATAGTATTTCTAACTCTTCATAACAATAAAATAAAGACTGTTTAAAAATCAAATGAAAAGAATACATACATAATACTGAATATATGGAAATCTTATTTAAAACAAAAGATATGCTTTTTTTATTTCTGTCGCACCTTGACGCTGACTGTTTTTGTATTATTATATATTAACTGGAACTGAATTAATTATTACTATTGTTTTTCTTTTTTACTTTGGTTGATTCCGTACTTTTTTTTAAAAATTTTATCTTGTCTTTTGTGTCTTGCTGTTAAGTGTAAAGTGAGTTGTTAAGTGTTTTGTGTTGTCGTTGTTGTCAACATGTAAGCTAAGAATTGTATATTTCTATTCCTCTATAATGGCTCTGGTCTACTGTAGGCTTTTCTCTTCTTTTTTGATACTATTTTTCTAAGAACAATCACGTTTCCTGTGTATCCATTAAAGTGGGAAAGTCTTATTATTTTAGGGTGTAGCATGAAGAAGTCTGATGTCGGCAATGAAAGTTAAATAGAAGATACTTAAGGGTTCCTTTGTATTCTGTGAGTCAAGAAAGAAAGAAATGTATACTTTTGCAATATTTATAATTTTTATTGCATGGGTATAGCTGTGAGGGCTGCATCATCCTATTAATGCTTTAGAAAGAATTTTATTTAATAATACAGTAAGGATAGTCTGTGTAACCAAGACTATCTTAATTGAGATACAAACTCTTAAAGAGTTTAACATTATAAGTTTTAAGAAAAAAAATTCAATAAACTATTTTGTTTACTAACATACAGAAATTGCATATTTTGATCCTCCTTCTAATGTGTTAATTAATCAGAATCGTATTCTAATAACTGACCTCAAAGCTTGATATTTAGTAACGTATCTAGTAGGTAAGCAATACTCATGGCTCAGAAGCAGAATGTTAGCTGATTAAACTAGCGGTCGTCAACTCGCGGCCCAAATGCGGCGTTTTGCTGTATTTCACCCTTCTCATAAGTAAAAAAATTTAAAAATATTTTACTCTGAAAAGGAAGAAAAAGTATATAGCTCCATCTCAACCAGTGAATTTTTGTAGTGTCACACCATATCAGAGAAGAAAGTGTTTTTTTTTTTTTTTTTTTTTTTTTTTTTTTTTTTTTTGTGATCGTTTGATAATGTTATATGTAAGGTATCTGTATTCCTTTAGAGTTTCTGACAAAATTTAATTTTTTTATGCCTGTGGTTCTCATTTTAAGTGCAAATGTCGGACAGTTTCTTCTTCAAAGATCTCTCGGAATGCATTCTACAGTGTCAATGAGGTTTCGGTGCAGCATTGCCCTAGTGTGGCTTATTAATGTTGAAATATATAAACCAACCCAAATTTTCCCTTACAACAGTTTTGATTTGTTTGGTAAACGTTATTTTTAATTTCTAATAATCAAAATTGGTGAACTAAAGTGGAGTACAGTAAAATGTTCTTAGCCAACTTAATTCCGGGTATTTTTTTACAGAAAATCTCATTTAAAAAGAAAAAATGAAAAATAATAATTTGTATTTGCTACTTAATTTTTTTAAACTCTTTAATTCTAACACTAATAATTTATAGAAGTATCATTTGGATGAGAATACTTTAAAATAAAATCCAATATTTGACTACAATTTTTAAATTTCATTTTTACTAAAAATACCCATTTTGAGTTATCTAATAGAAATGGTAGTGTAATAGATAACAGAAATTATAAGTTGCGGTTTTTTGACACGGCGAAAAATTTTCAAAATTGAATATTTTGTCACTTCACTGAAAAAAGGTTGCCAGTCTTATTTAATTAGTCTAATATAACCAGGAATTGGTTAATGTACTTTCATTTATATTATTTTTGAATCAATAAAATCATAGGAAAACATAACAACCCTCATTTTAAGTCAGTAACTCCAGTGTTTTCCTGAAATAAATGCAAAGAGCAGTTATCAAACTTAATTGTTTGCATCTCATTAAGTTTAAATTTGCATAACAAACTGTCTTAGAAATAAAAGTCATTTTATATGGTAAATTTAAAATATATACAATTTTATTCCTTATATATTTTCTTACGTGTGTCACTTGAACACCCAGTGAGTTTTAACAGTTAAAGAAGATATCACAGAAAGAGTTACAAAAGTTATTTACAGCAAAAAATCTTTATTTCTGATACCAGCACCAAAGTTATTTACATCAGTTCCACTCCGAGACAAATACAAAAAATTATGGATGATTATGGATGATAACAATACTTTACTGATGATGACAAATTTATAGCTCATTCCAGAAGGTCTAGATGGTGACTGTCGCTATAGAAACAATACGCGTTGGTTTTGAATAGGGGGGTAATGAATGCAGAATATTGACGGCCAAAGAGGCTTACAATACAGCATTTGTTTTGGTGACGAGAAATCGTTTATTTGTATCAATCTATTTTGATAATCTTTGAAATATCGCCGATACGACATAAGGGTTTTCAGCAAGCCAATGATGTCCTTTTCCTGGAATTCCCGGAGGAAAATGGGACTAGTCTTGTTTCTATGGCAACAGACAACGCGTGGTTACTCAGCGGGAGCTATTTTTGTGATATACATAGAGTAATAAAAATATGAAAAATTGAAAAAGAAAAAATCAAAAATGAAATCCTGATTAAATAACATGGTTTCGTTCAATGCTAAACTACAATATATAAAAATGTAATAGACATATTACTTAAGGTATAATACTTCAAGATTTCACCTGTTCAGAGCACAAAAATTCTTTTCTAACATTTAAACGTCGGTGTTAAAATATTAGTCAGGCCAAATATTTTCGTTGTATGCCCATATATTTTTTCCTACGATTATTATAAGGAAAACTTAATATTTAAAAGAAAATAGCTATAGTGGTGAATAAGAGTTTACCCATAGTAAAACGTATACTCCTTAGTGGTGATTTACGGAAGTTATCGGTTCTATTGCAAAATTACAAGAGATAGAGAAAAAAGTCAATTACAAGAGTGGAAAGGGTCATCGATTTAAGACGAAATGACGAAGAGTACCTCCTACTCCCGATTTTTTTTTGCTATCTACTACGTGCAAATTCGCTACGTAGTAAGGGACTGACTACTTAGTTAATTCAAAACCTGGCATTGAGAGAAGTCTGATTTTTTCACAAATTTAAAGTTTATAAATTTATTATAATAGCAGTTGGTATTACATTCAGAGAGAAGAGTACTAACGGAGGCTATTGACCCTTTCAAGCACTTCAAAACTTTTAGTGATCTCCGATGACAATTTTGAAGTCTTCCGACCCTTTCACTTTGGTGCTCACATCTAAATTATAGGGTAGTCCCTCATGGAGTGTGGATCGTCCATCAGAGTCAAATCCAGTTAGGTTTCTTTTTTCTGTTTTATTCGTTTGTTTATTTTGTTCTGTTTCTCTTTTCCTGTTTATTTCTTTTGGTTTCATTGAATGGATTTATCAGTGTGGAATTGTATAAGATTTTTCTTTAAATTTTGTAAGTAGATATAATAGTTTTCGTGTAGGTTTGATCCTAAAAATGTAATTTATCAGTTAGACAGATATTTTGACTGATGCATGGATGTTAAAAAAGCTAAATCTTTAAGGTTCAAAATCTGAAGCGTACTTTTCTGACGCATGCCGCTTTAACCCGTTCAATCCAAAGCTTAGTGCTTAAATAATGACAAATTCAATGTTCATTATGAAAATAAATTTTCGTACAATGATGACAACAAAGTTCTGAGTAATTTTGAAACCAATTTGAAGACAGTTTATAAGGGTTTATTGAAATGTCCGATAATAGGTGATCTCAAAAAAGATAGTCACTGACAAAATTCCTGCATTAAAAAAAGTGCTCATTAAAACATCATAAAATGTTCCTCTAAAGTTGTCATATACAGTTTATTACGATAATAAAGCAAAATCGTAAAAGACACTTATTAAAGGTGACACTTTCTGCATTTTCAGAGAATTATACCTTTGCCATAATTGATGGGGTAAGTGGATGAAAGAGGTATGTAACAAAAATTAGTTTTAACTAGTTAAACTAGGGGATATTCCCTCTTAAAGTATTTACTTTTGAATTCTTTTATATGTAACATGCATTTTTCACTAAGCAAAATATAAGTCAAAAGCAGAGTCGAAATCCAGGGTATGTTTCAGAAGTTAGTCTAAAGTTCATCCCTTCATTCATTGTGAAACCTCACATTGTTTTAAAAAAAATATAGAAAAAAAATCACATTCCCGCTTCATCCGTGTAGCACTTCAATGTTGTTGAATGCATTATTGTCTGAAGACGACCTGCTCTAAAGAAGGATAGCTGTAGACCTTTCCACGAATAGGTCCTCGGTGAAAGGCCTCTCGGGCTAATTGTCTCCTTAAAGCCTTGTCCTTGATGTTAGGTAGACCTTGAGAGCGATTGAATTCTCTGCATTCCATTAAAGATGTAGGTCCAGTATTTGGATACTGACAGGTACATGATGCATTGCGCGGTGCTACTTCCCTCATCTCAAATCTGTTGGTTGTGGTTCCAGAAGATCGGTTAGGTTTATTCTTGTGCTTGCATACATGAACACCTAGAAAGACGAGGCAAATGCACGTGGTCAGGAACGATGACGTTGCGGCGAGACAGGGTGCTCTAACTTCAACTTCATGCCAACAGCGTTTGACTTCAATTGAAATGCCAAGAATTTCTTGAACTAGAATGAAAATATAAGTAAAGATTTTACTTGAAGAAAAGCTTTAAAAGTTGAGGACAAACAATATTATTTCCCGACTTCATTGAAAGTACTTCATTTTGAAAAGGAAGGTTAAAATTCTAAGAGAATAAAATTAGGCTGTTGTGAAAATTATACTTTTTAAATCCTATAACTAGTTTATCTTGTCAATAGTGATTACATAATAAAGAAAACCACAATGAATGTAACTATTAAATAGAAAGATGAAGACTTTCAACTCCGTTCCGATTCAACTTCAAAAGTTGTAAACATAAAACCAGAGCCAAATTACGGCAACCATAGACATTTCACTTGTTAATAAAATTAACATGTGCCACCATTTGTTAGCATTAATCTTCTTGGCGAAGAATTCCCACTGGAGTTGGCATCGAAGTCTGATGTACACGTAGGGTAGTATTATTAAGTTATTTTATTTTAAATTCAATTCAGACCACCTTTTGTTATTTCATTTTAAATACTTACTTGATTTTGCGGCATGTCTTCTCTCTGCAACTGCAGGCATTTCAGCTTCATCTACTACTCGAAGACCAAACTCTAAGTGAAAGGTTCCATTTCGATTGAAATTGTATGCAATAAGATCCGTCAAATTTTGTAGTTGAATCATATTTCCTACTTGGCTTTCTGCATTGAGTCTCATGCTTGTTTCGTCCGAATAAAAAAGTTGCTCAATTAATTCAGGAGTCAATTCTTCTATTATTGGTTCATCTTCTTGAGATAAAGAGTCAAGCATTCTGGGAGACCTGGCATTTTGAAGGGCATCATAGAAGGATTTAGGCGTTCTTTCGCCAGATGTCTTGTAAGACATTTCATTATTGGAAACGCTTTTTGTGTCAGATCCATCTGGGCATATTGGAGGCTGTAAACAGAAAAAACCCCTGTTAGTTACCTGTTACCTTTCACTGTTAAAAATGAGTATCTACGTCTCGCGTTTGGTTATTTACAGAAATTAAAACTTTAAATAGTTCCAATGAAGTTAGCAAATGACTAAAAAGCAAATATTACACGAATTTAAGTGATTTCCTTTGCTTCTAACATCTTTTTTTGAAAACATTTAACATGTTTTTCGAAAAGGAAGTTGGAATTGGTTCTGATTAAGTGGATGAATCCATCTTACAAAGGCTTTTCATGTGAATGAATAAAAATATTGTAAACTTCAAACTAAGCTAATGAATAAAATACTTTATAATCACACTAAATTAATTAATCTATTTTAGTAATGTGAATCTTATTAAGTTATTTTTTCTAGACTTCAATTTTGATAAGGTATCATTAATGCTTCTGCAGTCCATAAAAATAAGTCAAACAAATTATTAAACATTTCACGTCTATGCAAAGAGAATTCAGCAGTAACGTTTTTAATTAAATTTCGAAACAATTAAAGTTAACTTGTTATTGTTTTATTTTATCGTTTCCTACTTTCTCTCATATCTTTAAAGGCGATTTGATTAACTAAATTTCCACAAAAAATATTAAAAATTATGAATACTCATGAAAACAAAACAGCGAATTGTTAAAATATTTTTATATACAAGTTCAATAATACCCATAAGAATACTGTACGTCCTTTCGTACTTTACGTCAGACCATTCTTCATTTTGATTGTAACGTTACAAAACTGCTGTTACTCCTTCACTTACTTTTAATATGTGAATTCATTTTTCTGAACCCATTGCATATGATTGCGAGTTTGAATACTAATTTAAAAACATTTATTAGCTAAAATCTTTTTTTATAATTGCAAATTGATAATTAAAGAAATATATTATCTTATGAAAAAATGCTGGGTACTTTTTTAAGAAAGAGATCATTTACTCTAATATATATCTTTGCAAATCATGGATACATAAGGAAACCTTCACCTGACTATGGACAATACAATAATTTAAAAATGAAAGAGTAAAAAATAGTTAAAAACACATCCAAGCAACTATCATAATTTACAGGTCCAGGAGAGAAGAAAATTTTTCCACAAAATTGAAACTGTTAATCTTTAAATTTCTATTGAAACGATGAATTTACAGAAAGTTAGATTCAAGAAACGGGTTGTCAGGATCTTGCTTGTGAAATAATGAACTTTTAGTTGCTTTCTTCTCTAAGCTCCATGTTTTAAAGTGGCTTTTTCACTAGATCCAACAAAATGCGAATGATTTTACGATTAAATTTTTCAGTTAAATTAATTACTCACTATTGAACAAGATATATTCTGGTTCTTCACGCATAACTTGATGCTGCATTTGTAATAGACGGAATTAGTGGTAGGGAATTTATGAGCATGGTACTGGACGAAAGCTACGTTCCCATCCTGGGAGTAAGAAAATTGCTCCATGATTTCATTATCAATAGCACACCTGTAAATAAATATTTGTTATTATGACTAACAACCAAAATGTAAAGATATAAGTTATATTAAGGGGGGGGGGGGGGCCCAGTTATAATAAGTAAGAATTGATGTCTTTATTTATTCTGCAGTTGGCGAAAGCTGGAGAATATTTCAAGGGGAGATATATCCCCATATCCCCACCCCTGGCTACGCGCCTGGCTGCGTTAAGCACTTAAACGTGGCAAAAATAAGAAACCGAATCGGTTTCAAGCAAACAAAATTTACAGAGGAATGGTTCATGATGAATTGTAAAATCAAATTTTATGTAAAAAATCTTTTGGTTTTCTATGACAGAGGACTATGTAGAGGATATTTTGGTACTCTATGAAAGGGGACTTTATGTAAAAGACATTTTGATTCTCTATGAAAGGGGACTCCATGTAGGGGACAGGTCGAAGTTTTATAGATGTCAAGCCATATGTTTTACAGCTTGAAATGAAATTTCCGTTACCTTACCTGAAAATCATGCTATCGAAAATTACTTATCCACTACCCAATGCATGATAAACATGATTTTAGTAATTTAAAATAGTATTTGTGTTAGACACAATAACCTTGTCTTCAGTTGGCTGGCAAGTAGCAAGTTATTTACTAAGGAAAAGCATTTACGCTTAATTAATTTTTGCCTTACGCCGCCTTATTCTATATCTACTTCTGAATTATGTCCTCATTTTTCTAAGCTATTTTATATTGTTAATAAAACACGAACATAGTATAATTGATTTTTCTATTAATAAAGGTCTTAAAGTGCGACTTCAGAAATAAAAGGGAGTTATATATTTGCGTTATTTTTTTTTCCATTAAGAATGGTTATAATTGATGAAAGTATAAATATGCCTACCCATTCTCGTCATGCAATTCCTGTTTATTTCCAAGTCCAGATTCTACGCTACAGTTGAAGACTTTCATAGAATATATGTCTACAAAAGAAACACTTATCACTGGGCAACCGTGTAAATACTATGCATTAGCTTTTTAGAATCAGTTTTTTAAATGCTGCATCCAGTAATAAATCATTTTTATGTTGCAATCCAGATAATTTACTAAACAACACTTACCATAATCTTCCATTCCAACTATTAAAGTAAGGTTCTGACCAACAGAAACTTCCATTGCAAGAGTTTTGCTCGAAGGATCTCCTAATAGAATTGCCATATACAGTCTGGGTCCTTGAGAAACATTGAATACTTTTGTTGGAACAACTGATGCATTGAAACTACAAAAAAAAAAAAAAAAAAAAAATCCTTGATAACAGTGAATTCAATTAAATACTTCATTCTTAAGGCTGAAAAGCCTTAAGTTATCTTGAAATAGAAGAACGATTTATGCAGATAGTAAGTAATTGACGTAGGAATAGCATTTATACTGAGCAGTCACCTTATTATGTTCACCTGACAGTTTTAAACAAATGAGCTATTGTGCCCACTGTTGTTGCTAGAGGGGTATAGGAAAGTATAGAAGAACAAAGATCAGTTCTTGAGGACAGTGATAAAGGTGAATTGTTTGTGAAAATAGGGTCACGTGGTATGTTGAGTAGACAGGTATGGATTGGTTGGTTTGTACGCTCAACGACCTATTTTTAGGCATAATGACGGCTAATCAGGCTGGGACCTACAGTTTAACGTGGATTCCGAACCACAACGAAAATCCATGCCTAAACCGGGATTCGAACCCAGCACCTTTGGCCTGTGAGGTCAGTGCACTAACCCCACAGCCATCAGATGGGCTAGACAGGTATGGAATTTTAAATACACTAGTTTGCAAAATTAATTGATGGGAGTAAATTTGATGACGGCTGCATATGGTTTATCAATGAGGCCAATTGTTATTTGGATGGATTTGTCAATAAAAAAAAACTTGTGACTAAGGGATACTGAAAATTCGTCTGTGTGTCTTGTAACCCCCTGAATTCTATGAAAATGACTGTTTGGGCTGCACTGTCTAGTAAAGGAGTCATAGGCTCTTTTTTCATAAGAGAAATTACAAACACGTTTCTGATTTTACAGCAATTTGTTGTTACATTTCAATATTATAACTGATTTTGCAAACCAATGTAATTAAAATTCTCTACCTGTCTATTCTACATACCACTTGTCTCTTTTTTCTGTCTCTCATTGTTTCGCTGTTATTCCATTTCAAAGTTAGATGTCCTTTCTGAATGACCCTGTTTGTGGGAAAACCGGGATTTCACCGACTTTGAACGCGGGGATGATAGTAAGAGCAAGTATTAGAGAAACCGATATATTTGCAGAAGTTGTAACGAAAGTAAATCAAGACTGGAATGTCCGGCAAAAAACTTTATTGGTAAATTGTGGTTTTCACCGAGTGGTGAATAGAGAATCTTTCGAATAGTGAAAGAGAACGGTACAGAGCAGCAAACTGCAGCAGATCTTCATTTTAAATCCTTTATATTAACTTAGATTTTGTGGGTATGTCGATGGCGGGCAAATCTGCGGAGGCCTAATTAATCCCCTTGCCGTCATCCAATCAGGCTGAAACTTGGCAGATAGATTCGATGCCGATGGCAATGCATTCTATCAAATTTTCGGGTTGTAACTGTCACTTATAGGTCGCTTTTATGGACTACTGAATAAACCAACTTGCCGTCATCCAATTGCGCTAAAATAGTATTTAATCGACCATTGAAGAAACTCTTTTCTATTGCCAAAATTTTATTAATAAATAAGTAATAAAATTGCTTTAATCATAATAAATAAAAGGTATTTAGATGTGAGTGCATAAATTAACGTTCCTTTTTAAAACATAAATTTTGAAACATAGTTTGCCTCACATTTTCTTGACAGAAATGTTTTTGATATTTTAATTGAGATGCAAACACCAAGCACGCGCTGTTTACAGAATTGGCGCTGTGTTAATGAATATAAAAATTGGCAATGCATATAAAGGATTTATATTAAAACGTTGTTTTTATGAGTTATATTATTTCTATGATTTCAGATCTCACTGAGTGATTTCACACTTCACAACCGACTTATTAGCATCACATAAAGTCTCTGCCACTAAGAATCAACGTTGTATCAAAGACAAAAAGTGACCCTTATGGACGGTGTGGCCATAAAGAAGAGATCGGTCAGTGCACGCATACCGGCATTTGCATATAACCGTCCACTTTGAAATTTTTAATTAATAATTTTCTGTTAATAAATGTTTTTTTAATTATATTTATTTACTTACTTTGTTGTAAAGTTGGTATGCACCGTTTGGATATGATTGTGAAACTTGCATGTGACCCTAACATGCTGAGCACCAGGCCCGACTAGGCTAGTATGAGCTCCAAGAACGAAGACGTTATGTAATTCAATTCCATCCTCCTGCAATTTATAAGATTTTCTTCAAATGTTGAAGGTTAATTTAGGAAAGAAATGTTAATGGCCATAATTGTAATTAAGACCTCTCCCTCCATTTAACCTGCAGTGTTTAATTGTCATTTTTTGTTGTTGCAAAAGCCATTGAAATATGAACATGCACACTTAAAAATTTTGTTCCACCTTGCACCAAAAATTGGTTCCCATTTAGCTGCCACCAACATTTGGTGCTTAGTTTCACGATTTAATGGTGCAACCTCGGACCGTAAGCACCATTAAATCGCGAAACTAAGCACCAAATGTTGGTGGCAGCTAAATGGGAACCAAATTTTGGTGCATGGTGAACAATTTTTTTTAACAGTGCAAATAACGAATTCAAAAGACTTTGAAAAACATCTTTTCAGAGTTATAAAAGTTAGCAGTATTGATGCAAGTTGTTTAGAATAATTAAATATATTACACTTTATTTATGCGACTTGGGCATTATCTATATAGGGTAAAAACTAATTTCTTACTAAAAATATATATTTATAATAATTTTTTATAACTTTTTTGAGCTATATATTGAAGAAATCCAAAAGATTAAAGGCGAAATTTTTTTTCAGCCCGCACTATGTGTCTCAATTAGTTACGATGGGAGTCACGTGACTATTTCGTTTAGATTCATATCTAGAACTTTATTGCATCCTTATAAGGTGCTAATTTCCAGCATGCATTACTTCTATTCGAAACCGATGAGTCATAGTTCGATTGCGATAGCCACCATTAAAACTATCTACCGGGAGCCATTTTCCTGATAGACAGGGAGTGCTTATACCTGATTTTATTATAATAGGCTCTAGAATGAAAACCAGATGAAAGCTTAACAAATGATAAAATTGCTATGTATTCAGGTTGAGTGAAAACGCGATAATTAGGTTACAATGTTCGTAGCACGAGATGGAAACGAGCTGAGAAACGTTATACTTTAGAATAGCAGAGATATGTTATGTATGAGGTATTTCAGTAATTAGACCAGACATGTATATTCTTTATAATCGTAAATCATTCGGTCTAGAACTATTTCAACGTTCTCAGCTTGAGCGTTTGTAGGATTGTTTCCAGAGGTAAGACAGAAAGTTTTATTCAAACTTTGATTTTTTTTTCTTCAAAATATGAATTTTTTTTCATAATGAAATGTGAATTATATTTCATAATCGAATGAGGATTATATTTCATAGAAAAATGTCAATTATATTTTTTATGCAATATGAATTATATTTTTTAATTAAATGTGAATTGTACTTCATAGTGAAATGTAAATTGCATTTTTGAAATGTGAGTGGGGCCAAAGTATTTCATTATGTTTGAATTTTGAGTCGTTGATATAAATATCCTTATGTGCCTTCGATTGTAGTTTTTTTAATATCATTTTTTTGGACTCAACTCATCAGTGATGTATTATTTATTCCCAACTTGGCTTACTTTCAAAAGATGTAAGTATTTGGCGTCAGAGATCTAAAATCGTTTGCCCCCTTCCTTATTGAAAATTAAAGAGCGATGTGTTACCAAATTATAAAAGAATGCTCATTATTTGGCAAGTTAGGACATGTTTGACAAGTTAGGGCATATTTGGCAAATTATGACATATTTGGCAAGTTAGGAGAAATTTGGCAAGTTATGACATATTTGGCAAGTTAGGATATATTTGGAAATCGGATTTAGATCAACTCATTCAAAGTCAATTTTTGAACAGTTTCAGCTATTCTTGACACGCAGACCTATATATTCTAATTCTAATACCATTTCTCTAAACTCTATATAAAAATAATTCATATATGACGTTCGATGGTGTACCTATATTTGCAATAGCCTTTTGGATTACTATGGACAATCAGAATATTTCGGACAAATTTTGTACTTGGGGAATTTCAGGGAAAAGTTATAGAATTCAAGAAGAATTATTTGTTCACAACTTTTGAAACTACAAAATAAATCAAATGTTCTTACCAAAATCTTAGTCTTTGTATTACAACCTTTCAGAGGGATGGTAAAATTGAAGGTTGAGCTTATATTTACATATTTAGCCATGCAGTCTTTGTTTGAGTCCTGGGGGTATACCATTCCAGTAAAAATGTCTGTAGTATTCATACGGAGGCCAATGGCATTGTTTTGGCAAATCACTCTTAAATTCAGTGATTTGCTTTTTCCTGAAATTGAGAAAATTGCCTTCTTAAAAAAAAATAACTTCCGTGTATAGCGGAAAAAGGTTGTAATAGAAGATATAGAATGATTTTCCATTCTGATCTTATTCACTCAACTGAAATTTAATTTTTGAAACTCAAAAACTGCTTATCGTATACATACAGGGTTTATTAGAAAGAAGTCTCTAATCTTTAATAACTATGTTACCCTAACTATGTAACCTATGTAACCCTAACTATGTAACCTATGTAACCCTAACTATGTAACCTATGTAACCCTAACTATGTAACCTATGTAACCCTAACAATGAAACAGTGAGAGACACAAAGAAGAGACACGTGGTATATTGTATAGACACCCATATAGCACACATCCTCCCAGAGAGGTTCATATGAAGTCCCCAGTCATCCCCGGGACTCCGAATGACTTCCTAGGGACCTCCCTGGGAGAATGCGTGCTAAATGGGCAGGTATAGAATTTGAAATCCGACAGTTTGTTGAATAAGTTACAACATTGAAATGTAACAGCAAATTGATTGAAGGTATTAAGTTTGATGACGGTTACATATTGCTTGCCTAAGAGGCCCCTTTTCATTTGGACGGATTTATCAATAAACAAAACTAGTGAATATAGGGAACTAAAAACCCGCCTCTGTGTCTTGCAAATCCATTGCATTCTACAAAAGTATCCTTTGTACTGCACTATCCAATAAAGAGATCATAGGGCCTTTCTTCATGAGGGACACGTTGATCTCATTTCACTATATTAAAATTTTACAACCCCACATTTCAGTATTATAACTAGTTTTTCATACTGGTGTGTTTAAAATTCTATACTTGTCTGTCCAACGTACCACTGGTCTCTTTATGTCTCTTACTATTCCGAATTTATGGTATTTCAAGTTTAGGAAGTCCTATCTGAAAGACCCAGTATATACCTATTTCTTCAAATTAATATATTTTATATAATAGAAAATTGGATTGTAAAATGATCCAACATTAAATTAAAGTCAACGTACACAGTATACTTAAAGGAAAGACCGGTTTAAGTCACTTGGAATTAATTTTGAAAAAAATAAAAATAATAATAATGTAATTGTCTGAAAACATATAGAGACGCGTTACAATCCTAGGTCTTTTCTGTAAATTTACTTACGAACTATATCGTTCACACCGGTCTCAAAGTTAGCTCATACGCTGTTGCGGCTTTATATTCAGTTGAAGACAATTGAATTTCTGCCATACTCAGTGCTAGAAGTGTGGGTAGACGCGGGGTGACGCGTGTCCCCACTTTTCAAGAAAATACCCATGCGTCTCCCCACTTCTAAAACCACTGAAATCCATCCCCCACTTTTAAAAGCATTCAATCCGCCTAAAAACTACTCAAGAAAAATAACATTAACCTTTAAATGTAGTGATACTGAGAAAAAGTGATTTCAAGTTTTCAAATGTTGAAGGGAAAAAAAACTATTTATGGCATATCATACTATTTTATAAAAATGTATTATACTAATTTGATAAAGGTATGAGTATTTTTATTTACAAATACTGCTACGCTTGGTCAGCTATTAACTTTGGAGGAACTTTTAAGTCAAATTTCTATTAATTCTTGTCATACATATAAAAGACCAGCTATTTAAAAAAAAAAAAAAAAAAAAAAAAAAAAAAAAAAAAAACTTTTAAGAATTCTCTATGAATTTAATTTCTTGACAGTATGCACATTTATAAGTATTGTTTAAATCTAAATAAACAGTTACGTATATAACATTGAATTATTACTTAACTTTATCGCTTACTTTCAAGTAAAAAAACTAAGTCGCCGAATATTCATTAAAATAACAATAAAATTTGGAATTTTTTTACTATAAATTATTTCTTTACTAATTAATATTTTTATTATAAGTTACGAATTTATAAAATTTATCGTTGAAGATGGGAAAAGGGGGGGGGGGGGGCACTTGTCCTCGAATTTAGGGCGTCCCCCCACTTTTTTTTCACCACTTCTACCACTGGCCATACTGTTCCCCATCAAATAGATGGCCCTTGGTTACAAGCAAACGCCAACTAGTTTGGAGAAGGTTTGTTAATATAGATCTCTATGGTGATTAAGCATTCTTTGGTTTCAAAGCTCCCAGAAGTTAAAGTTAAAGATTAGTGATCATCCCCTTTTCCCCTGACTATCTACAATTAGTAAGCACTACTACTATGCCAACAAACAGATTTTAGCTCTAGCTTCTTTATAACTCATAAGCGGTTGCGGCTTTATATTCAGTTGAAGACAATTGAATTTCTGCCATACTGTTCCTCATCAAATAGATGGCCCTTGGTTACAAGCAAACGCCAACTAGCTTGGAGAAGGTTTGTTAATATAGATCTCTATGGTGATTGTCAAGCATTCTTTGGTCTCAAAACTCCCAGAAGTTAAAGTTAAAGATTAGTGATCATCCCTTTTTTCCCTGACAATCTACAATTAGTAAGCACTACTACTATGCCAACAAGTAGATTTTAGCTCTATCGCATCGTATCGATTTAGATCTATTTACTTACCTCCCACCCCCGCCTCTCTTCCCTTCTCAAATGGAACTCTTCTGGAACGAAAGATTCACCGTGAGAATGCTCGCTATTGGCTGTATTTTATAATAAATAATAAATATTGAAATATAATAAATTTTAAACCAATATTTAAAGCATTTTCATTTCCGTAGAAATTAGGACATGTAGTACTTCGTAAACGCACAGTGGTGTTTGTTATGTATAAAAAAGAGCCAAAATTAAAGGGATGAACTGCAAAATGTTAACGATATTACTACCAGAAACACTAAAAAGTTAAAAAGAAAAACAAAGAATGCAATTCCCTTTAATGTCCGACAGTGTCAACACAACTGTTTTTTTTTTGTTTTTTTTTTGTGAAAAATCACAGTTTATCGAAAATATTTTGTGAGCAATAATAAATTTAGAGTTTAAATATAGAAATTATAAAAACTAAACTCTTTTTTTTTTTTTTCTCCTTTTTTTTTTTCCCCTCCTTTTTTTTTTTCTCCTTTTTTTTTTTTTTTTTTAACCTTGCGGAACGCTTGCCCGGAGAGGTTCCCTCTACTTATCGCTTACTGCTCTTCCCGGTAAGATATTAGTAGCAGCCGAGTGGGGAGGCCTATCTTGGCCTGTCTTAGAAATAAAGAACTTCCTCAATTCAAGTGTTTTGGAATTCCTTAACCAAAAACAAATTAAAAATATTATGTTTCCGCTGTAAAATACATGAAAGACCTCTCAGGTCGATTGCGCGTGCCAAAGTGATTTTTTAATTCCGCTTACCCTGGGGTTAATATGAGTATCCCTCATTTACCCCCCCCCCCCCTCTGTCCCTTATTATCAAGGACTAAGGTCAAAAAATAAAAATTAAGCGTACAAGTTTGAAAAACACTAATACTGGGTATAAATAAACTCCAACATAAAAACAAAATTAACATTGCAGCCCCCATCCAAACATCTAATTCTCTGCATTACATAAACCACACACCCTCTAAAAAGACTTAGAAAATCGGTCCTGCTTCCTCTGGACTTCAGTTCAACTGTATTTGTCTATGAACATTGATAAATGTATTACGTTTTATAAATTTTAATTCTAATAAAAAACAAAATTATGTGAAATTACAGTCTAAGAGTTAGTAGGAAAAAGAAACCATTAAATTAATTTAACCCTTTGCGCTCGAACGGTGCCTCTCAGGTACCACATGATTAGATGCCACTATTCGAGAGAACCACTAGGTTTGATGCGAAAATTCGATGCAAGGCTAATGACTGTGTTAACTTCCGTTGAAGCGGATCAGTAGCCATTAACCGAACCAAAAAATCTTGCGAAACGTCTCGAGTTGCTAGGTCCGAGGCGCGAAAAAATCATCGAGTGCAAAGAGTTAATGTCATTAACGAGTTAGTATATGACCCTGGGAATGCTTATCAGATGAAATACGGCAAAAATGGTCCTTTTTGAGTGAAAAGTTCATTCAACTGGTGGTTAATTTTCAAGGGTAACGTTCAGAGGTCGCCAGTGAAAACAATGAGAAAACAATTATTTCTGGTGAAAGTACATTCAACTAGTGGTTGTTTTTCAAGGGTAACGTTTAGAAGAGACGAGTCAATTTAATTAAAAAACAATCGTTCCTGTAGGAAAAGTGCATTCAACAAGCAGTCATTTTTCATGGAAAAAGAAAACTTTGAACTTGAACCGTGTGAAAATTTCCTCCAGGGTAATTATTGAGCAAATTCAGTGTTTACTCGAGTCGCTCTCGCTCTTTGTTATTTGACTGCTCGGTCGGCTGCTTTTTGTTATTCGAAGAACTCAACCAGTTTTTTATGCTTATTGTAAACCGTCTGAGTAATCGAAGTCTGAGATATAACTGTTGTCTACCACCCGTTCCGCATAAATAAACAAAGGAATGCACTTCTTATTTTCAACTGGAGTTTTAGGAGAGCAAAATAATCTTAAAGATTTGAAATTCTTTCAGATTTGCTCCCAAATGCTCCAGTTGTGAATAAGAAGTGCATTTATTTATTTATTCATGTGTCACGTGTGGAATGAAAAGCAACAGTTATTCATTTCATTATAAAATACAATTGATTTCTTTTCTGTATTCATAAATACAGGTACCTGTTTTTTTTCGATGGATTTCTTTCCAGGGCTACTTTTTTTTCTGGTCGTGACTTTTTTTTTTACCTCTTGCTAACTGATTTAATAATTTCAATCCCTCGTCTCATACCAACCACCATTTGCATTAAAACACGCATACTATGCAGTTTCCTTTTTAAAATATTAAAAAAAAAAAAAAAATACTAATAAATTATGTTTATTTTTAATCATCTGAGTAATCTGAAATGAATATCTATTGCAACACAGGAAGTTAAATTAAAAAAAAAAAAAAAAAAAAAAAAAATGCACTTTTTGTTTTTATTTCAGGAGTATTTAGGGTACATAAGAATCTTAAATAATATTTAAAAAAATACACTAATACACTTGATTGTTAGGTGCTCGTTTTGTGTTTGTCTGGTTTTCGAAGGATAATAAAGGATTCGAAGGAAAATAAATACTCAACTAATCTTTGACGTTCATTGTGAATCATCTGAGTCATTGAAGTCTGAAATGAATACATGCTGCTATGCATCCCATACGTGACTTATAAGTGAACAAAGAAAGGCACATCTACTCAACCAGGGCATTTGGGGTGCATGAGAAAATGAGGGCGTGAGAAATGTATACATGCTGCTATGCATCCCATACGTGACTTATAAGTGAACAAGGAAAGGCACATCTTGTACTCAATCGGAGCATTTGGGGTGCATGTGAAAATGAGGGCGTGAGAAATGTATACATACTGCTATGCATCCCATACGTGACTTATAAGTGAACAAAGAAAGGCACATCTTGTACTCAATCGGAGCATTTGGGGTGCATGTGAAAATGAGGGCGCAAGAAATGTATACATGCTGCTATGCATCCCATACGTGACTTATAAGTGAACAAAGAAAGGCACATCTTGTACTCAACCAGGGCATTTGGGGTGCATGAGAAAATGAGGGCGTGAGAAATGTATACATGTAGCTATGCATACCATACCTGACTTATAAGTGAACAAAGGAAGGCACATCTTGTACTCAATCGGAGCATTTGGGGTGCATGTGAAAATGAGGGCGTGAGAAATGTATACATGCTGCTATGCATCCTATACGTGACTTATAAGTGAACAAAGAAAGTCACATCTTGTACTCAATCGGAGCATTTGGGGTGCATGTGAAAATGAGGGCGTGAGAAATGTATACATGCTGCTATGCATCCCATATGTGACTTATAAGTGAACAAAGAAAGGCACATCTTGTACTCAATCGGAGCATTTGGGGTGCATGTGAAAATGAGGGCGCAAGAAATGTATACATGCTGCTATGCATCCCATACGTGACTTATAAGTGAACAAAGAAAGGCACATCTTGTACTCAATCGGAGCATTTGGGGTGCATGTGAAAATGAGGGCGCAAGAAATGTATACATGCTGCTATGCATCCCATACGTGACTTATAAGTGAACAAAGAAAGGCACATCTTGTACTCAACCAGGGCATTTGGGGTGCATGAGAAAATGAGGGGCTGAGAAGCAAAGGGGTCCTTGTGACTTTTCTTAACTTTTGAGAAAATACACTTTAAAGTTTCTTATTTATATTAAATTTATATGAAAATTATTTCTTATTCAAATAATAACCTCTGGAATGAAGATATCACTAGTTTTCATAGAACTTAATGTAAATAAGAAACTTTAAAGTGTATTTTCTCAGAAGTTAAGAAAAGTCACTTAAACCCCATTGCTTCTCAGTATCTTATATAAAAGAATACATTTGATGCTTTCTTTTCTTGTTAAATACCCAATCAATATTTAATGCTTATTGTAAATTATTTGAGTCATCGAAGTCTGGAATGAATACCTATTACCACGTGACGCATAAACGAATAAATAAATGCACTTATTATTCTCAACTGGAACAAGAATTTCAAAGAATGTATTTGACTGTAAAACGACAAATGTCAATTTACCTATGAAAATCAAATAAAGCTAGGTTAACTTTTTTATTTAGTAGACAAAAATGCTCTTACCATATTTTTGAGTAAAAGTCACAGTTGTTTCTTCACGTCCGTCATGTGGTCCTGAAAATAAATATAGACATATTAATCTAAATTTTGTTTTGATTTAAAATTTTAACTACATGCCCATATAGCACACATCCTCCCATGGAGGTCCTTATGAAGTCCCCAGACATCCCCGGGACTCCGAATGACTTTTTAGGGACCTCCCTGGGTGGATGTGTGCTATATATATATATATATATATATATATATATATATATATATATATATATATATATATATATATATATATATATATATATATATATATATATATATATATATATATATATATATATATATATATATATATATATATATATATATATATATATATATATATATATATATATATATATATATATATATATATATATATATATATATATATATATATAGGCGTTTTGTGTAGAAATATAGAAGGGCAGAGGGCACGAATAGTATGCAATAGGACAACCTTGTCAACATTGGAGAGGTGTATGAAAACGAGTCCATTAATGAAATAATGATTACGAATAAATGTGAATATTTATTGAGTTTGTCTCAATGTTTATTGTTTAAGTATGGGATTTTTTTCATTTATTTTGACCGTGGTATTATACATAAAGGTTACTTTTAAAAATACATTTATTTTATTACAAAGGGGGAGGGAGTTGGACCAACGTGATGGACTGTGAAATAGATGGGGGAGGGGGGGGGGAATAACCACTTGCATGACGTAACAATTTAACTTTAATGGGGCAAATTTAATAAAGTTTTTTTGTAATTTGAAGTTGGAAAAAAAAAAGTTTCAACCATTTGAACAGATAATTTGACCAAGAATTACATAATAAAAGATAAACTGCAAGTCGGTTTTTATTTTATCGGATTTCATTTCTAAACTACATTAGATATGCATTTTTTTTTTTAAATTTTAGCAACAGAGGGGGATGGTGAAATTAATGAGATTAATTTTTAGGAAGGAAGTGGGGCAGGTGGCAGAAACGTGACGTTATTTATGGTCCAACCTTAATTGTGCCGGCCCAAAGAAAGTAGGATATCTTTTTGATTTCTGTAATAACAGAAGCTAAAAAAGTTGATTAAATAACTTTTTCTCGCCAAATTTACTTCGTTTTCTTCAATCACAACTCCCTATTCCATATCTCCTGATTATTTCCTATTACTCATCAAATTACAAAAATTAATAAGATGAGATTGTGGAACCATTTCATATTACCTTCCAAATTAAACTTAAAAAAATCTAGTAAGATGAAATTCTGGAACTGCGTCATATTACCCTTCAAATTAAACTTTAAAAAAAAATATTTTTTTAAACAGCAATAGAAACGAACATTTCCATCCGAGGTTAATAAAATATTAATGAATGAAATAAATAAATGCATTTCCATCTATATAAATTTACACTGTAGAATTCTTAAAAGTTTACGTGCGACAATATAGCATGAAAAGAGGACATCAGAATTAAGTTTGAATCGTTCAGCCACACATACATACATATATACATTCATACATATATACATAATATTCTCCCGCTTTGATTCTTACAAATAAAAGAATTACAATAATGCATACTTAATAATAATTGTAATAGTGCATAAAATGTATTACAAACTTGCATTTAGGATACATTTATGATTGCTTACACCTAATTTTGACAATAAACTTAAAGTTCACTTAAAAATTCATGCTTACCGTCTATGCCGTATGAACCTTCGATTTTCTCCATTCCAGCAACTCCATCAATCCATATGATATAACCAGCGGCAAAAACAAATATCAACCACTCACACAAGGGCATCTTCAAGGACAAAGAAAACACTCCCCGTTCGTAACGCACGAGTAAACGGTATTCGACAGAAATGAACCTTCCTCTATGGACGATGGCCGAGAAAAGATGTTTATCACAGGATTGATGATCAGGTATTGACTAGTATGTGACGTCACTGCGCAAGTAAGATGCGCGAGTAAGGTCGAAGAAGGTTTCTACTTAAAGAAAGAATGGCAAAGCAGCCTATCGATGGTAGTAGCTTAAACTCCGCCTCAACCGCAGTTAATGATCCGTAAGAACCTTCCTTGCATGAGTGAACATTTTCCATATTTCTTTTTATCTTTCAAACTATATAATGGGATAACAATGGAATTTCTTGGTGAAATAAGCTGGGAAAAAGTATTAGGTCGCGTAGTTTTTATCTTCTGATTCCTTTTCTAATCCCATACCCTTACCCTTTTATGTTTAAAAAGTTATTTCCACTATTGAGTAATGAAATGAAAAGTCGTGAATTACAATGACACATGGCAAAAGTTTTCTTTAAGCCATTTCGTTTAACCATAACTAATGCAGTTGAGCCCATGCTTGCGAGCCTGCGATACCAACCAACATAATTGCATACAAATACATATGAAGAGTTCAGGAGAAAAGTAACTTTCGCGAAAATAATTTCGTAATGAACGTTCATCTCATACAAAAAACGTGTTGATGCTTTTCTTGTCACTAATTTTATGCAACTAATACTGTTTTGTACAGAAAATGATCCCACTAAAGTTAGTTTCAAGGATGACGTCAATTGTTAAATTTTACATCTATACATGTATGCATACATAAGATCGATACATACATACGCATACACACAGGCACGCATGCGCACGTACATACATACATACATACATACATACATACATACATATGCATACACACAGGCACGCATACATACATACATACATACATACATACATACATACATACATACATACATACATACATACATACATACATACATACATACATACATACATACATACATACATACATACATACATACATACATACATATGCATACACACAGGCACGCATGCACACATACATACATACATACATACATACATACATACATACATACACACACACACACACACACACACACACACACACACACACACACACACACACACACACACACACACACACACACACACACACACACACATACATACATACATACATACATACATACATACATACATACATACATACATACATACATACATACATATGCATACACACAGGCACGCATGCACACATACATACATACATACATACATACATACATACATACATACATACACACACACACACACACACACACACACACACACACACACACACACACACACACACACACACACACATACATACATACATACATACATACATACATACATACATACATACATACATACATACATACATACATACATACATACATACATACATACATACCATGATGACAATAAAACTTGAAGTACAACATTTTCAAGCTTTTCGCACTTGGAATTTTTCCCATTCTATATGATAACAGCATTCACAAGAAAACACATGAATTTTTTCTTGGTCGCTCAGCAAAGTTGAAATAACTTTATAATTAACATGGAATTTGCAATATACATTATCAACCTGACAGCGAAATAAATAATTCTTGTTGAAAATAAATATGGAGCTAATGATCCCAGGATGATTTTTTGTTTTTCAAGCCAAACTGAGGGTAATCACTTTTCACATGAGTTGCTTTATCCTCGCAATGATGTGTGTCCCTGTAATGACCTCTTAGTATTCATTTGACATTGACAATGAACTCAATATTCCGCAGTGGTATTTTTGGGTACTACCTAGAGTTCAGTTACCTTTCCACTTCAGGTAAATCTTTCACTCAGATCACTTTTCAAAACAAACCGAGGTCACTGAATTTTTTTAGGTGAGAATTTCCTCCTGGATAACGATTGAGTAAGTTCATCATGAAGGGTTCTTTAACTTTTGATTAATCTGATCAATTATTTCACTTTATTATGGATCCTTGTCGGCAGTGAAAAAGAATAATTGTTATGTTATGTTTGTAAATTGATTTCTCGAACAATGATATGTATTTTTTATTTTGCTAATAGAATCTTGTGCTTTTTAAATCATATTGGAAAGACACCCTTTGGGATAAATTATATCAACCTGTTTTAGGATTTTATGTACATGATGATTATAATTAAAGTTCAACTTTCAAAAAGCTGTATAAAAAGAATCACTGGTTAGAATGACCTGAAATTTGACCTGAATATATGCAAAGAAGAAGGGAGGGAAATGGTATGAAATAATTAAAAAAAAAGATGGTACGAAACAAAGATTTTTCTTACGCTTTAAGGGGTTCTGGGACTCAAAATTTTTAAAATTCTCAATTTTTTTTTTATTATTGTAAAAAGTAATAAAAATATTTTTGAATAAAATGACATAAGTATTTTGTTTTTATTATTAGTAAAACTTGAAATATTTAAGTTTTTTGTTACATAACAACTGTATCTTAGACATGCTATCTTGAAACTTTGAAACTGTTTTTCTCGGTGATGGCTTTTTGTTCCTTTTTTGAGTTTAAATTGATATAACTTAAAAAATACTTGTTATAAATCAATGAAACTTTCCTCAATTATTTTTCATATATATTTCTTTAATTTGTTTTCAGGAATTGTGTTTTTTGATTGAACTTTTTCAAAAAAAGTTTTTGAAGCTTAGCATACTATGGATTTTATACAGTATTTGCACAAAATATTTTTTTTAAATTCACTCTGGCATGCTAAAAGTGCCGGGTTCGAATTCCGGGTTAGGTATGGATGTTCATTGGGGTTCGGAATCTACTTTAAGCTGCAGGTCCCGACCTGATTAGCCGTTATTGTGTATAAAATTAGGTAGTTGAGCGTAAAAACCAACCACCTAGATACCGAGCATGTACAATTGAGATACAAATAATGACAGAAAATTTTATGGTTAATGACTCATAATGACTATACTCCTCCTAATTTTGAGTTTTTGTTAAAAAAATTCCCCAATTTGACGAGTTTTGCGACAAACTGGGAGAAAAAACTTGTCAATGAATATTCAAGAGCTAATCTGGCTTCTCTATTTCTTGCCTAGATTTAAACTTCCCTTTCACTTATTATAGTAGCATTCTTCCCAGGGAATTTAAAAGTATCCGGGTGATTTTATGTAATCCTACAAATCTAATATTGATCTTCAAGTTGATATGACAAATGCTTGTAGCATTTTTAATTTAGGCTGAAATCATTGTAAATTTACTTCTAGTCGCCATTTCCGATTAAATATTTGCGGGACAAGTCTTCTAAATAAGACCTTTTACTTGACATATTGCACGTATCAGTAGCATTTGTGGTTTTATGGAATGCAGGCGAACGTATAAGCTATAAGTATAGCCTTTGTATAAGCTTTTCACTATGTAGTAAGTCACATATCAAAGTGACACCCAAGACTTAGAGAATCGGCCATATTTGGTCACTAACTACTTCCATAGTACACTGCATTTGGAAAATAGGGACTGGTTCAGCATTTCAAACTATCCTTCTCCTTTCAAGAAGAGGTCGTAAATTTTAAAAAAAAGTTGGCTAATTCTCGATTTTCGGTTTTGGTTTTTTGTCACTTGTTTTTTTTTGTCGCACAACCCTCCTACCCCACCCCACCAACGAGAGGACGTAAGGCTGTGATGTATTTAATGTGCACCAGCCACTTTTATCGTAAGCACTGGTGTTCAGCGAAGCATGACCGAAACCTTTCTTTTCTTGATTCTTTCTTCTTTTTACTTCACTACTTCTCAATTTCAGACACGGCATTATTATGCTGAAACATCATTGGCACAAAATTCTAAATTCCAAAGAAACAATGCATTCTACGATGTCTTACAAGGGCAAATTGCCCTTGAAATAATATGTTTGCCACTGAAATATAATACGTCGTGTAAAAAAAATATCCCGTTGCTGAGCAAATATATTTAGTATAATAAATGTTGGAATTGTTTCCAACATGGATATTAAATCTACTATATTTACAATGAGTAAAATTTTTCAATTTTCCATAAGATGTAAAAAATATATATTAGTATACATGACATGTCTTCCCAAAAAGAATAAATCAGTTTTGATTGCTAAGCCCATGTAGCACACATCCTATCAGGGTGGTCCCTAAGAAGTCCCCATTCATCCCCGGGACTACGAATGACTTTCTAAGGACATCCCTGGGAGTATGTGTGCTATATGGGAAGAACGCACTGGGTGACCACGAGGCTGAAGGAAATTTTGCAGTGGGATTGGATAGTCGTCTTCAGCAGGCGTTTAACCTTTTAATTTGGCGTTTGAAATATTCGCCTGTCAGTGATCTAGTGCATTTTTACTTTGATAGCAGAAATCTTAATTCGATAATAAATGCACCAAAACTTTGGTTTAATTTTTTTTATTTTTATTTTTTACTACTAGTTACATAAACCTTATCACCAGTTAGCTAACGTCCTAGTACTAATATATGTAAGTACTTTAACATTTATTCATAGTTACTCTACAACATAAATTTAAAAGACAAAGTTGGAATACTTAATGATAATGCATTATGCGTAATATAAAGTTAAATTAAATGTATAATTTAATTTAGTGAGAATTAGTTTAATGATAAATACATAGTTTGTATACAAAATTACAAAACAAATATACAATAAAGAAACAACATTAAGAATATACAGACCATTAACAGCTTATAACAACGTAGAAAAAGCATATATTCACCACGACTTCTAAGGAATTGCTAAAATATTTGTAAGGCATTTAATAAAATGCCTTTACAATCAGTGTTTGTTAACGTTTTTTAAGAGGCCAAAGTATCGAAGACATAACAAATAACTTACGCATGATATATAACTTACATAATACACACAAAAAGAATAACACGGCGATACATAAATGGAATTATATACAAGTTACTACTTCTTGTTAATTATTAAAGTTTTTATATAGCACTTAAATACTTAAAGGTTCTCTTCCGGACAAGATCTGTCATAAATGTGTTGTTGAGTTAGGTTAGAATCTTTAAATTACCATAAAACATTCACAGTTTCCTTCGAATTATAATAGTGATGTCCAGTAGAATAAATTTCAATCAATAAATGTTATCAATAGGCTCGTTAAAAACTAATTTTGGGAGATTTTTTTTTTTTTGCTTTTTTTTGCGTTGTGTTAGAAACTGCCTGGCATCCACGATTTTCTTCTGAATACAAATAATCTACATCCAATAAGTAAAATTTCCATCACTAAATTCTTCTTAGTATCTTACCCAAATTAAATTGAGTTGAAGTCTTTTAAATCCTCCTAAGTGCCGCTTAACTTTTAGAGTGCAATGTTTGATGTAAGCAATACAAAGCAGTGACATCCACACAAATAATCGGTGGTACAAAACAATGTCCAAATAATACACAAACTTATCACTGAGTACTTCTTACTATTCTTAATATGAGTTCTATTTAAGTTGGTTGAAATATTTTTGTTAATTAAGTTAATTGAAGTATTTTTGTTAAGTTAATTGAAGTATTTTTGTAAATTAAGTGAATTGAAGAAGTTTGAGTATTTTTGATAAAGCCAAAAATGACAAATAACAACTAATGCTCTCCTCAAATTCGGAGCAGCTTTTGGAGTAAACAGAATATAGTTATACTATCTGTTAGGAAAGACAATGCTGTGTTTTGTAACCGAATCCGGATACCTAATTCTGCCACATTTATGTGTTTAATACAGTTTATCTTCATCACCTAGACATTTTGAACTCGATTAACGAGGTCAGTTTCTGAGTGAGCACATCTTTCTCTCCTAACTCACCACACCAAAGAGAGGACGTAAGGCTGCGATGTATTTAATGTACACCACCCCCCTTTCATCGCAAGCACTGGTGTTCAGCGAGGCATGACCGAAACCTTTCTTTTCTTGATTCTTTTTTATTTTTTATTTTACTACTGCTCAATTTCAGACACCGGCATTATTATTATCGGTGATAGAAAACATTGTCCAAATAATACACAAACTTATCACTGAGTACTTCTAGCTATTTTTAATATGAGTTCAATTTAAGTTAGTTGATATATTTTTGTTAATTAAGTTAATTGAAGTATTTTTGTTAATTAAGTGAATTGAAGTATTTTTGTTAATTAAGTGAATTGAAGCATTTTTGTTAATTAAGTGAATTGAAGAAGTTTGAGTATTTTTGATAGAGCCAAAAATGCCAAATAACAACTAATGCTCTCTTCAAATTTGGAGCAGCTTTTGGAGTAAACAGAATATAGTTGTTTATGCAACTATTTGCGAAAGTAATACTTTTTCAAACGAGGGAAAGAGCTTATTTGACGAGTGGTAACGCACTCGTCAAATAAGCTCTTTCCCTCGTTTAAATAAATCATTCAAAATTGTTTAAATAAATCAAAATAAATTAAAAAATAATCGTTTAAATAAAAAAAAGCACGAGCCAAATAATTTACTGAGTTTGAAAAAGTATTGACACGTGTTGCATATAATATTTTTTATATTATCGTGCAAAAAAGAAAGAAAAAAAAAAAAAAAAAAACTCTAGTCAGTGAATCTCTATTGAAAATATGTCACTTCTATACTAAGACCATATAAAATCTGTGCTCGAGGCATGCACTTTACGCATTAAAAATTACTTTATCACTCAAGTGCGATAAAGTTACTTTACCGCACTCCTCATGATAAAGCCCTACTTTCGCCACATACTTCTGATTAAAAAAAAATTAAATTTTTGGTCGTTATTATACAGAAAATTGTAATTCTCCCTGTTGCCTTTTCCGACAGCTACATTTCGGCCAGAAGCTTGTTAAGAGTAGTAACACTCGAAGACGTCATCCCAGGATATGATGCTGAAAAGTCAATTAAAAAATGCTGAAATCTGCATGGTGAATGTCAGTTAAAAATGTAGCTGGATGAAGAATTATTAAACATTATGATACTATTTCCTTATTGCCAGGTCGGACTACTACAGTTCTGCCAGAAATTTGCTGAGTGTAGTTGCCCTCGATTACGTGTCCCGAAGATGAATGGGGGTGCATTCTTTCACGAATGAGAGCCATATCAAACTCCTCCACTGCCAATTCACGGTTGGAAATTGCTTTATTATGGATGTCAGCCTGATTGCGAGATCGAGGGAGTTCTCTTCGTTGTTGGACAGAAGCTATGAATCTGCTGTTAGTTGAGGACATTTGCTGCGACTCTTGACTATTTTCTGCGGTTGGGGCGGCCAAGCAAGCTCTCTTGCACAATTGAAGACAAAATATGACGAGGCATACGAAAATGGGAATAGATGATATCGAATATACAGCCAAGGGTAGTTTTAATTCATGCCAACAGATTATGCCATCTTCCTTTGGATTCTTAGGATTTCCATCTGAATCAGGAACTAAAAGGAAATCGATGCGAAAATGTAAGATCAAAATTAAAAAAAAATTAAAAAATAAAATTTCACGATTACAAATGTCATTATCTAAGGCTAAATAATTGTATTTTATCGACATGCCTGGGTCTTGTAAGTATATAAATAGAGGACGAAACTTGCCCAAACGAGAATATTAAAAATTATTTAAAGGAACTTTTTTCTATTAGGAACATGAACAACGAGATTAATAAACCAAAGGGGAAAATCTCACAAGCACCATGAGATTTCGAGAAAATGCAATTTAATGATTTAAAAACGTTTAGAAATACGTTTAAAGGCATTTTTTTTTCTTTGTATTATCTCTTGAGGTGCAAGTACATACTCAAAATATCGCAGAAATAGACCAAAGAGGACACATTTTGATGTTGAATAATTCATAAAATAATGAAGATATCAGCAAACTTATGGCATTTATACATAGAATAACTAATATATTTTCATTTATAGTGAACGTTGCCATAGAAAATTTCCTTTTTCTATTGAATATCATTTCTTTTGTAAATATCGTCTACCCGTGTTATTAAATTTAAGTTTTTCTCGTTTCTTTTGTAAATATCATCGGCGCGCGTTATTAATTGTATGTTTTTCCCTCTTGGCCACCCAGATCACCTGATGTAACACCACTGGACTTTTCCTTTTAGGGATTCGTAAAGGACATCGTTTACAGGAGGAAAGTGTCGAATGACTTAAAGGCCAGGACTATAGCCTCAATAGCCTCTGTGGATGCTGACAAGCTTGCCTGTACCTAGAGCGAAATTGAATACCGTCTTGATATTCTCCATATGACGAACGGCGCATATGAGGAAGTCCATTGACAATGACCATAAAACTTTTTGAGTGCATCTAACCATTAGTGTTATCAATTTAAATTTATCTTCATTATTTTATGAGTTATTCAATATCAAAATATGTCCAACATTTTATAGACACCCTGTACAATGCTTAGGGAAAGTATAATTCCCATATTTGATATTTGTCTAAAATACCCCGGTATTCTAATAAAATGCTTAATTGTTCAATAGAATGACGATGCTTCTTACAGTACCGGTAACGTACATAATACCCGAAACTTTTAGATCACCCCTTTTACTCAAACGACCCTTTGTTATTTGAAGCGTGGCTGCCCTTGATTACGTTCCCTACGAATAGAGATCGCGATCAAGGGTATCCGTCCCTGTAGGTTTCAATATTTACCTGTCTCTTGATCTTGCTTTTTAGGTCCATCTACCACTCGCATACTATACTCCAAGTGAACGGTTTTATTTGCAGTCATTTTATTTATAATGGAGTCCCTCTCTTTGCGAGTTAAGCTTCGTACATGGCGTATAGCTCGTGCAATGCGAATATAGTCTTTTTTCTGTCCATAAAATATCTCTTCGATCATTTCAGGTGTTAATCCTCCTATAATTGGACTGTCTGTTAGATTTCTGGAGTCCATCGAGTCAACTGGTTGTGGATAACTGATTTCCGGGAGGGCGTCAAAGAAGGAATTTTCTGAAATGTTTCTCTCTCCAAAACTACTGTAAAATTCCTCATTGCTTATAATGTTTCCTTTGGTTTGATTACCTGGGCATATTGGAGGCTATAAAAAAAGAAATATTAGGAATTAATTTGGCTTTTAAAAAATTATATGACGAATGATCATGTTTCAGTTGAATTAAGACTGTATTGAAAATAATGATATTAACGTTGGATCGGCATTTTAATTTTTTTTTTTAAACCTTTCATTGCTGAAATTTTAATAATATGTTGGGGCGCATAAGTGCAAAAATAATGTTTCTTAAAGCAGTTTCAGTAAAGGAAACAAATTGCCAAGCAACTTCGAATTATATATGATTCATTTTTAAAGTTATACAGAATACAAGAAAAAGAACAAGCTAACAGTCGCTATTAGACGTGTAGCTGCGACTTTTTATCGGCTGTTATGACTTTTCATGTTTATTAGTTGTTAGGACTTTTTCTGTTTTTATGACTTTTTATGTCATTAGTTGTTACGATTTTTTATGTTTTATGTCTTTATATATTCATTAGTTGTTATGACTTTTATATTTATTAGTTGTTATGACTTATACTTTTTTTTCTTTGTATTAATCCTTAATCGCATTAGTTTTTATTTCGGATAACTACTTACACAAAAACACTTCTCAATAACTATTATAAATAATAAAGTCAAGCAAATTAAATATTAAACTTAGATAAAATAATTACTCACCAATTGTCCGCAGATATTGTTATCGTACAGACACAGTTTCACGTCACATTTGTAAATGACCGTATTATCTGTCGGGAACTTGTAAGCTTCAAAAGTGACAAACGCAAAATTCTGGTCTTCAGAGTAAGTAAATGGGCCCATTATTTGATCATCAATGGGGCATCTGAAAAAGATATTTCGGATCTTGCCACCAAATTGAAATGCACACAAAGAAATGAAAGGCAATTTAAATTGAAAAAGTTACATTAAAAAAAAATGACCGTATTATATCATATCGTATATCATATTCCAAAGTCAAACTTGCTAGGTTGAATTGGTATTAAAAAACAAGGTATTCGTAAATTATACTTTTCTTGGTATTATAACCTAGAAGTAAATTTCTAGTATCGGTTTCTTTGAGTGTATAACCTACGTATATAAAAAATGTAAGATTAAAATATCCAGGAAAGTATAGATTGCTGAAACACCTTATATGTTAAAAACATTTAAAAAATGTAAATGATAAAATATTTCAGTTTCCACAATGCAGTGCAAAAATCATGACTCAATTCGCATACTTTTGTTTTTATAATATTTACCTCATCCTATATTTTACTCTTGAATTATGTTCACCTATTATTTAAGCTATTTCATATTCCAATAAAACACAATATGAAGATTTAAATATAGTCATGCAGTATTAGACTAATCAAGCAATCGGTTCAATTGTAGTAATATATTTTAATAGAAACAAAATCCCTTTAGTCAAGGTCATTATTCAGAAAATATATATAACATACTTACCCATTTAAGTCATATAATTGTTGTATATTTCCTACTCCGGAGCCTACGCTACAGTTTAAGACCTTCATGAAATACATGGCTAGAAAATAAAGTATATATTAAACCGATCAAATGGTGGCGAGATAATTTTTTTATAAGAGACAACGGGGGTTAAACCCAAAAGGTTTACGAAATTACGAAACAATTATAACTTTCAAAAATGTAATTATGCCTTAAGTTACGAGAATAAACTTCGTTGCCAAAGTATGCAGTTTTTTTTTAACAAACTTGAAATTAAGTTTTAAACCTCAAATAAAATTTTGAAAAAATACCCATAAAGCTTTACAATAATGATAATGATAATAATAATAATAATAATAATAATAATAATAATAATAATAATAATAATAATAATAATAATAATAATAATAATAATAATAATAATAATGATGATGAGAATAATAATAATAATAAAAATAATAATAATAATAATAAAAATAATAATAATAAAAATAATAATAATAATAATAATAATAATAATAATAATAATAATAATAATAATAATAATAATAATAATAATAATAATAATAATAATAATAATAATAATAATAATAATAATAATAATAATAATAATAATAAAGCTTTATCATTATTATTGATTTCATAAGCAAATAAAATCTGGCCTGTATTAATTCAAAGTACTCCTAACGATTTTTTAAACTTAACTTACCGTATTTTTCCATCCCTATTACCAGGGTAAGATTTTGACCTACATAAACTTCCGTTGCTGGAGCATTGCTTGAAAGATTACCAGAGTATATTTCTAGAAATATTCTTGGTACACTTGACTCATTAAACACTGTTTGATCAGGTATACCTGAGGTATTGTAACTGTAAAAGAAAAATGCATTTTTTTTACAGTGCTTGTGAATACTAATTTTATTCCGAATGTTAAAACGCACTAGGTAGTGATGGGGGATGCACGAAGGGCAATGTTTAGTTACAAAGGAATAGCGAAATGTTCAATCATCCACTAACAACTGCACCTAATGAAAGCGTGAAAGCGCATATTGTTTCTTCAGTATGTTTTAATTCGTAAACAAATTATCTTCGAACGTGTCTAGTGCGTTCTAATCTTTAAGGGAGTTGGTACCCTTAAATATATAAAATAAGTTATATAAAAATATATATATTTATATGAAAATATATATTTATATAAAAATATTTTTTATATAAAAATGATAAAAAAAAATAATTTTGAGGTTATCATTTTTTACCAACATTTAAATTCTTCCCTTTAAAATGACACCTCATTTGTAATAATATCTTATTTAGAAGTATTTTTAAAGTTTTTAGAAGACAAAAGTGTGAACTACTGGTGTAAGTAAAATTTTCATTGAAACGAGTATTTCTCAAAAACTGCACAAACTATGTACCTAAAATTTTTACCACACCTTCCTTCTGCATATAATGAAGTGAGATTTTATGCTTAATTTTTTTAAATATTTTTTGTCCCGGCTTTTTTCGTCATAAAAAAGTGTGAGTTTTAACAAATTTGAGTGACTTTTCACGATAATTCTTTTAAAAAGAATAAATGAATCACACTTAAAAACCCACGTCAGTAGAATAACAAGTGTCTGCTAAATGCACTGGAAAAAATTAGGATTTCGTGTCAATTATTTTCTGAGAAAAAGGTACAAGAAATATGTCAAATTAACATTACCGGTATAGAGGGTACCAACTCCCCTTAGCATCTGTGTTTAGGATGCCCCCCCCCCCTTCCCTCATCATAATAAGAAAAAACAATAGATGTCACTCGAATAGTTGGCGAAACAAGGGTGGATTTAGAGGTCATTTTAGGGCATGTGATTTATGCTTAGCTCGAAGCAAATACTATTAGATAGGGTTGTAAATTGACTTTGATTTAGAATGAGAGTTTAATTAAACTCTTTTTAGCTTTTACGTTATACTAATGAATAATGTAGTCAGAAACTCTACAAAGGATCTATTTATCCATATTGGAAATCGCAATTCAAGCTCAGCCATTTTTAAATTTTTTTTTTAATTTTAACCAGAGAGTTTTTCTGTTATTTTTTATACCTATATCGAGAGACTGAAATGATTATATGATTTAATTTAGATGATGCGATAAGATTTACATTATAAAGGTTTGTGCTTAAAAGTATTTGGTAAGACCAATGTATATAAATATAGGAGTACTTTTAAGCTGTTGAATAGTAACTTTGCTTGTTTATTCAGATACTGTTCTGTTTCTTTGATACCATTTGCATGCAAATATCATATTTAAGCTGTCGTTCAAAATAGTGATTGGAAGAAATGTGTTTTTTGTATTAAAGTTTTATAAAATTTCTAAAAGTACTATACCCTTGTATTCGTGTCTCTTGGTTAGGCAACCCCTGTCCAGTGATATGGCAAAGATGTTTTGGGTTAGGGGACAATATTAGAGGTTTGGAAATTAATATTTTTATCAATCATCCTTTTAACAAATCGAAAATATATAATTTTTTGGTTAAATAAATTTTTCTTCAAACAAAATTTGATGGTATTTCGGTGATCAGTTGAATATATATATATATATATAAAATCAAACTGGTAGGACGTACAGAAATAGCTTTCACGAATTATAATGGTGCTCGCTCAGTTTTTTCTTTCATCAAATAAAACAAAAGCTATAGTAAGTGCAGTATTCAGATAATTTTTTCTTTGTCTATTGTACCAAATGCAGAAACGTTAGAAGAGGCTGAATTTTAACTATTAAAATGGAAAGAATGAGTATTGACTGTAAACTACACTATTTATAACAACTATTTCTAATATAATTACAAAATTGTATTTTATTTACTTACCCAGTCATAAAGTTGGTTTGTAACGTCTGGATGAGATTGGGATATAGACATCTGACTGAGAGACGCTTAGCGCCTGGTCCAGTCAGATTCGAATGAATTTGAATGACTACCGTGTTATAATACTCTAATCCAGTTGCCTGCAATTTACAAAAGTTTCTTAAAATTTTGTCCTTAACCTTAGGGAATAAAATAATATACTCTTTTAAAATTCCCTTTCAAAATATTCTCTTACCTTGAGTTCTTTTTTTGTGTTACAAGCTTTTAGAGGAACTTTGTAAGTGAATGTTGGATAAACATTTTTATAATCGCCAATACATTCCGTGTAGGAGTCCATTGCGTACAGGACACCACTGAAATGGCTTGAAGTATTCAAATTTAGGACCAGGTAATTCTTTAGACAAGACACATATAAATCCAACGTTTTGTTTCCGGCTAAAGTGGATAAAAGAATTTTCAGAATAAAATTAAGCGAGTCAGTTTGAGAAGAAAAATATTTGAATGAAATCAGTGCTTAGAAGTGTGGGTAGACGCGGGGTGACTCGTCCCCCAACTTTTCAAGAAAATACTCATGTATCCCCCTACTTTTAAATCCATTAAAATCCATCCCCCTACTTTTAAAAACACTCAATCCGTCTAAAAACTAATAAAGAAAAATAACATTAACCTTTGACTATAGTGACACTGAGAAAAAGTGAGTTAATTTCTTCAAATGTAAATTAAAAAAAAAAAAAAAAATATGGTATATTGTATATCATACGATATTATAAAAATTTATTACACTATTTTGGATAAAAATATAAGTATTGACAAATATTGTTACATTTGGTCAACTCTTTTATTTCTTTGGAGGAACCTCCTTTTAAGTTAAATTTCTATTCTTGTTAAAAAAAAAAAAAAAAAAAAAAAAAGACAAGGTACTTAAAAAAAAAAAATGTTTTAGAGTTCCCTATTAATTTAATTTTATGAAAGTATGCACATTTGGAAACACTATTTAATTCTAAATAAACAGTTATGTATACAATGTGTAATTATTACTTCACTTTATCTCTTATTTTCAAGTAAAAAACTAAGTAGCAGAATACTCATTAAAATAACAATAAATTTTGGACTCTTGTTTGTGATAGGAAGTATACATTATTTCCTTACTATTTATATTATTTTATTATAAGTTACGAAATTATAAAATTTATCGTTGGGAGGGAAGTGCATTTGTCACCAACTTTTAGGCATCCCCCCATTTTTTCCCCCTCACTTCTACCACTGAATGAAATATAAATAACCCTCCATTTCAATCTCATTTGCTTATTTCAAATACAGGATGATGATAGTATAAGCTGAACATTCAAAAAGCTACAAAAAAGAACCACTGCTAAAAATGAGCTGAAATTTATCTGAATACACGTGAACAAAGGAGAAATGACATGGAATAAGAAATAAAACTATTCCTGTTTTTCCTACACCTTCTTTTTCACGGTTCCGACTATCATCAATCTTCCCTGACTCATTGCTTCGTCGCTTGACTGCTCACCAGAAATGCACAAATGAACTGGCTACGTGCAGTTCAACTTACAAAATAATTTTTTGGATAATGCCACCAGTTCCACAGACATTTTCGATAATATCTAACGTCTTTTTTTTTAATATGCAACGTGATTATAATTAAAGTTCAACTTTGAAAATATGTAAAATAGCAGAATGATCTGAAACTTCACCTAAATATACGCGAAGAAAAAGCAAATTATACAACATAAGAAATAAAAACAATTTCGAACTATTTTTAGTGTAGTGCTTATCTAGTATAGTGCTTTAATATTTTGTAAAAAAATTGCTTTGAAGCTTGAAATATGTATTGTAATTTTAAAAGTCGCATAAGTCATTGTTATAAATTGCTTTTGATGTTAAATGCAGATTCAGTGTTATAGAACATACTTAAGGACTAGGTATAGATCAGACACTATGCTCGCAATGCTAGGCGATATAATTGCTTTAATTTTAATGGGCTAATTGTTTTTGAGATGTCAAGCTGTTGTTGAGAATTGAAAAAACTTTTATATTTTTTTAAATAGCGTTTCTTGCAATGCTACAGAAGTATTTATATCTTTTACAACTTCCAACTTTTAGATATTTTATCGAAACATTTTAGTAATGAATTTTGAGGCTAAACATATTCAAATTGGCTCACTTTATTTGTGAATGTTTGCATCGTATAAACAACAGTGTCAGTTACAATTAGTTCAGGATATAGTAATATTCTCTGAATAGTGTCTTTTATATTTTTGAAAAACTTAATTTTTTGTAATTTTTTTTACAAATATTCTAGTTTATAAATATTCTCTGAATAGTGACTTTTATATTTTTGGAAAAACTTAATTTTTTTTTATAAATATTCTAGTTGTCGATTTTATCAGGTGCCTGTCCTGTTTTTTTTCTTTTTCTTATCAGGATCAGTTTCATAATCGGTACTTTTCAAATCTGATTTAAAATCTCGGCTACTTTTCCATTTCGCGGGTGCAGGTGATTATGTCACCAAAAATGATGCAACTGACGCCAAACAGAATATCCCCACTGTTAACCTTTTACCACCGCATTTTGAAAACAAAACGCGGCCGTTTCTAAAATTAATTAAATTAATAAATATAATCTGCTTGGGGAGATTTGCAACATTATTAAAAAATTTTATGTGTATACTGAGCGTTGTTGCCAATAAAGTCTGCATGGCGACATTTGCGCCTGCGAAATGGAAAAGTATCGAATCTTAATGTTTCCTCTTGCTATAAATGTCAAATAGCGTGAACCACCTAATATAGTATTAATTTTCCTGACACTTTTTATGTATTTTTTCAGAAAATAATCTTCTTGTTGCGTACTTGGATGCAAGTAAAACTACAGCAAAGTGTAAGCACACCATTCTAGTTGCAAGAGAAGCCAGTTTATCATGGGATATCCTCTAGCTGGCGTAATTAGGAGGACTTCCAACACTAGTGAGAAAATAGCGCTCTTCCATGACCAACAGGCGGTGCAACGCTCTCTCGATGCCTGGATGGTTCAATCAGCTGATACAGTGTAAACACAAAGTTGATATACACAAAGCAGCTTGACAGCAACCTTCCAATAAACTTAACGGCTGGAACACTGGCAACGTGTATATTTAGAGAGTGGCTTGCAAGTCATAGTTCTTCAAAACCGTTCTAAACTTGGGACTCTTATACATTTATTATTCGATCCAATCTGCTGAGACACGAACAGACTTACTCGGATTTTGATGCCCTAAACTTCCAGGCGCTCTGGCCACGCATGCCAAATGTGTCGGGTTCGAATCCCGGATTAGGCATGTATGTTTGTTGTGTTTCGGAATCCACGTTAAGCTGTAGGTCCCGGTCTGATTAGCCATCATTGTGCATAAAAATAGGTCGTTGAGCGTACAAATCAACCAACCGACCAACCCTAAACTTCCTGTATAAGCAGTTGGTGTTAGTAAGTATAAAGCAATAGGTTTTAAATATATTTCTCAACAATACAAGCCCAAAAAATAATTCTTGTGAGTATAATAAGAATCGTATAGTTTGAAATATTGCAGATATTAATTTTAATTTACATTAAAATCAATTTAACTGAAAGGTTTTGCATACTTAATATTTAATACTTCTATATTAAATTACTGGCATGTCTTGTCATTTTTTTTTCTTCAATAAGATAAAATTTGTGCCGGTTTAAACATTTACTCTTTCGTTAGTCTGTTACCAGATAAAAACCATCAAACTGTAGAGATAACTCATACCAACTAACAACCTTCAAATCTATAATTCCTACAATAAACCATTATAACAATATATTTACGCATCATTTAAACATGAGAACATTCAGGCTCGGTGCCAACTAGTACCTGGGTAACAGAAAAGTACCAAAAAAGAAACGAAATGTATAATTTTGTTTCATGTGAACATATATGTATATATGAATTTTGGTGAAAAATTAATTTTAGTTTTAAGGCTTGTTTTTTAGGAACTGATCCATTAGACGGGTACCAAATAAAAATCGCCAAACTGCAACGATAACTCATCCAAACTAACAACCTTCAATTCGTTTATAACTCCTATAACAAACAGTAATAGTGTTTTTATTGCAACCTTATTAACAGAACCGCTAACATATAGACTTGGTGATACATTTATGTGTCATTTAAATATGTAAACATTTAAGCTTGACGCCAACTGGTACCCGTATAATGGAAGAATGCCATTTCCTATTGTGAGGGTGAAATATCCTGTAGAAGTAAATAAACTTGTACTACTACGTAACTAGCCACCCTGATGGCTGTGGGGTTAGAGCTCTGGCCTTGCATGTCAAAGGTATCTGGGTTGAATCCTGGGTTATGCATGGGTGTTCGTTGTTGTTCAGAATACACATTAAGCTGCAGATGATTAGCTGTCGTTGTGCATAAAAACAGGTCATTGAGCTTAAAAACCAACCACTACATAACTGAAAACTAATATCAAGTCAGTAATAATTTTTTTTGTCCATCGTATTTTCATGTTTAATGTCATTTTACATGTGGGGATTACTGACTATTAGAATATATTGATATTATAACTTGTAAACAGTTTGTCGATAAATATCTACTGTTTCTTTATAAGTACAATAGCAAAAATATTGTAAATCTGAAGAATTATTTTTTAAAATCCTAATGAATGCAATGCTTTATGTTTTGGCAACAATGGCATATTTTTTTTTGATAAATTGGCTGTTCTGTTAATAATGTGTTACATTTGCTCTTTATTAAAAAATTTATAGTATGCGATTTTCGTAAAATTTTTGGTTTTGTGCACAACTTGATAATTAGCCATTGAATAAGAATGTGTGTTTTTTGTATTATAGCTAAAAAATATTTTTTAAATAATAATAATAATTTTTTTTTTAAATGTGTATTTATATATTGTGCTATTAATAAAAGATTGAAACATATGTCTGCTCTAATGTAAAGAAGAAAAAAAAAGTGATTTATTGTTAATGCTATTTTTCTATGTATAAAAACATTTCTATTACACAGCAGTTCTTAATAAAAATGGTTTAGTGTTGTTAATTAACAAATCAGTAAATAAGTACTAAAAAATATGTTGTGTTATGTGAAAGAATGCAAAATTATTTCCCCCGTTTTCTTTTGATTTCGAAAAATCTTTGTTACTGAAACAAGGATTTTTTACTTAATATAAAACTTTATAGAAATCAATTTATGGTACAATAATTTACTTACTTATAGAATCGTGTTAAAAAAAAATTTAGCCTATATAAATTTTATTATGTGATTTTTCTAGTCGTAGAAAATTATTTGCTTCAGTCTTGGAAAGTCATGGATTCATGACATTTTATTTTGGCAGAAACTCCGTCATTATTGTATTTTCAGTTGTGTACTCAATCCAATAACAGAGAGTTTTATGTTTGATTTTCTGTATTCTAGAAAGAAACTATTTTGTAAATAAAAGTTATTGGGTGTGTTGAAATAATGTATGTGTGTTAAATTATACTATAAATAAAAGTTACAAATGTTGTCTGCTGTAACGTACTCTATTCTTTGCCAAACAATAATACTGATTTAATGGTAATGCTATTTTGTCTAAGTGTGAAAAATTATCTTTGCAAAGTAATTTTTCGTAAAAATGTTTTTATCTTATGGTACAATTTATCTAATGGCAGTTCTAATTATAGTTGGTTTGAAAATAAATTTGGTTGGTTAGTTTAAGGCAACAATGAAACAGATACAGTTAATAATAAAAGATAATTTAACTGTCCCTTATTTTTAATTGGATATTTAGTATTCTTGACAGAAACTATTTTGCAAATAAAATTTTCTGAGTGTGTTAAATTATACTATTAATAAAAGTTTAAATTATTGTGTTCTATAATGTAATCTATTCTTTATTAAAAAAATGATTTTAGGGTGGTGCTATTTTGAAGAATGAAAAAATATCTATTGCAAAGCAGATTTGAGAAAAAACAGTCTAGCGTTGATGATTTATAAATAGTTAACAAACACTGAAAAATACACACTTATTCCTCAAATAAGCTTTTATAGATTTACATACTTTATCAAATCCACACACTTAAAAACTAAGCAAAATGTTGTGAAATCAAACTCCAAAAAATAACGAAAACTAAATTCAGAAAATAGTGAAAGATAAATACAGAAACTGACGAAAGCTAAATAAAAAACTGGTAAAAGCTAAATACAAAAAGTAGGGTTTAAAGTTGTTTAATTCAAAACCTTCTTGGCATTGATTTTGGAAGTATCAGACTCTGCAGGATAAACATCGGTTTCCAATGGCAAATTTTCAGTTTCAATTTTAGAGTCATTAGTACTGGGTTGGCTTCAAGGTTGAGCTTGTGAAACAAAAGCAAACATTGATGCTTGTCCAGCATACCTCCTTTCCTAACTGTTTTCATTTTTGTGATTTCGATTCAAATGATGGGAATAGTTTTGCTCCAACATTTCTTCATTGCAAATACGGAAATTTATATCCCTTGTCTTGCTTGGATAGCTCCTTTTCATTTTAAAGAAAAATGTGGTTTCTTTTAAATTACAATGAAATATCCCAAGAATTCTTTCAAATTAAAAAGAAGATTGAAGGAAATAAACTCTCAAGTGCCAAAAACTCAAGATGCAAATGGATTGAAAAAGTTTCAGTAAAAGAAAAACTTGTAATTGTATGTTTCAATAGGTTCAGATTCCAAAATAAGGAAATGAAGTCCCCCCCAAATCCCGGCAGATGTCAACACTTCTCCCTTCCCCGTCCAACCTAAATGAAATTTCTCCTTCTTCTTCTTAGAAGTAACAGGTGAGGAACTATATGGGGAATAGTATCTCCCCCCAAACCTCTACTCTCCCGGAGTTATGGGAGTCATCACCTCTCCCTTCCCCTCCCTACCTAACTGAAATTTCTCCTTCTTCCTAGAAGTAACTGGTGCGGAACTATAATGAAGAATAGCAACCGTGCGGAACGATGTTGCTCTTGCCGGAATGCGGATCGCTCGATCTGTTTGCCGCATTTAAAAAAAACAAAAAAACAAAAACAAAAAAAAACGACTTACGATTTTAATTTCCTGCGGGATATGACGATTTCCTTGCGCACATCGTACGCGCTTACGTATTGCTTTTTTTTCTTCAGTTTCTTTTCTTCACCTCAACCTGTTCCAGAGAGTTGGTTCTCTCACATATGTACGCGGAGGCAGGTGCTAGTTCACGAAATCCTTTGTTTCGACTCCCAGCCGGGGTTCAACCAACCAAATACACAATAGTATCTCTTACGTGCTCTTTTAAATCTTTTATATTAATTTCACTTTTACGTGTTTGTGAGTTTATATACGGCGGAAAAATCTGCAGAAGAGTTAATTACTACTTTTGCCGTCATCCAATAATTCTAAAACTTGAAAGATAGACTCGTTGTCGAATGCACTATATCAAACTTTGGGGGTTGTTATTAAAAGGACGATTTTACACTCGTTTTTATTGTCTCTTCAGTGGACTAATTAACTCACTTAACATCTTCAATCGAGCTGCAATTAGATACAGAGATTTGCTGTCAATAACAATGCACTATATTTAGTTTTGGGAGCAAAAAAGTTAGTTAATGAAACGGAATCGATTGTTTTCTTCGTAGTTCTATGAAAAACTACACTGTTAGAATTTTTATTCCACCTTACACCGAAAATTGGTTCCCATTTAGCTGTAACCAACATTTGGTGCTTAGTTTCATGATTTAATGGTGCTACCTTGGACCATAAGCACCATTAAATCGTGAAACTAAGCCCCAAATGTTGGTTGCAGCTAAATGGGAACTAATTTTTGGTGCAATGTGGGAATTTTTTTTTAACAGTGTATATTATCTGTTACGGATTAATTTATTATTCACAATCTTTAATATTAAATTCTAATTACAGTTATCACTGAAATTAATACAGTTCTAATGTACTTGCTTAAATTAGCTTTCCAAACACCTGTGCCAGGAATGGAGCATTTGAAATGTTTGTAGATAAAATAAAATAACGTGGTTGTTCGTAAAGAGTAATTGGTAGATGATTAATCCTTGGAAGATTATTATAAGTTTTGTTAAACACTGCACTGTTAAAAATTTTGTTCCACCTGGCACCAAAAATTGGTTCCCATTTAGCTGCCACCAAAATTTGGTGCTTAGTTTCACGATTTAATGGTGCAACCTCGGACCGTAAGCACCATTAAATCGCGAAACTAAGCACCAAATGTTGGTGGCAGCTAAATGGAAACCAATTTTTGGTGCAAGGTGGACAATTTTTTTTAACAGTGTGTTTAGGACGGAACTACTTGTGAAATCAGTGAAACAAAACAAATATCAAATGTGCTAAAAAATTTACATTAATTACATGCTATTCTAATGAACACCATCTTAAACTACAAGTAATATGAGCTTAAACATATCTACATAATTAAATATGTTACTAAGTATCCGTACCAAGAGTACATTGGTACACAAAATAAAGAATTTTCTGCTTTAATTTTTTTTTATTTAGTAAGAAAAAATTCACTTACTATACTCTGAAGTAAATGTCAGCCTCGTTCTAGCTTGTTTGTTGTCCATACCTGAAAATGATCAAATATAAATTTATTTAATTTATCATTTAAATAATAAAAAATATTTGTATGAGAGTTTTAATCCATTGTGCACTTTATATGCAAATAGGAAAGAAGGGGGTCAAGTTCTATAATCAGTTATGTGTTAAAAGGGATGCAGTTTATACTGAATAAATAATGATAGCCTCTAAATCAAGCAACAATCAAGCTATTAATTGGTTTTAAAACTTTAGTTGTAGCTCTGGAAACTTTAAAACAAGTTTTACATGTTTTACTATATTGATTAAGAATCAGTGATCTAGCTGGCAAATATTAGAAAGTTATTTTCTGACTCTGTTATTGAGCTATCATAAAAACATTGTGACTCTGTTAATACACTATCATAAAATAATTTTCCGACTTGGATAATGCACTATCCTAAAGACATTCCGACGCTGTTAATAAACTATCATAAAGCCATTTTCAGACTCTGTTAATCATCTATCATTAAGTTATTTTCCTTAAAAGTCCATTTCTAACTCTGTTAATAAACTATTATAAATTCCATTTTTAACTCTGTTATTGACCTAATTATAAAGTAATTCCGATGTAGTTAATGAACTATCGTAAAGTCATTTTCGATTTTGTTAATGAACATAGTGATTCTCTTACTTCCTAGTTTAACTATCATAAAGTCATTTTTCGACTTATGATAAAGTCATCATCACTAACAATAAATATGAATTTCTTTCCAGAAAATATTATTTGACCAAGAATTACATAAATAAAAGTTAATCTGCAATAAGTTTGACCTACCTAAGTCAATTTCAAAACTATAAACTATACAAATATGCTTTTTTAATTTTAGAAACTGAAGGGATGGAAAACATAATTAAATTAATTTTTACGACGATGGAAACAACTTGACATAAATTTAAAGGGAGGGGGGGGGGGGGGGGCAGGGGGGGGGGGTGATTAAAGACTGAGAGGTTGTGCGGGATCAAAAAGCCGAAATTTTGCCTGACGTATTGTATATACGTCCCCTGATTTGGTAATTCTAACATTTAATTGCGGTCCAATTTGCTTTAAATTTGAAGACAAGAAGGACTTTAAAATAAATACTAAACAAGAAAGGATGAAAAGGACACCCAAAAGAAAATCCTGTTATTTTCCCTTAGAGCTTCGTAATGAATGCTTCCGAAGAATAGATATAGAAAGTAATAGCACTTAGATAAGTAAAGAAACTTAGAAACCTGTTATTATGTGAAGCCCGTGGGGTGAAAAAGAGAAGAATTAATGAGAAATGAAAAGGAATACAGTAATTGAATACGGATGGCTAACTTTTGGGGGTCATTTGGAAATTAAATGATAATTCGTTGTATCTTTCATTTATTGTTTCAATGAATACTCTTATATTTAAGGATTAGAGACGTAAATAAATGTGTATTTTCACCAAATGAGGTTGAGTGAACAAGTAAATTTTTCTGCTAATGCATTTCTTGATTCTTTCTTTAAATGTTTGAAACGACACTCCTATTTCCACCGAAGAGACGTAAATTAATGTGTATTTTTAAATCTTTTATATTAACTTTGATTTTGTATGTTTTTCGATGGTGGGCAAATCTGCGGAGGCCTAATTAACCCCCTTGCCGTCATCCAATAAGGCTGAAACTTGGCAGATAGATTCTATGTTGATGACAATGCATTCTATTAAATTTTGGCGGTAGTCACTGTCATTAAAAGGATGCTTTTACGGAATATTAATAAACCAACTCCAATCGCGCTGAAATAGCATTTAACCGATCATTGAGAAACTTTTTCCTGTTGCCAAAATTGTTTTATTAAATAAATATTAAAATTGTTTTAATAAAAATAAATAAAAGATATTTGGATGTGAGTGGATAAATTCATATTCATTTTTAATGAATAAATTTTGAAAAGTAGTTTACCGCATATTTTGCTGATAGAGATGTTTTTAATATTTAAAATTAGATGCCAACACCAAGCACACGCTACCAATAGAAACGGCGCTTCGTTAATGAATATAAATATTGGAGATGCATATAAAGGATTCATATTAAAAACTTTGTCTTTATGGGTTATATTATTAAATCCATATTAACTTCGATTTTGTGTATTTGTACAGTGCATTCTATAAAGTCTTGGAGGCTTATAACTAAAATACCGCATTCCCACAAGCTTCGATTATCGTTTTATAGGACTAATTAATCCACTTGCTGTTATCCAATCAAGCTGAAACTTGGAGGATAGAGTTGTTGTTGATAACAATGCATTCTATCAAGTTTTGGAGAAAAAAAAAACTAATCAATCGTAAGGAATCGAGGGTTTTCTTTGTAGTGGTTAAACAATATAACAATCAATCTGAGCTCAAAATAAATAAGTTACAATTTCACATAAAAGTTGACAATGCCTATGAAGGATTTATATTAAAAACTTTGTCTTTATGGGTTATATTATTAACCCTTTGCACTCCAGTGGCGCCTCTCAGGTTGGGCCACGATTGGCCACACGATTGGATGCCAAACCACGAGAGGACCATTAGGTGTGATGCGGAAATTGGATGCAAGGCCAATGACTGTGTTTAGTTTCTATGAAGCAAATCCATAAACACCAGCCGAACCTAAAATGTCTCGAGTTGCTGATTCCTCCTCGCGAAAAAGGCCTGGAGTGCAAAGGGTTAAATCCTTTATATTAACTTCGATTTTGTGTATTTGTGCAGTGCATTCTATAAAGTTTTGGAGACTATAACTAAAAGACCGCATTCACACAAGCTTCGATTATTGTTTTATAGGACTAATTAATCCACTTGCTGTTTTCCAATCGAACTGAAACTTGGTGGATAGAATTGTTGTTGATAACAATGCATTCTATCAAGTTTCGGGGAAAAGAAGCTAGTCAATCGCTCGGAATTGATGGTTTTCTTCGCAGTAGTTAAACTATAACAATTAATCTGCCCTCAAAATAAATAAGTTACAATTTTACATAAAAGTTGGCAATGCCTATGAATGATTTATATTAAAAACTTTGGCTTTGTGGGTTATATTATTAAATCCTTTATATTAACTTCGATTTTGTGTATTTGTGCAGTGCATTCTATAAAGTTTTGGAGGCTATAACTAAAAGACCGCATTCACACAAGCTTCGATTATTGTTTTATAGGACTAATTAATCCACTTGCTGTTTTCCAATCGAACTGAAACTTGGTGGATAGAATTGCTGTTGATAACAATGCATTCTATCAAGTTTCGGGGAAAAGAAGCTAGTCAATCGCTCGGAATTGATGGTTTTCTTCGCAGTAGTTAAACTATAACAATCAATCTGCCCTCAAAATAAATAAGTTACAATTTTACATAAAAGTTGACAATGCCTATGAATAATTTATATTAAAAACTTTGGCTTTATGGGTTATATTATTAAATCCTTTATATTAACTTCAATTTTGTGTATTTGTGCAGTGCATTCTGTAAAGTTTTGGAGGCTATAACTAAAAGACCGCAATCACACAAGCTTCGATTATCGTTTTATAGGACTAATTAACTTGCTGTTAATTAATCCACTTGCTGTTTTCCAATCGAACTGAAACTTGGTGGATAGAATTGTTGTTGATAACAATGCATTCTATCAAGTTTCGGAGAAAAGAAGCTAGTCAATCGCTCGGAATGGATGGTTTTCTTCGCAGTGGTTAAACAATATAACAATCAATCTGAGCTCAAAATAAATAAGTTACAATTTCAGATAAAAGTTGATAATGCCTATGATGGATCTATATTAAAAAACTTTATATTTATAAATTAATTTTGTTATGCTTTAAATTTTAATCCTATTGATTTCTTGATTTTTGTACGTGTTAAATGTTTCAATCTTTTATGTACTGATAAGAAAGGTAAGCTTATGTATATTTTCCTCAACTGATATTGAATGAGCAAGTACTTTTCTGCTCTTCCGTTCTTGATCTTTATTGAAGGCTAACGTAACTTAATTGACTTAATAGTAACTTCAATAGGCCACTATAAATTCATTATAAAACTAACTTTTTCCATTATGTTGACAATCTTCTTTATTTCTAGAAAATTGCATTTAAGTTTGCATAAATCATATGCTATACAGTAATATTAGTATGTCTTATCGATATTGAGTTTATATCAAGGCTCTTTTGTCTTTCTATGTTTATTACAGGAGGAGGGAATTATTAGTTTGATTAATACAGAGTTAGAGGCATAAAATATGAAGATATAGACTTAAACCTATGTATATCATAATAGAAACATAACGGAAACGAATTTCAAAAACATGCATCAGTATTCTTAAGCGACCAGTCCTTATTAAGGACTTATTCTTCAGTCTATCATGTATAATTGCAATTTGTTTTCCCCCAGTTAACCAATTAATCCATATTAAAACCTTACCCTGAATCTCAATACTTTCCTACTTATAAATGAATCCGTAATGTGGAACCTCGTCAAATGCCTTCTGTTGCCACATTGTTTCTCCTAATACCTGATAGACTGAGAGGGGACTGAAAGTTTAGGTATCCCATCGAACATCATTCTAAATTTTTTTACAGAATGTGGAGAAAAGTTGGTAGATTACGAATCCATTAGTCTGCCGTGGCAAAAATGGCCGAAATTGGTCGAAAATCGACTTTGAACGAGTTGAACTAAATCCGTTTGCCAAAAAGGGAACACTCTTTTTACTTTCAATTACCCATATGTAAATACATAGGGTAATGAAAGTATAGGATTCGGTCAAAAGAAAAATCTCGATTTTTTTTTGCATTTCTTCACGTTTTGGAGCATCCTGATCTCAAAAAAGTGATCTAGAAAAAATGTCTGTCTGTGTGTAAGTAGTCAGCATAACTCCCGAACAAATTGACCTACGATGTTCAAATTTGGTATGAGGGTTAGTGGTGGCCATGGGACCTACCAGTATGGTTTTCGTCAAAATCGCGCATGCTTATAAGGTAGCTGCCATTAAAAAAAATCGTGCTTTTCAATGATTGCTAAAAAACGGCTCTACCGATTTTGATAAAAATCACTGTGCTAATGCCTCTTAAGTTGTTCTAAACATCCTCAGCTCCGAAATTCATGCAAAAATGCTTTAATGGCGTAAAAAGTTGAAAAACGAATGCCTTCAACACAGAGTCCTCTTTGCTTGAACATAGCTCATCAACGATCGCTTTTTCTCCTCTCCTCAGTTTCACTTATAACAAAAGATAATATAGGAATTTTCGAAAAGTATATTGCCAAAAACACCATTTTGGAGAAGGTTTTTTTTTTTTTTTTTTTTTTTAAAGACACATATAACAATTATCGCCAAACTGGCAATTTTTTCTAAGCAAATAATGAAAATATAAAAACTATAAATGAAAGAAATCCACATCAGTGATATAGTGTAATTGAAAGTTGTGCGATGTTCCACATCCCTAGTTCATTTGGTAACCCACCTCCCTTTGATTTTCAATGAATAAGGGCGCAGACGATTTTTGATCTCAGTCTCGGAAAACTTGCATTTTTTAAAATTTAGTCAAATTGGCGATATCAATTACGTCCTCAGTGACGTAATATTTATTGCCAAATTGACTCTCTTTGAAAATATGCAAGTAAGCCGTCGTCAGATATCTGAATCGTCTGTAACCTTTTTAATTGAAAATTAAAGGAGCGAAGGGTAACCAAATAAAAAAGAATTCTCTTTAGTTAGCAAGTTATGGCACATTTGTCAAACGGATTTAGTTCAACTCATTCAAAATCCAAATTTGCCACGGCAGACCAGTGGATTCGTAATCTACTAACTTTTCTCCACATTCTGTAAAAAACTCAGAATGACGTTCGATGGGGTACCTAAATTTGCAATCGCCTCTCGGACTATTAATAACACTGCAAAATAATAGTTGCGCTCGATTTTCCCTTTCTGAACCCAAACTGGGCATCCGAAAGTAAGCTCTTTGGCTAAAGAAAGCCTTTAATTAAGGTTTCAAAATGTTTATAAATGGCAAATATTACACTAAGCAATCTGTAATCTTTTGCCTTACATTTTAAACTCTTATTAAAAAGCAATGACCACCTTTTAATCAGAGCCCGTAGCCATGATTTCTTTTCGGGAGAGGGGGTGTCCCGTTGGACCTCCCCCCCCCCCCCCCCCGTCTACAGCCCTGTTTTAATCCATTACAACCTCATCAGAACGCAACTTCTCTAAGTTGCTCAGTACATCCAACATTGCATAAAAGAGGTTTTTCGATCTAGGAGCCTTAAAAAGTTAAATGCTCTTCAAGCAACCCACTACGACGTCCTTAGTAAAGTTCAGTTCCAATATTTCCTTAATATTATTATATGAAGCATTGGAATAAAAAGAAAACTCTTATTGTCTAGTCTCACTTTTTAATCATCATTGGATCTGATTTAAAGCGATTATTGGGTTCATGATTGGTATGCTCACAAATACCTATACCTCCACTAAAGTTTAAACCTTAAGTAATCTTCGATGCTTATTGGAATTGTGGTTTAATTAGCAGTTTTCCCATCTCTCAATTTTACTATTAATTACCACTACTAAATCCTAAAGTTTAACACTTGGTTGGACGCGTGACCTTTTGTTTCGCGGTTAGTCGCGTGGGAGACAAATGTCACCCAGATTAAACTTTTCTTCCATAGCATTAAATTCGTGACCAAATATCAAAGTAAGTGGGTATTTTAATTAAAACACAACATTATTGAACAGAATAAAGTAAAGATTAAAACATATTTTTAAAATAACTTGAAAAAACTTTAAGAAGACTTTGATCATGTGCTGCTATCTATTGAGAAATTGATTGTGGGGGACATTTGTCAACCGCGCGACTAACCATGTAACTTTTGTCAAAAAGTAGAACCAAGGAGTAAATTTTTAACATTGAAGCACAGAAATTACAGAAAAGGCATCAGCATTAAAAGACATTTAATCTTTAAAGACATAAATACTTTATATAAAACGACAAATATGCTCTAAATGAATTGAAATTCAAACGGCATCAGCTTACAAACTTTAAAGAAATAAATTGCAAATTTTCATTTAGAAAATAGCATTAATAATACAACTCTCAATCTGATAAAACATTAACTTTTGTAACAAAAACTCCTACTTACCATTAATGCCTTCATTATTATATAACTCTACGACTTCCGATCTTTTCATTCTTCCTACAGGATCCCCGGCCATATTGCTAGATGGCACAGCAGCAACCACTAGCAAAAATATAAACTCAACACGCAATATCATTTTTGCTTATATCAAAGAAGATATTGTATGGAAAGAGAAAGCATATATTCAAGAGCGAATCTTTCTAAGCATAGAGCTTCACGAAATCAAAATGAAACGAGACTTTAACCTTTCTTGAAGAGGTCACACCTGTAGTGAATTCTGAAGGGAAAGAAAAACGAGCTCTAACGGAATCCCTTGACAATGCGCGAAAAAGATGCGCATTAGAGTGTACCTACCTGGATGACTGATGAACGTTATTGGTTGCTTATACCTGGGGGAAAAAAAAGAAAACTGCTTTATAACCCCGCCTCCGTATAACCTTCTTTCACGCATAAGCGTGCACCGACCGGGTTTTTTTCTTCTTCCATTTTCAAAACTGAATTCTTAGAAGATTAATGATTTTGAAAACAGGAGGAGGAGGAATTAGAAGTATTGATGAACTGTTTTATAATGAATTTCAATTAAAATATTATTTAAATATTATTCACATGAATTTTCGATAGACATCCTAAACAGGTATTTCTTTTCACTTTCAAAACATAATTCCTAAGAAATAAATATTTTCGAAAAAGAATGGGATAGAAATTTTCGAATGAACTGTTTTCATAATGGTGCTTCAATTGAATTGCCATTCTAATATATTTTCGAAAAACATCGCAAACGGGCATTTTTCATTTTCAAAACAAAATTGATAGGAAATAAACGTTTTTGCGAAGAGGACTGTGAATTATGAGTGAACTGCTTTCTTAACGGCGTTTCATTTGAAATTTCATTCCTATGAATTTTCAAAGAACATCGCAACTGGGCATTTTTCTCACTTTCAAAACAAAATTCATAGGAAGTTAATGTTTTCGCAAAGAAAAGGAAATAATTTCTGTGAATGAGCTGTTTTCACAACGGTCTTTTAATTGAAATATTTTCTAATTGGTTTTCAAAAACATCTCAAGCGGGTATTTTTCTCATTTTCAAAACAAAATTTCTAGTAAATAAATGTTTTCAAAAAGGAATGGGAACTACGAATGAACTATCGTCGTTATGGTCTTAAAATTTGAAATATCATTCTACATGATTTTTGAAAAACACCACAATAATTACTTTTAGATAGTGTTACGTTTAGAGTCTATTAATAATCAGAAGTTTGGCTAGCAAATTATCTGGCCATTTATAGTCTTTTTTTAAATACCTTACATTAACTTCACTTTTGTGTGTGTGTGTATGTATGTCCTTGACGGTCAAATCTGAGGTGGCCAACTTTACAAACTTGCCGTTATTCAATCGGGCTGAAACTTGGCAGATAGATTCAATGTTAATGCCATTGTATTCTATCAAATTTTGGGGAATATCAATCTCACTAAAAGGTGGATTTTACACATATACATAATCGCTTCCGAATACTGATAAACCTTATTTAACTGATCATTTTTTAAACTCTTTCTTGATGCCAAAATTGTTTTAATCAAAATAAATAAATGATAACTGAACGGAAATGCATAAATTCATTATGCATTCCCGTTCATTCAACTTTGCATAGCAACGCTATTAAGTGAAATAATTTTAACCGATCATTGTTGAAACTCTGTCCTATTGCCAAATTTGTTTTAATCAAAATAAATAAAAGATAACTGAACGTGAATGCATAAATTCATTATGGAGTCATGTCCAGTCAATTCAACTTTGCATAGCAACGCTATTAAGTGAAATAATTTTAACCGATCATTGTTGAAACTCTGTCCTATTGCCAAATTTGTTTTAATCAAAATAAATAAAAGATAACTGAACGTGAATGCATAAATTCATTACGGAGTCATGTCCAGTCAATTCAACTTTGCATAGCAAAGCTATTAAGGGAAATAATTTTAACCGATCATTGTTGAAACTCTGTCCTATTGCCAAATTTGTTTTAATCAAAATAAATAAAAGATAACTGAACGTGAATGCATAAATTCATTATGGAGTCATGTCCAGTCAATTCAACTTTGCATAGCAACGCTATTAAGTGAAATAATTTTAACCGATCATTGTTGAAACTCTGTCCTATTGCCAAATTTGTTTTAATCAAAATAAATAAAAGATAACTGAACGTGAATGCATAAATTCATTATGGAGTCATGTCCAGTCAATTCAACTTTGCATTGCAACGCTATTAAGTGAAATAATTTTAACCGATCATTGTTGAAACTCTGTCCTATTGCCAAATTTGTTTTAATCAAAATAAATAAAAGATAACTGAACGTGAATGCATAAATTCATTATGGAGTCATGTCCAGTCAATTCAACTTTGCATAGCAACGCTATTAAGTGAAATAATTTTTACCGATCATTGTTGAAACTCTGTCCTATTGCAAATTTGTTTTAATCAAAATAAATAAAAGATAACTGAACGTGAATGCATAAATTCATTATGGAGTCATGTCCAGTTAATTCAACTTTGCAGAGCAACGCTATTAAGTGAAATAATTTTAACCGATCATTGTTGAAACTCTGTCCTATTGCCAAATTTGTTTTAATCAAAATAAATAAAAGATAACTGAACGTGAATGAATAAATTCATTATGGAGTCATGTCCAGTCAATTCAACTTTGCATAGCAACGCTATTAAGAGAAATAATTTTAACCGATCATTGTTGAAACTCTGTCCTATTGCCAAATTTGTTTTAATCAAAATAAATATAAGATAAGTGTTTTTATTGCCTTATGCCAGACTTATCAGCTTTTACTCACGTTCTATTACCCAGATACTAAGTTTAATTCAAACATGTTCTTTTGGTGATATATAATGGTTGAAACCTTCCCCTATTAAGGTTGACGAGGCTAAATCTTTGGAAGGCTAATTAACCCACTTTTTATCATCTAATCGGGCTGAATCTTGACAAATAGACACGTTGTAGGTGACAATGTTTTCAGTCAAGTTTTGGGTGCAAAAAAGTAAGTTAGTAAATACTTTGGAATGGATCTTTTGTTCTTAGTGGTCAAACACTATGGAAACTCGATCTGAGCTCACGAAGTTGCAATTGCACATACAAATTTTATGTGGTATATCATTTAAAGATACACATTCCATGGATGGTGAATTATTTTAAAGACTTGAAATACAAAGAAAATCCCTTTGAAAAACAATTCGTTAAGGCATTCTCCCTTGAAATTTATAGTATAGTATGTTACAAAAAATGAATTATGATTTAATTAAAATGAAATAAAAAAAAAAATTCTAGAGTAAACATTTCAAGTATTTATTTCTTCTTTTCAAACTGTTCGAAACATAGGTGGTAAATATTTATATTTTTGACAAACAAATATTGAAAAGTGCTTTATATTTTGCAACTCGAAGCTTTGGGAGGTATGCATCAAATTCATTATTTTTTAAATTATATTTAATGAACGTGCTAAACTCCTGGATCCGAAGCAACATATGCCCTTACCATGTGAGACAACTCTGGTTCAATACATAATGACGGCGCTACACAATTTAGGTTTTCAAATATAAGTAGACACAACGGCAGTGGCGTATATAGGTTACAATTTCGGGAGGGGCCAATACGACCAAACTTACCGTTATTTGCACTTGTTTTTTTTTATGTTTTAAGTGAGCTCTCACTCAAGGATTAAGGATGGTTTTCAAGGTATTTTAAACGAAATATTGGGAAAAAACATAGTTATTTTTTTTTTATATATATTCAGTTTACTTTTATAACTGAAATGAACTAATGCTTTATTATATGATAGCAGATTATTTTATAAAACACTTAACTGCATTCTCGTTAATATTATTTTCCCCACTCGGCCTACTTTTTTCCTTATATAACTATTTTTTTAATAAAAACCTGCTCTGTTAATTAATTAACCTTTAAGGTCATTATCTCTACTATTGGTTCTTTATCTACAGCAGTGATCGAAAATTTTCGTTCCTTTTATCAAATTACTGAAAACCTGTGTTACTAATTTCCTTGTTTCTTGGTGAACTCCTTTGAATATACTTTTGGAGTGTGAAAATATCACGCAATTTTTACAAAAAGATCTGTATTTTATTTCAGAATAAGCTAACCACTCAAATTCTTCTAGCCATTTAATTTGAAAAGTTGTAGTATGGTTTGAGCTAGAACTACTACACTAATCTGCAAAATTTAAAGATATTTCAGTTTTTCTCTAATAACTTCTCAGTGGAACAGCATAGACACATGAAATTCACATCAAAGAGGCATCTTTATGTAACAAAACGATAAGTGAAACAACTCAGTCGTAAATTGAAATACAAAGTGCACAGTGGGGACATATGCAAAAGCATGAAGTACCATCAGAGAACAGTTGCAAAAAGGCATTCACATTAAAAATCTCACAACTCATGGAGTTGACATTTAATGTGAGATATAATCTCCCCTGTCATCAGTGTTTACTTGGCATTGTATTCTCACACTTAACATGAGTTTCTTGATGAATTCTAGTGACTAAATTGCTCAGTCAGATTACTTACCTAAAACTTACTCACCTATTTGTTGTACTATTATTTTTTATTTATTTTCTAGTTGTAGTAGATACTCGACGAATATTACATGTTTATTAAAATAAAATTGTCATATAAGTAGTCTTCACAAATAGAAGTGTGTATTCTTCCATGGGCCCGTATAAAAAATAATAAAAGTTAAATTCGCATCATATGATGACTAAAAAATGACGGCATATTGTGACCCAAAATTATTTGAGGAATTTATTATTTATAAAAAGACGTCATTTCATGACTCAAAAAAATGTGCATCATATGATGACCAAAAAATTTAAGTCATTTTAGGAACGTCAGTTTGTATGACCATTAAATGACGTCAAAACTGACGTGATTTTTTACTGAATAACGTCTTTCGAGAAAAGATGCCCTAAAAATTACTTCATTTATCACGTCATGCTACTACTTGGGTTGTACCCAAAGACCAAAACTTTTTTCCCACCAAATCGTTAACTTGATTTGGTATTTACCACACAATATCGTTTTTCCACCTTTCTATAGAACCTCTGACGTCCATTATTACTCATGAGATTGAAAAAATTATTTTCAGTAATAAGTATCTAACGTTAAAAAATTTGTTCTTTAGGTGCCATTTAAGAGAGCAAGAGATAATTGAATTCAACTTTTTCACTGTGATTATGTTAACTTGATCCAGGCAAATTTTTAAACGGTGAAATATTGGGTTTTAAATAGCATTTATTGTTACTTGGAGTAAATTTTGTTTCACTTTTGCTTTGAATAAATTATTTAAAAAAAATGAATATCGCCCCTATAAGTAAACCAGATCATTCCTCTAATCCGAATTTCATCAAATATGATTTGGATGCTTCTACGATAGGCATTTTGTAAAGATTTAATGTATTGGAAACTTTACATCACTTGCAAACAGTTCAAAAGACTGGACGAGTAATTTAGCCACTAGAATTAAATAAAGAAACTTATGTCAAGTATGAGAATACAGTGCCGAGTAAACATTGATGACATGGGAGATCATATCTTACACTAAAAGTCAACTGCACACTAATGCTACTCCATTTATTTAAAATCCTGAATTAGTATGCAACTATCAATATTATGTTCAGCGCACTTGATCAATGCCATAAAATACAAGAATAAATTTTAATAATTCTTATCAGTTATTAAAATATTAATATCTCATCATTAATTTAATCACGACAGCAATAGACGGTATTCTAAATTGTCAATTAATATTTAAATAACTCCAACAATTGTCGATGGGGGGGGGGGCATCTGTTATGTTGTGCCTATAGTAATCAAATTTCTAAATCGGTCCCTGTCTATTGTACACTTTGCATTTCAATTTGCCACTGAGTTGTTTTACTTATCTTCATGTTACGTAAAGATGCCTCTGTAATGTGAATTTCATGTATCTATGCTGCTCCAGTGAGAAGTTATTAGGGAAAAACTGAAATATCCATTAATTTTGTAGACTACTGTAGAAGAAGAAAGAAATTTGTAAAAAGGTTCCATGCATTTTCTGCGAGTTAAATTTTTCTTTATTTGTTTAAATCCTCCGCAACTGATGCTGGATCAACGGTACTAGAATTTGCGATGTCAAAAGGAACATTGCTTCTGACACAGGCAATTTCAGCACTGCTTATTTACACGATATTTTTTTACAAAACAGTTTTGAATAGAATTTTTATCGCTTCATTATGAATACCATTAACTTAATAAAGCAAACTAAGATTCCACAACAGCATAATGCAGAGGATTGCAGAATCACACTTATTTAAAAAGCACACTATTGAATAAACAGAGCTACAGATAAAATGCCAAAGCCTCACCTGCATTATACATATTTTAATTTCACTACTTCTTCTGGTGCCATAAACTTTTTTTATTTTTGGGAAGCTAAGAGAATTTAAATTATTTGCAAACAAACGCAAATAATAACTACTTATTACTTTAATATTTTTTACCGGATTTCGGGAGGGGCCAGGGCCCCCTGGGCCCCTCCCATATATACGCCATTGCACAACGGGAATTGTGTGTTCTGATTTCTTAATTTGAGGCTTTTCCTATTAGATACTTGAAATGCCAAAAAAATCCCTTTCAAAGACCATTCTCTAAGGCATTCTCCCTTGAAATTTATAGTATAATTGTTTAGATGTTACATAATTTGGCTCAGTAAAGTAATCATTTATATAAATCCCCCCCCCCCCCCACCCCATGTAAAAAATAACGATGCAACCAAATTATGTTCGAAATCATGATTACAAAAAGATCACTTCATAGGTCGTTGTGAAGTTTATGTGCTTTTCAGAAAGACGCAAAAACCCCCTTTATTAAACAATTATTTTATAGATCGTAATTAAAAAATATAGCGAATGTCCACAACGATAGGATTTTATGTGAATAAGATTATTTATATAAACCATTCATTATTCTCAGATAATTTATTGGTAAAGTTTTTATTTGAATGAAATTTTTCATTTCTTACAAAATATTCGCTAAGTTTCAGAAAAAAAGTGTTATTAATTCAATTATAAAATTTAAATTTTTTCCCTAGTTAAGTGAAATACATAAGAAATAGGCGTTACCTAATTAGCTGAATTAAGAATTCTTATTAACCTCAGATAAAACCATAACGTAACAATTTTATATCTGTCTATTTTATTATATATATCAAAACAAATATCCGTTAAGTTTTTGTTTCCGACTATAATTGGATTACGTATGAACAGGGGTGTAGTGGAGCGGGAACGCGTGGGAACGGCGATCCTTTACCTTTTTAAAAGGCGGAACGGCGTTCCCGCATCTAAAGTTTTTTTTTTTTCTTTTTTCTTTTTACGTGAGAAAAACACAAAGCCAAGTAAGCAAACGAAAAAGTCATTTCGTGAGAACTTTGCTTTCGTCTACACAACTTCAGAGTTGAGCAAGCAAGTTTTAGTTTTGTAAAACACTCGAAAGAGGCACGGCACACTACACATGATCATTTCTCCTTCATTAGGAATTAACTGACATGTATGTTTATAACTAGCTATGATTCATTCAATGGAAATTATCCTCTTCAAGGAATGATCTGTATTTGTAGATGAATTCCAGACTTCAAATGTTTATGGTTCGTCATATATACTGACTGAAACTTCCATACTCAAATTAACGCCACTATCTACATTTTTAAAAAACTAAACTGTGGTCTGGCACATATAGTTCTTTGCACCCTTTCCTTGAAGAATATTTCCCCTCCTCTAATTTTAACCGGAACGCTAACCGATTTATCAACAAAAGTTTTTTTATTTATATAATTTTTATATCACCGATTTCATAAATTAATTGTAAACCTCTCACCCTACCTAAGAAATGAATTCGTTCTAGAGGAGAAAACAAACGACAGTAATTTGATTTTTTTTTTTTTTTTTTTTTTTTTTTGACAATCCAAAAAAGTGAAGCAAACCTGCGATTCTGACGGTATAAACTGGTTGGTGCTAAAAATCCAGATAGGTAAGAGCAGAATGTTGATATTTTTTGTTAGCTTTTAAGGTGTTTTGAGATTACGGAATTATGCATTTATATTTTGTCAGATATTGGGAAATATTTTAGTGCCAGATATTGGGAAAATCAAACTGATAACTTGTTTGAACATAAAAAAATGTGTTCAAAACAGTATTGATTTTTAAATCCATTATATTAACTTCGCTTTTGTATGTTTGTGAATTTGAATATATTTAGTTCAACAAATAAAATTTTGCTTGAAAGTACAGTAAAGAGACTGGCTTCAAGCGCTCCGCTACTTTGTTTTGACAGAACTGAAAAGTTGTTAACTTTGTTTCAGTTTAACTTGGCAGTACTGATAATGCTATATTAGCCGAATTGCAGCCCTTCACAACCCAGGGTTGCGAAAGGGAACCAAGGCTCGCGCTAAAAGCAGATGACTTCTATAAAAAAGAATGCGTAGCAAAAATCAGTAATTTTAATAACATGTATTTTATTAAATTCTTATGAAATTAATTTTATTACAATTTTTATATTTTATAAAAAAAATTGTATCCCGAGGGTTCCTTAATAAAACCTGACGTAAAATAATGTTATTTAGTGCAGAAAAAGCTACGATTTGAATAATTTGCACCCATACCATATAGAACACCCGTACCATTTTTGGAAGGTTTTCTAGACCCATTTTCATTGCAAGGAGCGCCAAAACTCATTCTTGCACACATAGAATTTTACTCTTAGGCCGGTCTTGTATATTTGATTTTCCTTAATATAAAACTGCTAATGGTTTAATAAATGAGTATAATACATCGAAATTGGGCTGTGAAGAAGTAGGAAAGCAATGCAGGTGTACTTTAAAATGCAAAATTAAATTGTTTCTCGGTTTGAGAATGGGAAAGCTTTTACAATTACAGTTATTTCAGAGTTTATTTCAAATATGCAGCAGTAGTTCCTAAAAAATCATTTCCCTTGAGTTTAAAAAAAAAAAAAAAAAAAAAAAAAAATACAGTAGCGGCGATAAGGGGCGGAAATTAACCCCGATCCATTTTAAAATCTAGTGGTTTTAATGGCAATATCATATATATTATGCAGTTTGCTTTTTAATTCGTAGCATCCTCATACGATTCATACTCACTTTTGACTTTTATTGTCACCTAATCGTCACCACCACTGCCGAAATGACAAAATCGAACTGGATAAGATTAAAAAAAAACAAAAAAAAAACAGGAATGTCTCAAGCAAATTTATACGTCTGGCAAGTAATGAGTCTACATTGAAATATCCAGCTTAAAATTAGAGATGATTGAGATGGTATACAAATTAATATTTTATCAAGAAATTTTAAATCGACTGAAGGATTTTGATTTACCAATTATTTTATTACTGAAGCAAATTCGGAAAAGAAAAGGAAGGGTTTATTAAGTAAGAGGAACTTCTCTACATTTTCTTTTTGAGAAGGAGAAAAACCATAAAACTCTCGATCGACATCAGCAACAATCGCAATCTTTTTAATTCGTTTGGAAAACAGATTTCGAGATCTACAGAATCTTGGAATTTATCCGAACACACTGCATATAAGGCATCTCTGACATTTTGGAAAATTGTTGTAAAAAATGTGTTTAAAAATTTGTGTCAATAATATGTTTGAAAATTTCTTATAATCCATTTATAAAGTGTTAAACAATCTTTTAAAATGGGTTGTGCAAAGCAAATTGTTTAAAAATCCAAATAACTTAATAGTTTTAAAAATTTATTTGAATAAAAAAATAAGTCGAAACACACATTTTTAAAAATTTTGAGGTGCTCATTAGCTGTTTTGAGAGTATTAAAGAAATATTAATAAAACTATTTATAGTTGTCATTTTCACTCTCCCCCCTCCCCTCACCCACACACAGAAAAAAAATACGTTTGTAACGACGCGACATAGCGTTCCCACACCTTTTTATTTTACACTACACCACTGCGTATGAAGTTGGCCCATTATCAACTTTGTTAGTTATGTTACATTAAAACTCATTTCTTATTGAGTTTCTTTGCTAATTTTGTATTTTTCTATTGTTAATAATGACACAATCAATCTATGTAGTTACCGAGTAGTTTTAGATTAAAACCTGTAACGTCCTGAAACACGTGCCTGGAGCGTTTCCCCCGCTTTAATTTCCCCGATGATCTTAATATTACAGTTCTCAATTTTGAGATTTGCCCTTAGCTCATAAGAGGTGTGTTTATCAACATAATGAGCAGAAATTATAAATTAAGGGTAATCGAAGCATTCTAGAACGAATAAAAAGATAAAAAAATGGGGGGGGGGGGGTCATATCGAAATTTTCCGAATTAGAGTTAAATTTATTTTGTGAACAGTTCCTAAGAAAAAAAAATTGCACTAGACATGTAGAAAATCTTAAAAAAACATTTTAGTGCAAACCTCAAGATAATTAGAGAAACGAAGTTATGGACATCGTTCGGATTATTATTATTATTATTATAATTATTTTTTGTTGCGTATTCTACCTAATTTTATAACGTTTATTTTCAATAGTTAAGCCATGTGCCTCCTTTCATTTGTCAAATGCAATTTATTAAATGCTTTTTGTATTCATTGTTTATTTCTGTTAAATGCTAATGACTTTTTGAAGAAAAAAAATATCCAAACTGAATAATGTTTAATGCAAACTCTAAGGACAAGGATTCATCCATTACTCCCAACTCAAAAGAAATCACAGCCAGTACATTCTCATCAATTACATAAGATCACAGACACAAAAGAATCCCGTTTTTATCTGTGGAATTTTATTGTCCTAAATGACATTGAAAATTTCAGAAGGACATGACATTGAACTCGTATACCTTGAACCGAAAAGTTCGATGAAAGTTCACGGGTTAGTTAAAACCGTTGTCTCTTCAAGCTTAGCCATCACAAAACATGGCTACAGTCAAATTTTGAGAAAAAGTTCTCACTTCTAAATTTCCCGAGAGCATTTCGTCATTAGAAGCGATCGTGATTTGTCGAACGCAAACTTACGTCATCAAAAGGCATCTCCGCAACCAACCTCATCTTTGGTACTCCCCTAAATGACGTCACGCCACTTGAAAATGAGCACAACTTTTCTAGATATTATTTGCGCACCTTGACCACAGTCTCGTCTCAGGGGATAACTGGATGTTTTGCTTTTATCACAGACGAGTTTTACAGTTAGGGAATTCCTTTGTTTTTCTTATATTCATCATTGCTTACTTGGGTGGCTGCTTCGGATTTCTGTCCTGCTTCATTTACCAGTGAGGGGTTTATGGGAAAACTTGCATTGCTAAATTATGCAATTCGGTTTTTTTTTTAAAGGGGAGGGAGGGAGGGGGGCTTCTCAGTGGCGGCCCGTGGTTGAAAATGTTAGTGCAAAATTTTCAGTTTTATTAAAAGTTAATTAACTAATTAATATTTAACTCGTTATAATTAGCATATTTTTGAACAGTAATTACTTGAGTTTTATGGGGCAAAGAAAAGAAATTATGGTTGGAAATTGTTCTTAATATCATTCTTAATGTTATAAACCTCCATCTAGTTTCTAGAATATAGAGCTTTTTTAATAGAATTTTTTAACATTGAAATTAGGAAAAAAAAATCGGAATTTTTCAAAAAACTTTTACATTTAAAAATCTAGTGAAATTAATTTTTTTCCCAATCAATTTGACTGAGGTTCAAAACATCTAATAGTTAATGCAGATTTGAATCTTCAAATCATTTTTCAAAAAGATTTTATCTAACTTCAGTTATCCCTGTTTAAATGAAGTTTCACGTTCCAAAAACGTTCCACGTTCCATAATGAGTATAAAATATTCAAATTTATTTTCAGAACAAAATAGTACTTCAAACTAATAAAATAACTCAGATGATACCATTACCTTGCCAAAATTCCATCTACAGATTATTTTAAAGCAACTATAAAACTATAAACACATTTGATCTATTTTTGCGATATTTCAAGTGTGGGTTATACACTATCTACCAATAAGTATTTGGACACCCATTGCAAATGAGGACGTCTCTTGTGGTATGGACTGGGACCCTTGACCCAATTAATGGTAGGCGCCACGCAGACGCCTACTCCACTATTCTACAAAACAAAGTGCTTCCTACGGTGTGACAATTTTACGGGTTGGATCATTGTTACTTCCAGGATGACAACGTTACTTGTCATGTTGCGAGGTCCACCATGGATTGGTATGATGACAGTGGGGTGAATTAACTGGATTGGCCTGCCCAGAGTCCAGACTTGAATCTTTTAGATCACATCTGGGACGAGTTGGACAGCCGAGCTAAGGGGTGCAGCAACCGTCTAAAATCGGGGAAAGAATTTACATGTCTTCACTAAGCCGAGTGGAGGAAAATACATCCATCATCTTTCTCCATCATCTTAACACTTATGGAAAGCATGCCCCGAAGGGTTAAGGCCGTAATTGCTTTAGGTGGAGGCTCTATCACCTATTGAAAATGAATAAATTGTGTTTATCTCTTTTATCACAGGTGTCCAATTACTTATTGGTAGATAGTATAGTTATCATATAGGGTAATGAACGCATCTTTAATACTCAAATCAATGCTTCATTTCAATTTGTACAAAATAATATTCATAACATGACATTATAAAATAAGAACAATTAATCAAATAATTCTGCTTAGTTTTGATTAAAAACAACAACATTATCTCTCGGTTTGGCCTCTAAATGCAAGCTCTTGTTTATTTAAAAACAATACTGCTTTGATGAGTAATTGCATTGTTTATTCAGAGAACTGCCTTTTTGTTTAATCCACTATATCCAGCACCTATTCCAAACGCTCTTTTTAATTCTGACAATCAAGCATGACCAACAAAACAATTTTTGTAAATAAACAAGGAAAAAGTTCATGCATTGCATATATGTAGGGTTCGAACAAGGTACCTGTGCCCGGGTGGGAGGTAATCCATATTTTGTACAGTACGCAAAAAAAAACAAAAAAAAAAACAGAACGATGGCTATATCTTCGGTTCTAATTATCGTAGAATCTTGCGGTTTGCACCAAAATGTTTTGCTTACGATTTTCTATATATCTGATGCAATTTTTTTTTCTTGAGGGACCGTTTACTAAGTAAAAGTAACGCTATCTTCGAAAATTTCAATACAAACCCTTATTTTTTATCATTTCATTCGACTCAGAATACATCATTTACCCTATAAACCAAATTTCAATGCATTATGTTGAAAAACACGTCACTTATGAGCGAAAATATTTCGACCATTTTTTGACCGATCTTCAGGGAGAATTTCCATAAAACGAAAGGTATTTTTAAGGTTCTTCTTCACAGAGGGAGAAATCGAACGGTCAATGTGGTGCGTTTCACGAAGATTAAAAAATACAAGTATTAGTCTAAAATTGCATAGAAACTACTTGGATTTATAGTGTCATGTTTAAGATTAATACAAAAATAGCAAGTAAACGCAAAAGTAACATAATTTATTTACAACATTAAAGATGTGCATTCTTCACACGAAATAAATAAAATATCGAAAACTGTAATTGCAGAAATATAACGAATACTACTGATAATTAGAAAATTAATAAATATTAAATGCAGGCATTAGTAAACAGTATTTAGCAAAGCATGAATATTTTACAGAAATATTTCACTATAAACACAAATGTAACTAGATCGTCGAAATTATTTATAAAATGAAAAAGTCACATGATTCAGTAAAATTTTTAAAGGATAACTTATTGAAATTGCTTAAAAAATGTTGTTTTAAATAAATGGAATTCAAGAAAGCAAATTAAAAAAAAAAAAAAAAAATTATAGTTAACAGAAAAAATAATTAATAATTTAAAAAACTAAAAAGCACGCTTTAATAGAAAATCAAACTAAAAAGTAGAAAATAATCAATAGATTAAAAAACTAAGAAACACGCTTTAATAGAAAAGTGAACTAAAAAGTAGAAGATAATTTTAAATAAGTTTGAAATAAGAATAGAGTGATTAACAAGAAATATTTATTTTATCGTACAAAAGCGTGGGGTGCTTTTTAAGATATTTTCATAATGGCTCTACTTTTACCAATATCTGTCATTAAATATTTACAAAAATTGACATCAAGTACGCCACGCTTTTTTACGATAAAATAAATATTTCTTGTTAATCACTATTCTTATTTCAAACTTATTTAAAATTATCTTCTACTTTTTAGTTCACTTTTCTATTAAAGCGTGTTTCTTAGTTTTTAAACTATCGGTTATACGATAACTGAACGTTATGCGATTTTCCACACATCTAGTTTACCTTGAATTAATCTTTGATAGTTTTCAAAAGTCGTCTACTATATGGTCCCTTAAAGTGAGCGTTTTTTACATTTTCTCTAAAAAATCGAGAACTAATAGTCAAAATGGAAAGAAAAAAATTATGGTGGGGGTTTTAGACTATGGTAAATCTAATGAAAGCAAAAAAAATATATGTTTCTATTCAAATTTTTTTTTAATTGCTTTATTAATTAATAATTAATTATTAAAAAAGAAATTGATTCAAAAGCTGATTGCAATTTATGTTTGGCCATTTACAAACTACCTTTTGAAAAAAAAAATTACTGAAATATATTAATTATTTAAGTATTTATGACCAAAAAACCAACTTTTTTATTTAACATTAATTTATCATTTTCTTTTTATCATTTAAATTACAAACCATTCATTAGAAAATTACGAATTTTTGTATTTCGCATTCTTTTTTAATACTGAATCCAAATATGCAATAATATTATGAGGTTGCTATTGAACTTTTTAAAGTTTGGTTCTGTTTTAATATGTAGATGACCCCTCATGATAAAAAAAAACTACATACAATTATTAAAAACCTTTCACGATTTACAACGGTACCTTTTGTTTGTTATTTCAACAATTAGAATAAAAGATATAGCCATCGTTCTGTTTTTTTTTGGGTACTGTACATATATTTTATATATATATAAAGTAGGATTTTTTCCCGAATCAATTTAATAAACACTAAAAAGTAAAAAATATTTTCAAAGAGTGGTGCACTCATTTTTTAAATGTCCTACTCTTTTATTTTTTATCAGTTAGTTAAGTAAATTTACCAAATTTAAAAACCGCTGCAAATAAAATAATGATTTTTAATGAATTTTTTTAAAAGTGTGCTTTTTATATTTTCTGTATGCTTACTTTCTTAATCGTTGATAAAAACATAAATTCTAAAATATTAATAAATTTATGAAGATTTATTGTGTGTATGCTTGCGTGTGCAGGGCCTGATCATGACAATTTGGGGCCCAAGGCCCGGACACATTCGGGGGCCCCTTTTTCAAACGCCTGATCACAATACAAATCCCAATATCTTCAGTATTATTCACAACTTCAGAGTCGACATTTGCTGATCTCACAATACATTCATTAAGATTTCCTTTAATTTTTTTTCTCTATGTTTAAAAAAAAGCTTGTTTTTTACGTATTTAAATAATGGTTTGGTTTGTTTGAATAAATATACTCTGGGATACTAACAATGGTTCAAGATCAATACAAAATGATTTTTATCAAAAGATATTTTTATGAATAAAAGATATTCACATAGCTTCGGTGAGACAAAAGTATAAGTTTACATTCAATTTCGGGGCCCCCTAAAATCATGGGCCCAAGGCCTGGGCCTTGTGGGCCTAGGCGATGATCAGGGCCTGTGCGTGTGGGTCATAGAAAGAATTAGACACTGTAGACTGTAGAGGTGTTTTTAATTAATGAATCATGTTGGTTCATATTCCGCAAATTTTTTTTTAATCGAGAAATTTTGTCTAGAATTTATGAAATATAATCTTGACAAACATCGAAAATTATTAACGATAAACTGATGAAATAAAAACAAATTCATATGAATTAGTAATTTTATCTGTACAAATAAATGTCGAAACTATAAAAGTGGAAAATTTGCTATGCCATCATTTGACGAGGTACATAGTCAAACAATTTTCTTCTCAGAGGGGCACAGGCATAAAGCTAGTTAACTATACATATAAATTATTTAAAGTAGAGCTATTAAGATTTTTTTATGTTATTAAAATATGTAAGTTTAAATCCTTTAATCAAATTTGAATAAAGTAAATTGCTATCATATAATAACTGCATAAATAATATATCAGTGACATAATAATTAATTGAAAATACATTACTCAATACATTTAAATAATTGAAAAACATGATTAATTAAATCATTTCCTTTTGAAGTATCATACAGAAAACAAATGGCGATCCCATATTCTGTTTTGGAATTGAATCCAGTTGAATTAAAATTTTCGCAGAAATTGTGGCAAACGATTTAAAGTTCTTTGTTTTCTTTTCATTTCTAATTAGAGGCCTAAAGTCAGCCTTTTGGCCTTGCCATTGACTCATCTCCACAGCTTCCACAAGAGTCTCACCTTGCAAAGAAGACATGCCTTCTCTTTCAATTGATCTGGATCATTGGAAGTTCCTTTGTTAGTGCATTTTTGGAATTAGTATTAATTATGAGTGAATATTAATGAAATTTTAATCAGTAGTTGATTATTATTTCGAATAATTTTTATCATTTTGGATTTGAGCTGCCTCATTTCATGATATTTGATTTGCTACTACCCTGCGACAAAAGCATACAACATATCTAATACGTAGCAAGTATGCACACGATATTTCATCTAAACAAATTTTAGTTATATCCTAAGAAATGGGCAATCATTAGTGATTCATTAAATTCTCAGGTAGATGGAACCACTAAATGAAAATCTAAGCAGATGCTAAGTATGCTAAGCAGATGCTAGTACTAAAGTAGAGATTTAGTTTTAGTGTTTAAAAGTGAGATAATATATAGCTTAAATTGCTTGAAATTTAATGGGGGGTTTTGCCAATTACGATTCTCACCAGGAAATTACCCATAATCAGCCCTTTCAAGCTCACAATTTTGAAATCTGCTTCAAAAATCGATATAATTAACGTGCCGTTTCTCTACACTTAAGTCAACCCAGGTAGTATAAGAAAATTGGTATATGTCGGAATCAGGGATTCTGGAGGATTTGCCAATTCTGACAGAAATGCGAGCATCGTTCATAAATGTATGATTTTTGAAAAATAAACACGGCAAAAATATCACAAAACATATTCTTGACCTCTGTCCTTTCTTATAAATTAAATATTTCCATTTTAAAACTGTGCATCGACATTTCAAAACTTCTAGTATATTTTATCCAGCATTGGGGGGGAGGGAGGGAGAATTGCCCAATGTCAGTTGATGTTGACCAAAGTTGATGTGCTACTGGGGAATTAACTGTCCTATTCAAACACATAATACATACATTTCATTATCCGTTAAGTTACTCACTGAAATGACATTCAAATATTATATTCTACTCTGAAGCAAATTTAATCTAATGAATCTTTGTAGCAATGAGAACAGAAGTTTTCAAAAATTAAAATTGATGCAGTACTATTTGATAAAAATCCACATGAATGTAAATGTGTATAGTCAACTACGGTAATTGAAAACGATATTCTAAATCCGATTGATTTATGCTCTTTTTCAAAAATTAAACCTAATACTAAATCTAAAAAAATCCATATTAATTGTTTACACAATATCTATAATATCCAATTTTATTAGATAATACATGCAATGATATTGTTCGTGTATTTTCTGAAATATATTTTTTAAAAATATTTCCCATTTAATTTCTACAATTTTAAGCGTATGCATTCACACTTATATAGAAAATTTCGAGACAATTTTTTCCCCACTGTATAATGTGTTCTCTTGCCTTGAGTTTTTGTTGTTCGTGAGGCATTACTCGTGACAAGCATAAAATCTGTAACAAAATAATGATAATAATCATAATAATACTACTACTACTACTACTACTACTACTACTACTACTACTACTACTACTACTACTACTAATAATAATAATAATAATAATAATAATAATAATAATAATAATAATAATAATAATAATAATAACAATAATAATAATAATAATAATAATAATAATAATAATAGTAATAATAATGATGATGATGATAATGATAATGATGATGATAATGAATAATAATAATGATAATAAATAATAATAATTATAATAATAATGATGATGATGATGATGATAATAATAAATAATAATGATGATATGATGATGATAATAATAAATAATAATGATGATGATGATGATAATGATGATGATGATAATAATAATAATAATAATAATAATAAATAATAATAATAATAATAAATAATAATAATAATAATAATAATAATAATAATAATAATAATAATAATAATAATAATAAATAATAATAATAATAAAAATAAATAATAATAATAATTACAATAATAATAAAATACTTGAATGCCTCTTTACTATTAAGGACCAGAATTAAAACTATAGTAGAGCGGCTAGAGGGAAAAAAACTGCACTTCGTGAAACAAGTCTGTAATTTTGCACATTGATAGATAATGTCATTCTAATCATTTTCAAAAGTGGGGCCACTCGGATTTCACTTCCGGTCGAGGTTTTATACTACTTCAAAGTTGGACCTAAAATATGCCTTTATTTTCAATATAAACCGTAAATTGTAGGTTCACGGTCAAAAATATGAACTCTATTAACACGTATAATATGTTAAACAGTTAGGCTTGCATTAAAGAATAAAAAAAAATGTTAAATTTCAACCAGAAGTCGTTAAGATTTCGACCGGAAGTCTATCCCTAATCGACACCAACAGCTTGAAATACACACATAAAACACATTCTGTATATAAAAGGGTTGATTTCGATAACGTACCAAATGGAAATATTCCACTCGGATATTACTTCCGGTTGAGGTTTTAAACTTTTTTTCAGAGTTTGGCTTAGTAATGGCCATTTTTAATACTCCCCCTTCAAATAAAGGGTCACTTTTAGAAACTAATATACTTCTTTCATGCTCTATATAACAAATTATAAGAATGAATATGCTAAATTTAAAATGAAAAATTTCAACCGGAAGTGACTGAAATTCCGACCGGAAATCAACGCATAAGCAAATTACAGAGCTTACACCGAATTTTTTTCTTATTAGAGCGGCTAGAGAAAAAAACTGCATTTCGTGAAACAACTCTGTAATTTTGGAACATTGATAGAATATATCATTCTAATCATTTTACGAAGTGGAGCCACTCGGATTTCACTTTCGGTCCAGTTTTTATACTTGTTCAAAGTTAGGCATAAAATATTCGTTTTTATCAATAAAAATAGTTATATGTGGGGTCATAACCAAAATCATGTACTTAAAAGACGTGTGTAATATGTTAAATATAGATAAAGGGTTAAAAAAAAAATAGTAAAAAATGTTCAATCGGAAGTGATAAGCATTTTGACCGAAAGTCTATCTTTAACAGCTGAAACTACATGTATGAAACATATGCTATCAATAAAAAGGAAATTCTGGTGATGTTTTATGATAAACTAAATTTAAAAAGATACTTCTGGTCGAGGTTTTAGATTTGTTAAGTTAAGACTTAAAAATGTGCTTCTCTATATTTTACCATCTTCTTATAAAGGGTCACTGTTAAAAACACTTAATACTTCATGTTGTTACATCTAATTATAAGGATGGATATCCTGAACATGAAATGGAAAACTTCAACTGGAAATGACTGAAATTCCGACCGGAAGTCTACTTATAAGGAACTGATACTGCTTTTATACCAATACCTTTATGTATCACGGGGATATCCTCTCAGATAGCCGGAAGATTTCTTATGTTAAGTATAAAATGGTAAATTTCAACAGAAATGACTGGAATTCCGACCTGAAGTTCTCTTGTACCAATTTTTTTCAATACAATTAAAATATAACCAAAATATAAATCTCAGTAGTTGCAATCCTCTCAAATATGGACTAAGACAGGAGATTATTTTTTAAGGGATACGAATCGCACTCTCCTTTTTTTTTGGGGGGGGGGGGGGATGAGGAAGTTGAACATTTTATTTTTTTCATTGATCATATTTTCAGATATTTAATTGTATTTTAGACTCGGATTTGGCTATCTGAGACGATATTACTGTAATACTTATATGTATTGGTATATGGGCAGTATCAGTTCATTATAAGCAGACACTCACTTCAGATGGAAAATTTTCATTTTACATCCAGCAATCCATCCTTATAATTTGATGTAACAACATGCAATATCAATAATTTTTAATTGTGACCCTTTCTATGAAGGTGGTGAAATTTAAAGAAGCGCATTTTTTAAGTCTAACTTTAAATAAGTCTAAAACTTCAACCGGAAGTCACTTTTTAGCTTTAGTTCATTATAAAATGACACCAAAATTCCATTTTTATTGGCAGCATATGTTCAAACGTGTAGTTTAAGCTGTTATAGACTTCCGGTCGAAAGCGATTCACTTCCGACTAATCTTTTTTTTTTTTTTTTTTTTAATCTCTCCTCCAAATCTAATAATTGAACATATTACACGTGTCTATAGAGTTCATGGTTTAGCAATGATCCCGCATATAATTATTTTTATGGATATAAATGAACATTTTGTGCCTAACTTTGAACTAGAATAAAAACTCGACCTGAAATCTAAATTTCTCCACATCTTAAAATGATCAGAATTACACATTTTGTGAATGTGCACAATTACTGACTTGTTTCACGAAATGCAGTTTTTTCCCTCTAGCCGCGCTATTATATTGGTAAATGGGCAATATCAGTTCTTTAAAAGCAAACTTCAAGTCACTTCCGGTTGAAATGTTCCATTTTATATCCATCCTTATAATTTGATGTAATAACATGTAGTTTTAACAGTTTTTAATTGTGACCGTTTATAGTTTATATGAAGGTGGTATAATTTAAAAGAGTGCATTTTTAAGTCTAACTTTAACGAAGTCTAAAACTTCGACCGGAAGTCGTTTTTTAATTTTAGTTTATCATAAAACATCACTAAAATTCTCTTTTTAATGATAACATATGTTTCATAGATGAAGTTTGAGCTGTTGGATACAGTTTTAGTTGTTATAGATAGACTTCCGGTCGAATGTAAATCACTTCCGGTTGAATTTTTTACTACTTTTTTTAATCTTTCATCTATACCTTGAAATTTAACATATTACACATGTCCATAAAAATCATGATTTGGCTGCAACCCCACATATATTTATTTTTATTGATAAAAAGGAACATTTTACGCCTAACTTTGAACTAGTATAAAAACTCGACCGGAAGTGAAGTGTCTCCACTTCTTAAAATGATCAGAATGGCATATTCAATCAGTGTGCAGAATTACAGACTTGTTTCACGAAGTGCAGTTTTCGGCTATTTTTTGGCGTTAAGCCGCTTTTCTAATACGTATATAGATATTTTACGAACTTCCGGTCGTAACTTGCTTTCTAATTTTGGTATATATTTAATATATTATAATATTTTTATTTGATAAGTTTTATAATATATTAAATTAACCCTTTTATAAATGGAATATGTTTTATATATATATAGTTCAAGTTGTTGGAGTTGAATAGGGATACACTTCCGGTCGAAATATTAATAGCTTCCGGTTGAAATTTTAATTTTTTTTTATTCTCTAATAAAAGACTAACTATTTAACATATTATACGTGTTAATAGAGTTCATATTTTTGGCCGTGAACCTATAATTTATGCTTTTTATTAAAAAAAAACCCCGCATATTTTATGCCTAACTTTGAAGTAGTATAAAATCTCGACCGGAAGTGAAATCCGAGTGGCCCCACTTCTTAAAATGATTAGAATGACATTATCTATCGATGTGCAAAATTGCAGACTTGTTTCACAAAGTGCAGTTTTCGGCTATTTTTTGGCGCCTAGCCGCTCTACTACTAACGTGTGTCACTGTTTTCGCGTCCTCCCAAAACACAGAAAATTGTCCCACTAACTGGTTATTTTGTAGACTATTATAGCCGCCAACAAAAGGGTGGAATGTTTCTTTTAATTTTTTTTCATCAATGTGTCTTTTTACGACGATTGCGAGTTGGTAGGAATTAAAAGAAAGCTTGAAGGAAGACCGCCCAGTCAGTTGCAGAAGTCCTTGTCTTGCCTCACACAAGAACAATAAAATAGATCCCTTTGCGGTAGAGTGTCGAATGTTATATACCCCTCAAAAACTTTTTTCATACATTGTCGCTGAATCATTTAAGTGCTAATTAATTCCTGGGAAGTACTATTGCTTTTTTACTACAGAATTCATCGCTGCCAATCTGTTGTGTTCTTTATAGTCCATATCATATAATTAAAGAAGGGAAGAGGTCATCTCTGTTCCCGTTCGATTACTATTAGTAGTTGAAAAAAGTGTTACGAGATGGGAATTAGGATGTTGTCGGTTGTTGGGAGGTATTTGGTTGTCGAGGATTGGTGCTGTTGTCAGTATTCGTGCAAAAAATCATAATAATTATTGAAAAATATAGGCAATATTTGTGATGTTTCACTAAATTACGTAAATAAAAATTAAACCACATCTCATACCAGATAAAAATCTAACTTTTTTCCCCGATGGAAAGGACGAGAGGGGGGTAAGAGGGGAGCCTGCCCCCTTCCCAATGGCACAGCCACCTATGTGCTTACCGATCAAAATTATACTTCTTTTTTCCTTATTGAAGTCGTGCCAAAGACCCTCCTCCACGTTTCTTCAAGCATAACAGTAACCTTCATTGGCTGACGCATTGACGCAACACTGAAAAACAAAAGGACCTCCTCACAAAGGCTATGCCGTGATTCATCATGGAGGCTTCAGTGAGGATTCATTCACCTTCACGCAACAAAAGTTGGAATGTTTAATCCAGTCATGGGAGACCTGGTCTTTGGTAGCATCAAAAAGCAAATTATCTCTATACAACTCAACTCGGGGTTAAAACGTGACCTCCGAGAAAAAGGTTAAACTCGTGCCTGAAATGAATTCTCCGGCTTCTGGAAGCCTGCTTTGTGATTAAAAGTGATGATTGAAAAAAAAAAGTTGCAGCGATTTAAAGGAACAGTATAGATGAAAATTTTATTTTTCCGTGAACCAAGACTTTTGATAAAAACAAACAAACTAGGGGTGTGGAATATCGCACAACTTCCAATTGCATTATAATATTGGTTATTGCATTCAAATTTGATATTGTATTATTTACTATTTTCATATTTTCACTCATCTCTCCAGTTTGACAATATTTATGCATGGGCAAAAAAAAAATCGCCAAAAATGGCGAAATTGGCGATGTTATTCGATAGACATTACATTGTCGTTTTGTGTACAAAATTAATTGTTGATGGGTTATGCTCAAGAACAGAGAGCTCTATGTTAAAGGCACTCGTTTTTCAACTTTATACGCTTTTATCGCATTTCTACGGGAAATTCGGAGGTGGGAATGATTAGATTAGATTGCCCAGACAGGAGAACTCACCCTTGCGGGTTTGGAGCCTTTGAACCTCCGGAAGAAAGCGACATCCCAGCCTGAGAGGACGATTCCCCGAGCGTCCCGCCCTGCCGGAACAGCTTTATTTAAAATCAGGTAAGTTTTTACATTGGTGTCTATTATATATATGAATGTATTATTTATGGTTGACATCAAGGAAAGCAATTCTTCTTTCTAACAATAACAATTAACAAACTAAATAAGGAATGATGAACAATAAATACACTTTTAAACAATATATTGAAGTTAATTGTCGAACATTGAAAAATAAATTTACTTTTAAACAACACATTGATAACAACACAACAGAATATTATAGGGGACACAAATTTTTATATAAAAAAACTTTAATAGTTTTTGCCCATTTATATGTTTCAATACAAAAACAGTTTGCATATTATTGTTAATTATTATTATTATTTTTTTTAAAGATTTCCCAGCACAATCTGGATCCGATGTACTTTATTAATTAAATTCTGTTGTATATGTAAGTTTTTTGTTAAGTAAATATAGATACATTTTTCATTTTTTTTCTATCTGTTGTACCCTTTTTTCTTTTTTAGTTTTTGAAGTCCCGGATCTGTTGTGCTGGGAAGAAAAATATATTTTGATTTAATTAAATAAACTGGGCTCCCCTTATTATAATAAACATTTTGCTAAACTAAAGGTCGAATATCTAAGTTCAATTTCACATAAATAAAATAGTTATATTCGTTTATTCCCAAACATTCCATTAAAAGAACAGAAATAATTAAATAATTAAAAAAAGAAGAGTTAAAAAAAGTATCCTTTAAGTACACCCTTAATTAAAATTGGATTTTTAAAGTATAATGAGTTAATTCGAGGCCCGAAAAATTAAAATTCTGAAAATTTAATAAGATTTAAATTACAAAAATGTTTCCCATTAGGAATAGTCTCGAACGCAGGTATTGATTGAAGCAGTTCGAGCTCAACTTTACCCGGACGGGTTCGATGCGCTCGATGATAGTAATGATTAAAAATGGCAAGCGCCGATAACTGATCAAGACTTTACGGCTCGATCGGCAAGGCATCGCATCAGTGTGTTGATGTTTTTTGGATCGAAAACCGGCGGTGATGAATTTATTGAAGTTAATGATATATGCTGATATATGCAAATTAGACATTAGAAAATTGGAATTTACACGCTACTAGTTACTAGCTTGACAGCCTGTCAATCGGCTGGAAAATTACTGGAACCAGATGGCTGGAGTTTTGGTTTACTGGTGCTTTCTGTTTACATGGTACCAACCGACTGGAACATTACGGGAATTGTGGGAGGAAAATTTGCAGACGATCTTGTTTTCTTTTTGACTCGCGGAAGCTGTTGATTTTGTTTTTTTCATTCTTATTCCAAACATGGCGGGATTAAGAGACAGAATTGCTATTAAAAAAGACAAGGCGCTCCTTTTCTCTACTTTTAAGCTATGAGCTTTTGGATATAATGCGCCCATGATCTGCAAATGAAGACCAGAAAAATATAAAATATATAAAATCTAAAATATATGAAATCTAAATATATAATAAAAAATATTATTAAAAATATAAATTAAATTACATTGATTACAGTTTAAATAATTTATTATTCAAAGTGTTTTTGTAAGGTTTCTCACTTAAGTTTGTATTTATATATAATAGTAAATTGAGGAACATAAAAAAGTTGTATTGGTTATTGTTCATTATGTTTCATTCAAGTTCATTATGCTATTGTTTATTATATTGTAAACTATAGATTACAAAATTGTAACAAATTTAAGAATTGTAATCTTTTTACATTAAAATATTTAATTTTTTTTTTTTTTTTTTATTAATTACAATATTACCGAATGTTTCTTTTTCTTTTCCCATATCATTGAACAAAGGCAGCGAAGTTTTATAAGAAAAATCTGTTCTCCCGTCACTGGCTTTACTTCTTTTAATTTTCGTCAATATCAATTAATCCGAAGACCACAACGTTTTAATTTTTTTTCCTTCCCTCATGAGCATATATTAGCTTTTTTAAGTTTCTTTTTTAAAGCGATGTAAATATTGGAGAAAAGGGCCATGATTGGTTTGAAAAAAAAAATAAGGTTTCTATCGGTGATTTGAATTGTATTTAATGCTTTTGGTAAAAAGGATTTCACTCTGTTGTTGCCATTGCTGAAACTTGTTCTCCATATCCTTTGCCCCCATTTTTTAAGTGAGGATTTACAACTGTATTGAAGAAATTAATAGGGGATTGGTAGATTGTATGGAGTGCCAGATGCGGTCCCCATTTTTGCATGGAGGTCCGCAGTTTTGTTGCCAAGATCTCCGATGTGAGCTTTGATCCAATAGAGGTTGAAATGATTTTTGTAGTTATCCAGGGTATTTTTGAAGTTAAATAAAATTTCAGATTTATTGTCGGTGCTAGTCAGCTACTCGATTGAAAACCTGCAATCTGTAAAGTCAATCATCTTGTGTGTGTGGAAAAAATTCATAATTATTCTTTTTATTTCATATTTTTTTTTTATTTTTTTATTTTTAGTTTTTATTCATTTGGACTTAAACATCACATTAAAATTAAAGTTAATTAGCATTAAGTTGGGCTTTATTCTATCTGAGTTACATTAAAAACTACAAACTACATAAATATGCATTTAAAAAAAAAAAAATTATAAGCAGAGGGGGCTAGTAAGTTAAGGAAATTATAACTTTAATATGTTCTTTTAATATAGACCAATTTTAACAAGAGAGAGAGTTTGTCAGCAATGGGATGTAGTTTTAGCGGAGGGTTTGTTAAATCGTGGGTGAGCGTGACATGGGGGGGGGGGGAGGGTTAAGAAAAGTCAATATTTTGCGTGTTCTAATAATACTTTTATTAATTTTCTTTCTCGAGTTTTACCTTAAAAACTCTCACTTTCATAAAACAAATACTAACAAATTGTTTTATAATATATTTGATTTATTTTATCTGTAATAATTTTTTCATAAATTGTCATCAATTACATATCATAATTGTTAATTATATATCATAATTGTTAATTATATAACATAATTTTTAATTATATATCATAATTGTAAATTATATATTATAATTGTTAATTATATATTATAATTGTTAATTATATATCATAATTGTTAATTATATATCATAAGTGTTAATTATATATCATAATTGTTCATTATACATCATAATTGTTCATTACATATCATAATTGTTAATTAGATACCGTAATTGTTAATTATATATTATAATTGTGAATTATATATTATAATTGTGAATTATATATTATAATTGTTAATTATATATCATAATTGTTAATTATATATCATAAGTGTTAATTATATATCATAATTGTTAATTATATATCATAATTGTTAATTATACATCATAATTGTTCATTATATATCATAATTGTTAATTAGATATCATAATTGTTAATTATACATCATAATTGTTCATTATATATCATAATTGTTAATTATATATCATAATTGTTCATTATATATATTATAATTGATTTCAATTGTCTAAAAATATTATGTAATATGTCTGATTTCTAAATCTTAGTTTAAAATCCATGTAATAGTTTTATGATATGTTACAGAGCTTTTTTGTCATTTTAACTTTAAAAAATATCCCTTTTATAAAAAAAAGTATTGCAAATGCTGATTTTTAAATTTGCCATTTAAAAAACAGGTAAAAACTGCTATGAAAATGTAAATATTCAGTTTAATGATAAGTATAAATATGTAATTAGGTTAAAAGTTCAGGCTACAAGTATAACACAGGTTAAAAATAGTTATTTTGTAATTCTTCTATTTATATTCATACGGAACAATACTTTATACTACTATTGCAATGTAAGTTTTAAAAAAATCAATATACCATCAATATACAGATGAAATGATTTTAAATTAATTATTGGTGCCCGTGATCCAACTAGGGACTTTTTGCAAAACCAACACTATATGCATTACGACACAGAGTGAACCGTAGAGAGAGTAATTAATAAATGTAGCATGACTTTTTTTTCTTCTTTTTTAACTTAAAAGAAAATAAATTTCAAATTATCGGTTAACATTTAATATCATTTTGTTTAGTCAAAACCTTTAATGAGTATTTTAAAATTAGCATTTAATAATATTACATGATACAACAAGAATTTTTTTTTTTTTACTTTCATGAGAAGCTTTACTAAAATAGATATTTTTTTTTCTTTCTCGCCCCTTACACTTTACTCTCTAATAGTTTAAAAATCGATTTTTTAAAAAGCAACTTGATGTTAAATGACTCAAAATTAATTGAAAAGCTTTAAAAAAAATTATTAACCTTAACGACTTTTCTTATATTTAAAAAAAAAAAAAAAAAAAAAAATGTAATTGGCCTACGAAAACATAATTTTTATAAGTAAAAATTGAAGGTATAAATATGTTCTTCAATGTTATACAAAGCATACATTTATAAGAAAACCGTTCTATTTTTATACCGGAAAAACATCAACTTACTTTTTTAAAAATCTGTTTTTTAATATTTTTGAGCCGATGAAGCAGGTTTCAACATTTAACATAGCCGAAACTTTTTAAAATCTACTTTTTCACCAATTGGCAACTTTTTAGAGGTTCCCTTTAAGGAAATTCAAACACCGATTTCTTGTGACTACCCTACTGTACAGTCTTAATAATTAAAAAGTTTTATTGAAATTAAATCAGTACCAGCAGGGGTGATGCAAGAAACTTTTTAGCCTCAAGCAAGAGCAATAAAAATGACTTATGACAATACCGTCCCCTCCCGTCCATATTAAGGGACCCAAACTTCAGGACAGAAATTCATGTTACATGAAATGTAAGTATATTATATAAATGTTTTAAATATTAAAATTTGTTAAACTGTTTCTCACCCCAAAATTTGATACATGACAATTTGTCGGCAGAAGTAAAAAAAAAAAAAAAATAATTTAAAATTATTGAATTCATTGATTACATTTTTCAATTCAATTACAATCACTGAACTAAATATGAGTAAAAACTAAATCACTTAAATAAATACGAGAAAAAAACTAAGTAAAAAAATAAGCAAAAGTTGCATTTAGGATAAATCATGATCGTGGACTAACCCGAGTTCAGTTGCCCAATTTTTTAGCGGATACTGAATTTTCCATACAGTTTCAAATAATTATATGAATTTACACAGTTTAAGGATTTTTGTCAAATTTTAATCTGTAAGATTAGGATGATTGGTTGTTTCCAGATTAAATGGCACTGTCAGCAACATGAAGGCTATAATGTGCCGAAACATTCGTCATTAGACAAGCCAACTTACATTTACAAACACCCATGCCCAACACGGGACTCGAACTCTCAACCTCGTGGTCTAGAAGCTAGCACGCTAACCATTATACCGTTTGGTCGGTCTGTAAGATTAGGAACAAATAAAATTTTTGAACAAATTAGAGTCGGGACCATCACTCATATTTCAAATACACTATACTTCTGTTTCCTACTTTGAAATTTGGCATGAATTGGTATAATTTAAAATTTGCTTTTACTTATTTTCATTTAAAATATTTAAAAAAAAAATTCCACCCGGAAAACACTTTTGAAATTCAGATTATTCTCAGTTATTCAGAAGCATAATATATTACGAAACATTTGAAAACAACGAATTTTTCTAGTACATATTTTCGAATGCAACGCCCTAAAGACAGCATATCAAAGTTGCAATGCATATTAAAGTTATCCCCTTCCCCTAAAAGTGACTTTGGATTTTGTAATGCGAATTCATAGCTCTGATACTGTGTGTGAAACCCCCATCCTGAGAACCGCCTTAAAATCCAGGTTATACTCAACTTAACAGTTAAAAAACAATAAACAGAACGGTAAATTGGAGACAAAGAATGATTAGGAACTTTTCCCTCAAACAGGAAATAGTTCGTAACGTACCTACCTCTCCTCCATGACACGGTCCACTACGTACAACAGCTCCTCCTTCTGAGAATGATGTATTTCGTGTACGTCTCCATATCCACAGAATAGATATCCAGTTAAACTAAACATAGAAATAAGTTGTTTTTTTTATAACGTCTCACACAAACACTACCGTGATGCAAAAAGATGGCCGTTATCGAGACCTTACAGATGGTAATAGTTTGCCCGCATCATTTGACGGGTAGAAGGGGGGGGGGGGGTTAAAACTAAAATGGTGTAAGTCAAATTTTAGACAATTCTGACTTCAGTCCAGAAATATAATCGAGAGATGCTAAACTGTTAAAAGAAAAAGTGAACTAAGTAATAGCCTCCAAAGTGCGCTACCAGGTGGAAGCACGATATGGGTATGTAAACAAATCAGATGGTTCGTTAACCCATTAATGCCTGACATTTTTGTTTTTTTTAAATGTTACTGAAGACCATATGAAAACGTTTTCCATTTATAACTAGTCACAGCTTTCTCCTCTAAGATTTCAAAATGGCTGCCAAAAGAGCAATTGGGTGTTGCCACTTATGCAAGAGAGTAAAAAACTTAGAACTAAATATTATTCAATAAAAGTGGGGTGGCCCTAGGTACACAAGTTTCCCCTACATTCAATTTAAGTCTTCAACATGCAAAAATTTTGGTATTATACCGCGTTCACGATTAAAAATAGTCTATTTATCCACAAAAGAATACACAAAATGGGAGGCGGGAAAGGAAAATAGTTAGAGTTAGGGACTAGACGCCGTGAAGACAATCTGCTCGCCAACATCCAATGATCTTGGCACCATACATGCTCGCCAAATCTTACAGACTTTTTCTCCCTACAGGGTTGCTGGACTGAACTTACCAGCAAATTTTTCTTGTGGAGAGTTGTGTGATTATAGGAGAAGGGGGAGGGGGGGAATATATAACACTAAAAAAATAAACCATTTACGTTACTTCGGATATATTTTGGTGCATCGGATATATCTGAGTTCACAAGGGCTAAAAAGCTATTCAAAACACATCATTGGATTAAAATATTTTTTTATAACAACATTGCAAAAAAATTAAACTTTTTTTTAATAATTTTGAATAAAAAAATCATGGCGAAAATAGCAGTTTTTCACGAGGAGTGCGGGAAAGTAACTTTTTCGCACAAGCGTGAAAAAGTATTTTTTTACACACCTCGTGCTCAAATATTACATAGTCTTGGTATTGAAAATGACATATTTTCAGAAGAAATTCATTGACTCGAGTTGACATTAATAAACATGTGTATTAAAATATTTTTTTGTACGTGATTATAAAAAATACTGTATGCAACACGTAAGAAAATACTTTTTCAAACTCGGTAAATTATTTGACTCGTGCTATCGCACTCGTCAAATAAGCGTTTTACCTTGTTTGAAAAAGTATTACTGTCCCAACTAGATTCATAAATAACTATTTTTTTTTAAGCATTTTTAATACTTATAAGAGAAGAGTGATGAAATCTTATTTAGAAATGGGTGCCGGCAGGATTATTTGCAAGGGAGTTCAGGGTTAATTTTATTATAATATAATAACAGATTAATCTTGAACTTTCAAACGGCAACTTCACTGACGGTTGCCATGTTTAACAAGAGCGTAGCCAGGGGGAAGGATATGGAGATATGCCCCCATCCGAATTTTTTTTGTTTACTTTTAGAACATAAAAATGAAGCCCACCTGATGGTTGTGGGGTTAGAGCTCTGGCCTCGCATGCCGAAGGTGCCGGGTTCGAACCCTGAGTTAGATATGATTCGGAATCCACGTTAAGCTGTAGATCGCCGCCTGATTAGCAGTTATTGTGCATAAAAAATAGTTCGTTGAGCGTACAAACCAACCAATAAACCATAAAAATCAAAGGAATTTGTTGTTTAAAATGGTAAATTTATCTTAAATGTTAAATTTCTAAATATATGTAGAAATGAGTACCTGTTATTTCGATTACAAATACATATACATGAGGCATCAACAACAAAATGGATTATTATTGTTTGTTTTGAATATCCCCTCCCGAAATTTTTTTCTGGCTACGCCCCTGATGTTTACAGTAACCACAAGTTATGGCAAATAGTAGTTTTCGAACAATGTGCTTTGCTTTCTCCATTTATAAATCAGGGCTTAATTGCCGTACAGATAGACGGGACACCAGTCTAAGGCCTATTTTTTCGTTATTTTAATAATTAAATTATTAATTTTAATAATTTATCTATTTTATTATATAAATATTCATATTCAATAATTAGTTTCAATATCTAAATAGTTTAATTTATTAATTTTAATTAAAATGTTTTAATAATTCATTTAATTAAATTTTCTCCGTCTCTACTATTTATATCTCTTATTTTTGTGAATTTGGTTTCCATTAACCATTGATAGTTTGTTATAAAAACCAAAACATAGAAATCTAAATTGCAAAATAAAGAATGTCTAGGTAAATAACTAGTTTTTTATTAAAAAATGGCATCCGAAATATTCATATATATATCTAACCTTAAATCAAAAAAAAAAAAAAAAAAAAAAAAAACTTGAAAAATTAAAATTCCGTACGATGCCAAGAGACGAGTGTTTGTTGGCGAGCATAACGTCTTTACAGCGCCAAAATGGATTGAAAGCCTATGAGCAGGTAAAGCTTTACCGTCTAGTAGGAGACTGACCCACCCTCAACGGGGTCGAAGTATCAACTGTTTTTCTCAGGCAGTTAGTGACATTCCTACCGTAAGAACTTGTTCAAAGAGTGTGCTGTTTCAACCAAAAATCAGTCCTTCTCCTCCCGTATATATATAATATGTGTGATAATGTGGTGCCAGCAAAGCATTTAACTAACATTCAACACCCATGAATGATAAAAAAAAATCCAAAAAAAATCAGGAGCTAAGAGAAAGGACTAAAGTTGCTAGGTGTTAAGTGTGGTAGCTGTTTTGATGAGGACTACAAGCGAAGACACGAACTTAACGTACAAGCAGGGAACGGTTGGAGAGCCAGTGAATCCATTTGAAGCTACACGCAAAATAAAAGTTGTGGTAAGTAAATCTGTAATATTTACCCCTCTTTTTTTATTATAGTGCGCTACATGGCATCCTTATTTGCAGGGCAGAGTCAGTGGCGGTCTGCGCTCAAAAATGTTACTGCAGCCGGAATAGTGACTCCCCCCCCCCCCCCAACTTCCCACATTCATTCCTGAATGGAAATTCCTATAATCTTAATTACTTAAAGTTTCCTTTCAATATTTACAAAATGATATGAAAAATAAAAAATAACATTTTAACTTACTTATAACAGGGCTCCATGTTTGAAAATGGTTTAATTACAAGTTTTAGTATTTTCAATTACAAGTTTATTATATACAGTTGTTAAGTGTTTTTTATTCAATTATAACAAAATCTCCGGGATGTTTCCTAAGGCGTGGAAAAGGGGGGGGGGGGGGTCCTGATCATAAAAATCCTCCTCCTTGCTGCTTCTACGCGAAACGTCCCCTAAACGAAAATGGAAAAAGTTGTGAAAAACGAACAAGTCAATTCTCATTGTTTTTATTAAGAAGTTCGAAATTATATGCCCGAGTAGTTTTATGTAAAGTAGTTTAATATAATGTAAATAGTAAAAAATATTCAGCGAGGGAGGGGGGGGTTTGAACCCCTTTATAAAACCCTCACCAGGAATGACCCTGGCTTGGTGGGATGCCGGACATCTCATCCCTCGGACAAGTCGCCACCGGAGAACTCGACCGCGAACATCTCATCCCTCGGACAAGTCGCCACCGGAGAACTCGACCCCGGACATCTCATCCCCCGGACATCTCACCACCGGACATCTCGCCACCGGACAAGTCCCCACCAAGAAGGCGCGGATCGAGGGTGTTGTGTGGGGAAAGCGATGTTCTTACCAGGAACTGTCGTAGCTGAATGGTGGGACTTGCGTACGTATACAAGTAGGCACAATATTGAAGTTATCTTTTAACCCCTCCTCCCTGCTGAACATCGATGGTGTTATTTAAATATTAACGAAATACTATTTTATTACAGTCTTGATTAAATTAATGTTAATTCAAGGTATTAATATTTTTAATAATATATGAGTTATTAAAATATGGAATTGTTATACTTAGGATCTTTTTTTTTCCCTTTTTTTTTTCTTGGCGTAGAGACGTTTCGTTTTGACAAAAGAGATGTAGTAGTATCGAGAATATAAAGACACTTCGTATATTTAATATGATGCAAGGTAAAACTGATGTGTCAGATGATTGTCAGGCGTGGATCTGGAGATATATATTAGGAGCGAAGGAGGTGCGTGTTGCATATGAAGAAAGTTTTTATTAATATCTTTAGTAAGTAATAAGTTAGTAAAGTATGGAATTTGTATATTCCGGATATTTATTTTCTTTCTTTTTTTGACTTAGATGAAAGGAGATTTAATAGTATCGAGAATATATAGACACATCATGTGTTAGATATCATAAAGGGTAAGACTGATGTCTCACAGGTAACAGTCAGGCGCGGATATAGAGAGGCGGAGGTGCGCGTTGCGTACATATGGAGAAAGTTTTTATTAATATCTTTAATAAGTTATTAAAATATGGAATTGTTATATTTCGGATTTTTTTTTTCTTCCTTTCTTGAAGTATAGACGTTTGTTTTTAACGAAAGAGATTTGGTAGTATCGAGAATATATAGAAACTTTGTATATTTGATATGATGCAGGGTAAGAGTGATGTGTCAGATGGTTGTCAGGCGCAGATCTAGAGATATATATTAGGAGAGGCGGATGTGCGCGTTGCGTACATAAGGAGAAAGTTATTGTTAATATCTTTAATAAATCATTCAAATATGGAATTGTTATATTGTGGATATTTTTTTCTTTCTAGACGTATAGATGTTTCTTTTTGACGAAAGAGATTTGGTAGTATAGAGAATATATAGAAACTTTGTATATTTGATATGATGGAGGGTAAGAGTGATGTGTCAGATGGTTGTCAGGCGCAGATCATGAGATATATATTAGGAGAGGCGGGAGTGCGTGTTGCGTGCATATGGGGAAAGTTTTTATTATAATCTTTAAAAAGTTTTTAAAATATGGAATTGTTATATTGCGGATATTTTTTTTTCTTTCTTGACATATAGACGTTTCTTTTTGAAAAAAGAGATTTGGTAGTATCGAGAATATATAAAATCTCTGTATATAAGATATGATGCATGGTAAGAGTGATGTGTCAGATGGCTGTCAGGAGCGGATCTAGTGATATATATTAGGAGAGGCGGGGGTGCGTGTTAGGTAAATATGGGGAAAGTTTTTATTAATATCTTTAATAAGTTATTAAAATATGGAATTGTTATATTGCGCATATTTTTTTTCTTTCTAGACGTATAGATGTTTCTTTTTGACGAAAGAGATTTGGTAGTATCGAGAATATATAGACACTTTGTATATTTGATATGATGGAGGGTAAGAGTGGTGTGTCAGATGGTTGTCAGGCGCAGATCTGGAGACAAATATTAGGTGAGGCGGGGGTGCGTGTTGCGTACATATGAAGAAAGTTTTATTAATATCTATAATAAGTTAACAAAATATGGAATTGTTATATTTCGGATTTTTTTTTTCGTTCTTGACGCCTAGACTTTTCTTTTTGACGAAAGAGATTTGGTAGTATCGAGAATATATAGACACTTTGTATATTTGATATGATGCAGGGTAAGAGTGATGTGTCAGATGGTTGTCAGGCGCGGATCTAGGGATATAAATTAGGAGAGGCAGGGGTGCGTGTTGCGTACATATAGGGAAAGTTTTTTATAATATCTTTAATAAGTAATAAGTGAAAAAAGTATGGAATTTGTATATACTTGATATTTTTTTTCTTTCTTTTTTTGACTTAGATGAAATGAGATTTAATAGTATAGTGAATATATAGACACATCATGTATTAGATATGGTAAAAGGTAAGACTTATGACTCACAGGTGACGGTCAGGTGCGGATCTAGACAGGTGGAGGTGCGCGTTGCGTACATATGGAGAAAGTTTTTATTAATATCTTTAATAAGTTATTAAAATATGGAATTGTTATATTTCGGATTTTTTTTTCTTCCTTTCTTGAAGTATAGACGTTTGTTTTTGACGAAAGAGATTTGGTAGTATTGAGAATATATAGAAACTTTGTATATTTGATATGATGCAGGGTAAGAGTGATGTGTCAGATGGTTGACAGGTGCAGATCTAGAGATATATATTAGGAGAGGCGGAGGTGCGCGTTGCTTACATATGGAGACAGTTTTATTATTATCTTTAATAAGTAATAAGTTAATAAAGTAGGGAATTTGTATATTCCGGATATTTTCTTTCTTTCTTTTTTTGACTTACATGAAAGGAGATTTAATAGTATCGAAAATATGTAGACATATCATGTATTAGATATGATAAAGGGTAATACTGATGTCTCACTGTTGACTATCAGGCGTGGATCTAGAGAGATGGAGGTGCGCGTTGCGTACACTCGGAGAAAGTTTTTATTAATATCTTTAATAAGTTATTAAAATATGGAATTATTATATTTCGGATTTTTTTTTTCTTTCTTGACGTATAAATATTTCTTTTTGACGAAAGAGATTTGGTAGTATCGATAATATAAAGACACTTTGTAATATTTGATATGATGCAGGGTAACAGTGATGTGTCAGATGTTTTTCAGGCGCGGATCTAGAGATATATATTAGGAGATGCGGCGGTGCGTGTTGCTTTCATATGGGGAAAGTTTTTATTAATATATTTAATAAGTAATAAGTTAATAAAGTATGGAATTTGTATATTCCAGAAACTTTTTTTCTTTCTTTTTTTGAATTAGATGGAAGGAGATTTAATAGTATCGAGAATATATAGACACATCATGTATTAGATATGATAAAGGGTAAGACTGATTTCTCACAGGTGACTGTCAGGCGCGGAACTAGAGAGGCGGAGGTCCTCGTTGCGTACATATGGAGAAAGTTTTTATTAATATCTTTAATAAGTTATTAAAATATGGAATTGTTATATTCCGGATTTTTTTTCTTTCTTGACATATAGACGTTTCTTTTTGACGAAAAAGATTTGGTAGTATCGGGAATATAAAGACACTTTGTATATTTGATATGATGCAGGGTAACAGTGATGTTCATACGTTTTTCAGGCGCGGATCTAGAGATATATATTAGGAGAGGTGGGGGTGCGTGTTGCGTACATATGGGGAAAGTTTTTATTAATATCTTTAATAAGTTATTAAAATATGGAATTGTTATATTGATGATATTTTTTTTTATTTCTAAACCTATAGATGTTTCTTTTTGACAAAAGAGATTTGGTAGTATCGAGAATATATAGACACTTTGTATATTTGATATGATGGAGGGTCAGAGTGATGAGTCAGGCGCGGATCTAGAGATATATATTAATAGAGACGGGAGTGCGTGTTGCGTACATATGGGGAAAGTTTTTATTAATATATTTAATAAGTAATAAGTTAATAAAGTATGGAATTTGTATATTTCGGATATTTTCTTTCTTTCTTTTTTTGACTTAAATGAAAGATTTAATAGTATCGAGAATATATAGACATATCATGTATTAGATAAGATAAAGGGTAAGACTGATGTCTCACAAATGACTGTCAAGCGCAGAAGTAGAGAGACGGGGGTGCGTGTTGCGTACATACGGAGAAAGTTTTTATTAATATCTTTAATAAGTTCTTAAAATATTGAATTGTTATATTTCGGATTTTTTTTTCTTTCTTGACGTATAAATGTTTCTTTTTGACGGAAGAGATTTGGTAGTATCGAGAATATATCAAATCTCTGTATATTTGATATGATGGAGGGTAAGAGTGAGGTGTCAGATGGTTGTCAGGCTCGGATCTAGAGATATATATTAAGAGGGGTGGGGGTGCATGTTGCGTACATATGGGGAAAGTTTTTATTAATATCTTTAATAAGTTATTAAAATATGGAATTGTTACATTGCGGATTTTTTTTTCTTTTTTTTTTCTTTCTTGACGTATAGATGTTTCTTTTGGACGAAAGAGATTTGATAGTATCGAGAATATAAAGACACTTTGTATATTTGATATCATGCAGGGTAAGAGTGATGTGTCAGATGGTTGTCAGGCGGGGATCTAGAGATATATGTTAAGAGAGGTGGGGTAGCGTTTGCGTACATATGGAGAAAGTTTTTATTAATATCTTTAATAAGTTATTAAAATATGGAATTGTTATATTGCGGATTTTTTTCCCATTTCTTGACGCATAGGCGTTTCTTTTTGACGAAAGAGATTTGGTAGTATCGAGAACATAAAGACACTTTGTAATATTTGATATGATGCAGGCTAAAAGTGATGTGTCAGATGTTTTTCAGGCGCGGATCTAGAGATATATATTAGGAGATGCGGCGGTGCGTGTTGCTTTCATATGGGGAAAGTTTTTATTAATATATTTAATAAGTAATAAGTTAATAAAGTATGGAATTTGTATATTCCAGAAACTTTTTTTCTTTCTTTTTTTGAATTAGATGATAGGAGATTTAATAGTATCGAGAATATATAGACACATCATGTATTAGATATGATAAAGGGTAAGACTGATTTCTCACAGGTGACTCTCAGGCGTGGAACTAGAGAGGCGGAGGTCCTCGTTGTGTACATATGGAGAAAGTTTTTATTAATATATTTAATAAGTTATTAAAATATGGAATTGTTATATTGCTGATATTTTTTTTTCATTTCTAGACCTATAGATGTTTCTTTTTGACGAAAGAGATTTGGTAGTATCGAGAATATATAGACACTTTGTATATTTATATGATGGAGGGTAAGAGTGATGAGTCAGGCACGGATCTAGAGATATATATTAATAGAGACGGGAGTGCGTGTATTGTACATATGGGGAAAGATTTTATTAATATATTTAATAAGTAATAAGTTAATAAAGTATGGAATTTGTATATTCCAGAAACTTTTTTTCTTTCTTTTTTTGAATTAGATGATAGGAGATTTAATAGTATCGAGAATATATAGACACATCATGTATTAGATATGATAAAGGGTAAGACTGATTTCTCACAGGTGACTCTCAGGCGTGGAACTAGAGAGGCGGAGGTCCTCGTTGCGTACATAATGAGAAAGTTTTTATTAATATATTTAATAAGTTATTAAAATATTGAATTATTATATTTCGGATGTTTTTTTCTTTCTTGACGTATAAATGTTTCTTTTTGACGAAAGAGATTTGGTAGTATCGAGAATATATCAAATCTCTGTATATTTGATATGATGGAGGGTAAGAGTGGTGTGTCAGATGGTTGTCAGGCGCGGAAAGAGAGATGGGGGTGCATGTTGCGTACATATGAGGAAAGTTTTTATTATTATCTTTAAAAAGTAATAAGTTAATAAAGTATGAAATTTGTATATTCCGGATATTTTTTTTCTTTCTTTTTTTTTGATTTAGATGAAAGGAGATTTAATAGTATCGAGAATATGTAGACACATCATGTATTAGATATGATAAAGGGTAAGACTGATGTCTCACAGTTGACTGCCAGGCGTGGATCTAGAGAGATGGAGGTGCGCGTTGCGTACATATGGAGAAACTTTTTATTAATATCTTTAATAAGTTATTAAAATATGGAATTGTTATATTCCGGATTTTTTTCTTTCTTGACATATAGACGTTTCTTTTTGACGAAAGAGATTTGGTAGAATCGAGAATATAAAGACACTTTGTATATTTGATATGAGGCAGGGTAAGAGTGATGTGTCAGTTGGTTTTCAGGCGCGGATCTAGGGATATATATTAGGAGAGGCGTGGGTGCGTGTTGCGTACATATGGGGAAAGTTTTTATTAATATCTTTAATAAGTAATAAGTTAATAAAGTATGGAATTTGTATATTCCGGATATTTTTCTTCTATTTTTTTTACTTAAATGAAAGGAGATTTAATAGTATCGTGAATATATAGACACATCATGTATTAGATATGATAAAGGGTAAGACTGATGTCTCACAGGTGACTGTCAGGTGCGGATCTAGAGAGCGGAGGTGCGCGTTGCGTAATATGGATAAAGTTTTTATTAATATCTTTAATAAGTTATTAAAATATGGAATTGTTATATTTCGGTTTTTTTCCCCTTTCTTGACGTATAGACGTTTGTTTTTGACGAAAGAGATTTGGTAGTATCGAGAATATATAGATACTTTGTATATTTGATATGATGCAGGGTAAGAGTGATGTGTCAGATGGCTGTCAGGCGCGGATCTAGGGATATAAATTAGGAGAGGCAGGGGTGCGTGTTGCGTACATATAGGGAAAGTTTCTTATAATATCTTTAATAAGTAATAAGTGAATAAAGTATGGAATTTGTATATACTTGATATTTTTTTTCTTTCTTTTTTTGACTTAGATGAAATGAGATTTAATAGTATCGTGAAAATATAGACACATCATGTATTAGATATGATAAAAGGTAAGACTTTTGTCTCACAGGTGACTGTCAGGTGTGGATCTAGACAGATGGAGGTGCGCGTTGCGTGCATATGGAGAAAGTTTTTATTAATATCTTTAATAAGTTATTAAAATATGGAATTGTTATATTTCGGATTTTTTCCCCTTTCTTGACGTATAGACGTTTGTTTTTGACGAAAGAGATTTGGTAGTATCGAGAATATATAGACACTTTGTGTATTTGATATGATGCAGGGTAAGAGTGAAGTGTCAGATTTTTGTCAGGCCCGGATCTAAGGATATATATTAGGAGAGGCGGAGGTGCGCGTTGCTTACATATGGGGAAAGTTTTTATTAATATCTTTAATAAGTTATTAAAATATGGAATTGTGACATTGCTGATTTTTTTTCTTTCTTAACTTATAGATGTTTCTTTTGGACGATAGAGATTTGATAGTATCGAGAATATAAAGTCTCTTTGTATATTTGATATCATGCAGGGTAAGAGGGATGTGTCAGATGGTTGTCAGGCACTGATCTAGATATGTATGTTAAGAGAGGAGGGGGAGCGTTTGCGTAAATATGGAGAAAGTTTTTATTAATATCTTTAATAAGTTATTAAAATATGGAATTGTTATATTTCGGATTTTTTCTTTCTTGACGATTAGACGTTTTTTTTTGACGAAAGAGATTTGGTAGTATCGAGAAGATATAGACACTTTGTGTATTTGATATGATGCAGGCTAAGAGTGAAGTGTCAGATGGTTGTCAGGCCCAGATCTAAGGATATATACTAGGAGAGCCTTTCGTGCGCGTCACTTACATATGGGGAAAGTTTTTATCAATATCTTTAATAAGTAATAAGTTATTAAAGTATGGAATTTGTATACACTGGATAATTTTTTTCTTTCTTTATTTTGACTTAATTGAAAGGAGCTTTAATAGTATCGAGAATATATAGGCACATATTTTATTACATATGATAAAGGGTAAGACTGAAGTCTCTTAGGTGACTGTCCGGCGCGGATCTAGAGAGGCAGAGGCTCGCGTTGAGTACATATGGAGAAATTTTTTATTAATATCTTTAATAATTTATTAAAATATTGAATTGTTATTCTGTGGATTTTTTTCTTTCTTGACGTATAGACGTTTGTTTTTGACGAAAGAGATTTGGTAGTATCGATAATATATAGACACTTTGTATATTTGATATGATGCAGGGTAAGAGTGATGTGTCAGATGGTTGTCAGGCGCGGATCTAGATATATATATTAGGAGAGGCGGGGATGCGTGTTGCGTACATATGGGGAAAGTTTTTATTATTATCTTTAATAAGTAATAAGTTAATAAAGTATGGAATTGGTATATTCAGGATATTTTTTTTCTTTCTTTTTTTTGTCTTAGATGAAAGGAGATATAATAGTATCGTGAATATATAGACACATCATGTGTTTGATATGATAAAGTGTAAGACTGATTTCTAACAGGTGACTGTCAGGCTCGGATCTAGAGAGGGGGGGGGGTGCGCGTTGCGTACATAAGCAGAAAGTTTTTATTAGTATCTTTAAGAAGTTATTAAAATGTGGAATTGTTATATTGCGGATTTTTTCCCCCTTTCTTGACGTATAGGCGTTTCTTTTTGACGAAAGAGATTTGGTAGTATCGAGAATATATAAAAACTTTGTATATTTATATGATGCATTGTAAGAGTGATGTGTCAGATGGTTGTCAGGCGCGGATCTAGCGATATATATTAGGAGAGGCGGGGGTGCGTGTTGCGTATGTATGGGAAAAGTTTTTATTAATATCTTTAATAAGAAATAAGTTAATAAAGTATGGAACTTGTATATTCCAAATATTTTTTTTTTTCTTTCTTTTTTTTGACTTAGATGGAAGGAGATTTAATAGTATGTTGAGAATATATAAACACATCATTTATTAGATATGATACATTAGATTCTTACATCATTAGAGATGTGCATTCGTCACACGAAATAAATAAAATATCGAAAACTGTAATTGTAGAAGTATATCAGTATTTAGAAAATTTAAATTAATTTAGTTAATATAATAATTAATTTAGAAGATAATTAGAAAATTTAAAAATATAAATGTAGGCATTAGTAAACAGTATTCATCAAAGCGTGATTATTTGTTTTACAGAAACACTTCACTGTAAACACAAATGTAACATGATCGTTGAAATTATTTATAAAATGAAAAAATCGCATAATTCAGTAAAATTTTTAAAAGATAATTTATTGAAATTGCTTAAAAAATGTTGTTTTAATTAAATGGAATTTAATGAAAGTATTTTTTTTTTTTTTTAAATCAGTAGGTTGTATAGTCCCCATCGTGATCGTTAACTTGTTGCATCCATCGGGGCAATGAATAGATCAAACTGAATTTAATGTCCGGATCAGCCCGTAATGATTTCCAAGAGTTTTCAGCAGCTCTCCATACTTCTGCTGCTGATTGCACACCGGAAAAATCAATCCTGGCCTTCCATAATGCCCCCAAATTTTCCATGAGCGTAATTCCCGAATAAATTACTTGCGATGTTCAAATTTGATGTACGGGGTGGTGGTGGCCATAGGAACTGGTTTTCTTTATAATCGGGCATGCGCCTTAGGTTGAAATCATGAAAAAATCATGTTTTCGTACTATTGCTAAAAAACTGTTTTAACGATTTTGATTAAAATTTCAGTGCTAGCCTCTTAAGGTCATTCCCACCTCTGGAATTCCTGTAAAAATGCAATACAAGCGTATGAAATTGAAAAACAAGTGCGTTTAACACAGAGCTCTCTGTCCTTGAGCATCACCCAACAACGATTGAATTTTTTTTCTTCTTATTTCATACCCAAGAAAGGACATTGTAATGAGTAAATACCATCACCATTCCCCCCCCCCCTCCTCCCCTTTTTTTGCCTTTGTAAAAATTGTTATCAAACATGGTAAATAACACCATATCAAATTTTAATGCAATGACCAATATTACAGTGTAATTGAACGTTGTGCGATTTTCCACACCTCTCGTTTACCTTGAATTGATCTTTGATTGTTTTCAAAAGTCGTCTACTATACGGTCCCTTAAAGTGGGCGTTTTTTACATTTTCGCTAAAAAATCGAGAACTAAAAGTCAAAATGGAAAAAAAAATTGTGGGGGGTTTTAGACCATGGTAAATCTTATGAAAGCAAAAAATATATATGTTTCTATTAAAAATTTTTTTAAATTGTTTTATTAATTAATAATTAATTATTAAAAAAGAAATGGATGCAAAAGTTATTTGCTATTTATGTTTGGCCATTTACAAACTATCTTTTGAAAAAAAAATTACTGAAATATATTAATTATTTAAGTATTTATGGCCGAAAAACCAACTTTTTTATTTAACATTAATTTATCATTTTCTTTTCATCATTTAAATTACAAACCATTCATTAGAAAATTACGAATTTTTGTATTTCGCTTTTTTTTTAATGCTGAATCCAAATATGGGATAATATTATGAGGTTGCTATTGAACTTTTTAAAGTTTGGTTATGTTTTAATATGTAGATGACCCCTCATGATAAAAAAACTGCATGCAATTATTAAAAACTTTCCACGATTTACAACGATACCTTTTGTTTGTTATTTTAACAATTAGAGTACAAGATATAGCCAGCGTCTGATTTTTTTTGGGTACTGTACAAAACACAAAAACCCATATTTGCCTGAAGAATATTAAACATTTATATACAATAAGCTAAACCATAGTAAACACAAATACTAAATTTCACAATACACAAACAAAACTTCATAAATAATAACGAACACATATCTGTTTACTTTTTTGGAAATAACTTACAAACATTTAAAATACAAATATTTCGTTAAAAACCAAATCATATTATTATCCTAACACTTATAAACAAATCAAAACAAAGGGACATGCATCAGCTAGAACTGATACTTAGAGGAATAAAAATATTTGAATAAAAAGAATTATGCAACTAAACAACTAAAAATAAAAAATATTGTATCTTTTCTCATAAAAATGTTGATAAAATCTTTATTTACCTTGATTCTATAATAAAAGAACTAGGGGGCACCACCACCTGCTCGATAACGCTCGCCAACCCCCTGGATTGCTATGCAATCCCCTTGGTACACGACGCAAACCAGGCTGGCTTCGCTCGCTTCAAAGTGAGGCATTTAAAATATGCCCTAGCAAAAAGCTATTTCAGCTACATAATCAAGAAAAACCTTGAAAAGTGATATTGTGCCATGAAACAGAAAACCCTGGATTATTTAAGATGACCTACAATACTTGCGACGTCATTATCCTTCTGCTTATGTCGAAACTCGGTAAGCAGAGACAAAGTAGTGGAACGTTTTTGGAAAATAATAAAAATAATCATTCTCGTATATATATTTAAAAAAGATTAGTTATTTCAATGAACAATTAAAGTTTTGGTATGACGCGCCAAAATAATTAAAGGTGCACATCGAAATTTTTTAAAGAAGCAATATTAGCATTCATATGTTTGCATAATCTTTTTTTTTTTTTTTTTTTTTGTAATACTTAAGAAATAATACATTAAAAGGCCAATTATCCAATTAAATAATACATTAAAACGGCCAAATATCCAATTAAATAATACATTAAAAGACTAATATTCAATCAATCGAAATTTTTTGAAAATCAAGTTGGGCAAGAAAATTAGTGCAATTTCGCCAAATGTTAATTTTTTTAAAATTAACTTAAGAGATTACGAAGTTGAGTGAGTTTTCTATTTGTTTATTTGGATGGTTTTTAATTCGTAATAGCTGAATTTGCATTGATTACTACTTTCAGATTTACTGTACGGTGCCTCTTGGCGACTCTTCGAAAGCTAGCGATTTGGCGCCGAATGTGGCAAACCGTCGACTTGGATTTTCGGCAACACCTAGTATCATTTGAGTCTTTGGATTTGGCAAAAAAACTCGCCAAGAGACACCATACAGTAAATCATAACCTGAATGAATATACTATTATAAAAAGTTAATTTTTCTTAAAATTCCGGTTTACCCGGAACGCTAAAGTTTTTATTCAATCTGTGTGAAAATGTGAATATAGAAACCTTAATATTCTTAATGGAAATTCCGTGTTCAGTTTTTATATACATATCCGGAATTCTAATCCAAAAGAAATGTTCACATCTTGCATCATCGTAAATATTAAATCAATATGTTTTAAATAGGCAATTATTTGTATCTGTAATAAGAAAAACATAATTTAGAGAATCCAAGTTGTTGGCTGTTGCCTGATGTATTTGTCAAATTTCAAAAGATATATTGTGATTGGCTGATTTGCTGAATTTGGAAATTCATACATTAAGTACATTTAGAAGATTTGTGATTGGATGTTTGAAGTCGTTGCCATTCTGCGCATAGAAATACAGCCGAATTTGGGCGGCACGCAAGAGAATTGTATAAATAGATGAGCATTAAAGTTTTTTTTTATTTTTTTATTTTGACGAAAAAGTTGAGTAGTAGATAAGGGACTCAAAAAAGAATTTGCGGTATGGCTCAACCATCAACGCCACGCCACTTAAAAACAACAAATAAGAAAATGTCATACTTAATAAAATGAACAAATATTTTCCCTGTAGGAAATTTAAAAAATCCTTGTAAATATGTCTAAATACAGTTTTCCGTTACAAAAAAAACAGCAAAAAAAAAAGGGGGGGGGAAGGGGAAGAAGGTGGAAAAAACATCAAATGATACGCATCAAATCCTACAAAAGGCATTTTCTCTAATCAAGCAGAGAAGAATAAAATAATAATAATGAAAAAAAAAATTAACTTTGGTGTATTTATAACGAGAACTATTATATTATATTTATAATTAAAATAAACATAATTAAAAATCATTTATCTAATATTTGGAAATTAAATAATTAATAATTATCCAGAAAACAAAATTGCCAAACTGGAAAAGCAATAAAAAAAAATTAGTTCCGAACCGGATCCGTCCCACCACCTATAAAAGATAAAACGTAATGTCTCCAAGTTTATGTTTACTCAATTAGAAGAGCACCTTTCTTGTAACCCATTAGTGCATGTTCCGAAACCCGTTCAGGAATCCAGAAAAAAAAAGTTCAAAACTAACCTGGATTTTTTCAAGATATCTAGAGAAAACCATTGCTTCAGCAAGAACAATTCAGCAACGAGAGTGCTAAAATAAAAAAATTCAAGAGTGAAACCGCCAGACCGTGACACTTATGCCACCAAAATAATTATCTTTATTGGAGGTGGATACTGTCCAGGGATGTTTATTATTCACCGATGCAAATAACGATAGGTTCTATCGCATATATTTTGTTTAAAAAAAAATTCAGGGACTCAGGGGCGGATAATTTGTAGTCATTCGGACTAATAGCCAAGAAATAAAAACAGAAGTCGTCTCTAATACTAGACTCGCAACAAAACACGACGCCTTTGTTTTCCTTTAAGAAAAGTCACTATAGTTAGAGGGTTTAGAAGTTCAACGGATGTTTTTTTCCCGTCTTTATCAATTTTTTTTTTTATAAAATGGTCAGGCAAATCTATGTATCAAATGAAACTAGGTTCAACTAGAACACTCTTTTTTTTGTGTGTGTGCATATTTTTTTTTTATACGAAACTACAGTTTTATTCCGATCATCTTGATGTAATTTTGGACACTTGATTTTCGAAATCAGTGGTAGTAGACTAGCTTCGTGAGATTTTTAAAAATCACTTCGATTTTTCTTTTCCAATCTCTTAGGAGGTATATGATAATAACTTGAGATCTCTACGGAACTTATTTGAACCATATTTTTTCTATTGCTATTATGACTAATCCTGATGATCAGAAACACAATTTCCTTAAGATGTTTTGTAATTAAGGTGAGGAAATCGATTAAAGGAAGTGTAAAACGGTACAATTATAATTTGAAATCTACTGAATAAACAAGAACCCATGTTTTTATTAAGGGGACATGGGACACTGAAATCTCCAAAAAGTAACGTGTTTTTTTCCTTCTTTTTCTTCTTTTTTTTCTTTTCCGCTATATAAAAATTGCTGACATTACTAGCTTTAATTTAATGTTTAAATTTTTGAAATACGATGATTCTAAGTGATAAAATCTTTATTTTAACTAACTATTTTAACTTATCGCACACTTGTTGGCAAAAGTTAAAAATGCATTTTTTTCAGCTTCGCTTTTTCACACTTTACGTATGTTCGAAAAGCGCCTCGCGATTAATTTTTTGATAAAGCCACCTAATTTTTTTGCAAAAATTATTAATATACAACATACTAAAGGTCTTACCTGTGGGAATGATGCGTAGGGTGGTGGTGCCGGGAGGGGGGCGTTGTAGAGAGACAGGTACGGGGTGAGGCACGTCTGGGGGCGGAAGGGAGGAGGGCCTGCAGACACGATGGGGGTGTCTGCCGTTCTCAGGGGGGCCTGCTGCTTAGTGTTGAAGAGCTGCTGAAAATACAAGACCTTACATTAGAATTTCATTTCATTCAACTAGGGATGCACCGAATATTCGGTATCCCGCCATTACGAAGAACAATCGGTTTGGCCAAATACGTTTTTCTATTTAGAAATACACCCATGCTTTTTTATGTCACATAATTTTTTTCTATTTTTTTCATGTTGGGAGTTTGAAATCTGTGCATTTTTTAAATAAAAAATCACTAGCGCCAAGTTTGAAATTTTATTTCTGTTCAACTATAGAACCTCAAGATAAAAGCATGTGTGAAAAATATTTATAATATATTGATAAACTACTTCAAATTTTTCTTTCATGTTTGTTAAAATATTGTGTCGCGAGGAGCATTTTGAAAAAAGTTAAAATTTCGTATTATTTTAATGCATTTTTCTCAATAATTTACTATCTATTTTATATTATCTGCTCAAATTTTTTTGTTGTGTTATAAGTCACATCTTCTATGTTTGTGCCAAATTTTATTTAATTCGAAGCAAAACTAAAGAATTTTGGAAAAAGTGTCCCATGATGTCCCCTTAAAACCAGATTATTCCGGAGCACAATTTCATTCGTTGTTAAGGTGGTGAAATTGAGGATAGGGGATTAAGGGACAAACACATAACTTATAATCGAATCGACTGAACTACTTTGAAATGGGAGTACAGGCAACCCTGGGCTTCAAAAATTTGAGCACTTCAGCTATTCAAAATAATAAAAATTGACACCAAATCTTTAAAAAAATGAAATCTTTGTTATTAAAAAATGGCTCGTAAAAACTATATTCATTTAAATTTCAAAACTATTCGCATTTAATGTTTAACGAATATCTAAAACCATTTATTGTATTCAATGAAATTATAAATTAAAACTTTAAAGTCTATGAAGGTTTTAGGTGTTTATTAAATGTTATACAATTTATGTTTTTTCCTTAAAAATTATATTTGCCATTTTAGATAATTAATCGTTGCTAGAAATGTTTTGTCAACTATTTCGAAAAATTTAAACTTTTTTACTGGCATGTTTGAAGAAGGTTACTTAATTTTAGGTACTCTACCGTTTTCCGATAGCAAGCGATAAATTGCCAAATAATGTAGAATTTTGCCAAATTTCTTCTAGCACGTTTTCCTGCCATTCGTTTCGCTTGGCGACTCCTCGCGTTTGGTTGGCGACATTTGCGCCCGGATAACGGAAGAGTACCTAATTTTAAAAACGAAAAAGATAAAACTTAGGACAAGAACATGGGATTTACATGACCTGTTACATGCGTATGTTTTCTCATATCATCGTGGGATCTTATATCAAGAATATGTTGATGAGTCTTGGTGATATTTTAATCGAAGAAGGTGAGTTTATGCAAGTCTGGATGAATCTTAGTGATTTGTTAATCAATGAAATTCATACTTTTTTAAAAGGAGCCCGTATTAAGAATAATTATGAATATAAACCCTTGGATTTAATTTCCGGTCAAGGTTTAACTTCAAAGTTAAGAATAAAATTAGCGAATTTTCACTTTGAGATGCTAATATACAAATTATATAAGCTGTTAGATAAAAAAAATTATCTAAAATTCTTCAAACCCAGTCATACATTCTATTTCAAAATAGCAAGAATTACAACAATTTTTTTTCTAAGACACGCGTTTTTCACACTTTGACCCTCCCCCTCCCCCCCATAATTCCGAAAATAAAAAATATATAGCCAAAATATTTCAGATTTATTCTTTCCTAGGGTAAGGTAACAAAAGAAAAAGAAAAACATGAAATTCGGTGATGGCTTGTCGTTGCCGATTTTTACGTGCAATGCCTTTTAAGACTCTTTTTAACTTTGCCGGTTACTTATAGCAATTTTTTCTGAGACACGTGTTTTTCAAACTTTAATCTCCCATAATTCTAAAAATAAAAAAGATATAGTTAAAATATTTCTAACTGGAACCATCAGTTCGCCGTTAGTTACTTTGTGATGCCATGCACATTTGAACTAGTCAATGGGTTTAACTTTCACTGGTAAAGCAACAGTGCTGGCAAATTTAAATGATTTTTTTTTAGCTAAAAAATATTACGAGTTACTAAAATGACACTTTACAGAATTTTGTCTCAGTTATATTTATATTTTGGTCATAACTGAATTGCATTGAAAAAAAATTCAAAGCACATGAGGGGGCTTCCGGTTAGAATGTCAGTTTTTCAGTTAAAATTTACCATTTTATAATCAGCATAATCTTCCTTACTTTTTATGATATATAAAATTAAATCTTCTGTCTATTGAGACTATATATGATATATGTATTGTTATATGGGCAGTATCAGTTCCTTATTAGCAGTCTTTCGGTCGTAATTTCAATCCCTTTCGGTTGAAATTTTCCATTTAATATCCAGCATATCCATCCTTATAATTTAATGCATAGAACAACACGTAGTATTAAATGTTTTCAATTGTGGTTCTTCATATGAATGTGGTGATGTTTAAGGAAGCTAATTTTTAAGTCTAACTTTAAGTCTAAAACCTTGACCTGAAGTCGCTTTTTAATTTTAGTACATCTAGAAACATCACCGAAATTCCCTTTTTATTGATAGATTATGTTTCATTTAGTAGTTTAAGCTATTGGAGTTGCTTATAAATAGACTTTTGGTCGAAATTCGAATCACTTCCGTTTAAGCTTTTTTTTTTTTTTTTTTTTTAATCTTTCATCCAAGCCTAATAATGTTACATATTACACGTGTCTATAGAGTTCATGTTTTTGGCTGTGACCCCATATGTAACTATTATTATTGATAAAAACGCTAATTTTATTCCTAACTTTGAACTAGTATAAAACCTCGACCGGAAGTGAAATACAAGGGTCTCCCCATCTCAAAATGATCAAAATAACATACTCTATCAATGTGTTAAATTGCAAATTTGTTTCACGAAATGGAGTTTTCGGCAATAAAATGGTGCCTAGCCGCGTTGTTAACCAAGCTCGATAATGCTTTTGTGATGAAAATGTACATTTGACTTATCAGGGTTCTGGAAAATTAATTATTAATTGCTATTAAGAATTATTAATTGCTATTAAAAATTATTAATTGGCATTAATTCTTATAATCACTGTTAATAATTATTAATTATTTTATAAAAAATAATTTCAATCAGATATAATGTAATAAAATTGTAGTTTTGTGAATAGATTTTGTATTTAAGGAATTTTGCATTTTTAATATAAGAAATTTTAACTAAAATAACTGATTTTTTTAAAAAAAGGTCTTTTCACTTTTAAAAATCTTTAATATGCGTCATTAAATATGCCAAACTGATATATTTCCTTATCTAAATGAACTTTTTCCAAACAGACATACATGATGATTTTAAATAAACTTCAACTTTCAGAAATTTGCCCCCCCCCCCAAAAAAAAAAACCTGGTCAGAATGACCTAAAATTTGACCGAAATACATACGAAGAAAAAAGATTTTTTTTTTTTATCTTGTGATACTATTTCCTCCTTTCACGTAAATTCAGGACAAATTTCAGGTCATTCTTACCAGGACACTTTTTTTATGGCTTTTGAAAGTTTTACTTAGTTATAACCACCCTGTATATCTTTCTTGATTTTTTGCTCTTTACTATTACATGGACAATTTTAATGTATTTTTTAATAATTTTAATCTTAGAGATTTCGAAAGAATATATGCACAAACATTTTGAAACAAGAATTTTATTGTGGAATACTATTCTTAAAAATATGCAGAAGAAAGACGAAATAAATGTTTTTAAGGCGGAATTACGAACTTTCAGGTAATTAACCTAAAAGTAAAACCTTAAAGATGCGTAAGTTTCCTTTGACTATAGATAGTTTAGGATAGAATAATTGAGTTTAGAGTTAGGAATGTTTTTAACAAAGGGGGGAGGAGGACACTCAACTATCGTGACTCAACTAACAGGCATTTGATGACCTTCAAAGAATCTGATCAATGATCCGATGAGTTTACTCGTGTGTAGTCGAATGAATTTTGCCCTCAAAGAACACGCCCAGCTCATTATGACGTTTCGTTTCTATGCAAGAAGGCGGGATTAGCCCTAAAAAAAAAATGAAAAAGCTCTAGTCGTCTAACAACTGATTCTCTGCAGGAGTTTCTTCCCAATAATCCCAATTTAGTTTTTTGTGTACAAAGTACAACGGATTTTTATATTTCCATTGACATAGTATTATATCCTTCTGAGACCCACAACTGTTTGAAACATGATTTAAAGCTAATTTTTATGTATATTATTCTTTTGGGTCTATGTAACGTACTTTTAAAGTTATTGGGCTTTAACTATAATGATGGGACAAAAAATGACTATCTTCTTAAGCTTGCAAAAATTCTGAAATTTAATTGTTCAGATGGGAAATTTAATCATGAAAGGCTGCCAGGGGCGTACTGGCCATAGGGTTGTCCGGTGCAATTACCGGGCCGGTCAGTGTCTGAAAAAAATGGGCCGGTCCGGTATGGAAGTTCGTTCTTTTTTTTTCAATATAAGTAATCGTCTTCTTGAACTTTTTTTTCTTCTTTTTTCTAACCCATTGCATTTGAATCCCAATTGTTTCCACCGTTCGCTCCCTTTTTTGGTTAGTCGGAGAGATAAGGTATTCTAGGAAAAGTATGGGGTATTGTGAAGAAGCGGCCGATGACTGCTACTTAACGCCCGAGGTGAGGAAAGGACCAAGGAGATCTGAGACGGCTACCCGCATAGTCCAGTCGTGGATGGGCTATTAACTCATTACTATAATGGCCCCCCAAGATCGTTGGCGACAGAGTATATATTGTTCGGACTTCTTAAAAGCAGAAACTTTAAGTAAATCTTCTCGGGGGTCAATTTTTCGAGGCGGTAAAGACTCTAGCTCTAATTACATTCTAGTCGAACGGAATTGACAAATGATGGAACACAAGTCACAATACCAAGAAAAGAGTGGTCGTTGTTTTGTTAGAGGCCATTTCCATTTCACAAATTGGTATGGTTCCATGCGAAGCTAAGCTGGTAGCAATTACATACTATAGTCAATACCAAACAAAAATGTTGCAACTGATTACATAAAACTTCAAATATACATTTCAAGTAAGTGTCTTTATTTAAAATTATTTATATATAATGGTTCTTAATTCTTAAAAACTTGAAATGAATTAATCTAATTCATACGTAAAATTACGTTTACTAGAGAAAAGATTTTTATTTAAATTTTATCTCTCCATATACGTATAAAATTCAACGTTTATCTATGTTTATTTACGCCTATAACTCCAGATTAACTGAACCAATTTGGATCATGTTTGTGTCGATTTATAACTTTTTAATACGAATGTAAACACATATTTAACATTGCATTGTGTTAGTGATCTGCCTGACATTGTGGGTTTAGAGTACAATTCAAAATCTAAGCTTTTTATACGATTTGTTTTCGAAATCAGAAAAATTAAATTTTCTGTATTACACATTTTCCATTCATAGTTATTTTTTTTAGTCCGTATAATCTTTTTTAAAAAAAATGTAGTACTATTAATTAAGATGTTATTGAGAGTGATTTAATTGTAAATGAAAATTATTAAACCATTTTTATAAATAATAAGAGATACATCTCTTATTATAATCATAAGTATACGATTTTATGTAGATAATTTGATTCACTCCATAGACAATTTAATTTTAATTATTTAATTTTGTGTTGTAATGCAATTTCATTTTGCCTAAAATTATTTAAATATAATTGAATGACAATTGGGAATGTGCCAAACAATCTTCCATTATGAACTGTTTAAAAATAATTATTAAAAAAAGAAATTAAGTAGTGGTAAATTTAAAAAAGAATAAAATCTTAATAGAAATTCACGAGTTTAACCGATAACACGTTAAAATATATTTCGTAGAAATCAAAGTTATCTGTTGAAGAAATTAGAAAGTTAAGATATGTTTGCTAAATACCTAACTGAAATGTCAAAGCATTAAAACTTGATAAACCTATTTATATATGCAAGTTCCTCAATATATGTATACGTTTAATTATAACAGTATTGTCACGAATTTGTGCATGTTATGATCCATCACATATTTTTCTATATCTGAACTCTGAACTTCTTCTTTCCTTCCCTGTTCTCCTCAATAATTTTGAATAATTTACGCCTAACTTTACGCCATCACGTAATTTTTCAAAGTTCCAAGTTTTCGATTAATTTTGCAACAAAATGGATTTTAAAGTTTTTTTTAACGACGACAGTTTTTATTTATTCAGATTTTTGTCTAATTTGGTAAAATGGACGGTAAAAAAAGAAAATGTCTTGCAAAGCACTGTTTATCTATAAAAGATATATTCTTTGGATCAACAGATCAAAATATTGTTACAAATCATAACGTAGCAATCGACACTACTGAGATTAATAATCATTTAAACAAAACTTTAGAAGTTTCATCTATGTGTGCAGATACAGAACCCAACAGCAATGATAGTTGTTCAAATGACAAAGATCTCTAGTATTACAACTCTTTACTTATTTTATACCTTTTAAAGTTAAGTATATAGTATAATTTCGAAAGTCATTTTCTTATAAACATTTTTTATAAACCTAAGCATTCTTTGTTTTACAATTTAGATATTGTTTTATTTTGTAACAAACTATCAATAGTTTATTAAACCAAGTTTACTCAAAGGGGATATAAGGATTAAAAGCAGAGAAAAATTTAGTTAATTAAACTAATAATTAAAACAATTCAATTATAAAAATTTATAAATAAATTTATATAATCATCGCAATTAATTATTCATTATAAATATTTAAATAACAAAATTTATTAGTTATTCAAAATATTTCATTATTAAAATTAATTAGTGGAATTTTATTAACAAAAAAGTTAAAATTTGATAAATGATTATAATTAAAATTTGGGCCGGCATAAATCTAAAATCACCGGGCCGGTTTTATGTCCCAGTACGCCCCTGAAGGCTGCAAAACAATTTCGTGAGGACGTAATACATAAAAATATTTTACATTTTACAGTTAGTGCAATTTTTTTTTCACGTTGAGCATCCAGATATCCGACAACGGAATCCGACGTGAGGAAAAAGTCTTAGTGTCCGTTGCTGGCATGTGCTTCGCACCAACTTTTCGTGACGCCTCTACTGGCAGAGGAACTGTTTTTTTTTTCCGTTTCTTTACAGGCTCTACTTTGTCACAATCGGTGGAACTATCATTAGCTGTAGGATTGAATTCGGCTATTTCAGTTAATTTTTAGAAGACACCAATTACCCAGGTAGCACAGAGGTATTAGCCAATGTCAGAAACATAGATTCTAAGAATATTGGCCAGTCTATTCTGAAACTCGAGCATCGTTCCAAAATCCATCGATTTTTTAAAAATTAACAAGTCAAAATCATCAAAAATTATATTTTTTTACCCCTCCGTGTATTCTTATAACACTATATTTCAACTTTGAAACTCTGCATCAACATTTCAAAACTTCCAGTTTATTTTACCTAGCACTAGGCAAGATTGGAAAGAATCCGTAGTAGAGGCCAGTCTACAACAGTGCACATCGGTATTGGCCAGTGTCGAACTCATATAGGCCAGCGGATTCGTTCTACTGGGGTCTTTAATAGCGGTTTTTATGTTTCATGAGTATGATACAGGGTGTTTATAAATTAGTTGGGCAATGGAGCTGAAATAGATCTGTATAGCTTATAATAACTAGGCATAATATATTATTATCATTATAATTATTATTATTATTATTATTATTATTATTATTATTATTATTATTGTTATTGTTATTGTTATTATTATTATTATTATTATTATTATTATTATTATTATTATTATTATTATTATTATTATTATTATTATTATTATTATTATTATCATTATTATTATTATTATTATTATTATTATTATTATTATTTTACATACAGAATGGCATGATGAGCATAAATTAGTTGGGGGGAAAATGTTTAATAATTCCTAGTTATTAAGAGTTATACAGATCTATCTGAACTCCATTGCCCAACTAATTAATAGATATTGTCGGTGGTTTCACATTATTCCACTCAACACAAAGAGGGGTAAGCGTAAACTGCGCTAGCTTCACATTAGCCTTGTAGTATAAAACTAACCAATCAAATTGAACACATGGTGTATTTAATGGCAATTGATTAAATTTAAAAAGAAAAAAGTGCCAAACAATGAACATACCACCCATTTTCTTAGTTTCTCTTTACAGCCCAACCTTAAATCAAGTGCTGAATTATTAGATGGACTTAGATTTAGGTGTATTGATAAACCACAGTTGAATTTTTGCTGCTTAAAACATGACCCGTATGCCTTAAACATTTTGCTTTTTTAGTAAACAAATGAACAAACGAAAGAAACAAATCGATACTGAATTAGATGTTTACAATTTTAGTCGACCTATCAGCTATTTTTTCGCTATTTAAATAGCATTAAATTTAAATCAACATGTTTTCTGCATCATAGTCTTCCAATAAATAAAACACTTTAAAATAAATAACAGTAGTTCAATTTTAAATATTTTACATTTTTTTTCTGTGCTGCAGCTTAGTATAAATTAATTTTGGTTTTATGGTGTAAATAAAACCCTATATTGAAAATCGATAATCCTGTTTGAAGTTTTCAAAAGTTTTGCGATTTAAATTGGCTTAACTGAACTTATATTATAAATTCAATGAAACTTAATAATTCTATTTTATTATAATTCTATTTATTCCAATTCAAATTAATGAAATGAATAAAAATGGACTAGGTACATTTTAAAATCTAGATATACAGTGCGCCCGTAAAGTCATCGTGCACTTTTGACCGGTCACAGGAAATCAAAGGAACAAGATAGAAATGAGAAATTTTCACCAAGTGAAAGCAAAACACTCCAAGATTCATACCTATTAAATGCAGTTCAATGTGACTTCCATTTATTGCCCTACACTCATCCAAACGATATTCAAGTATGGAAGTTCTTCCCACAGACGGTTAAGGACTTCTGGTGTAACGGAGTGAATAACGTCTGTGATTCTCTGTTTAAAATTATTAACGTCGTTTATACGTTCACTGTGCACATGTTGCTTCACATAACTACAAAAGTAAAAGTCTAAGGGCGTCAGATCCAGGGATCATGGTAGCGATGGCTTGACAGAACTTTAGAGGAGAGATGGTAGGTAAAGTAAGGAAACCCTATAGGAAGTGTTCCCTAATAAACTCACGTGACTTTGAGTACTCCTGACCGGTTCATCTCCCCCGCAACGCTGTCTTCGCATGAGTTTTCAATGACGATCGTGTAGCGTTGAAAAACCTGTTGCCTCAATTTCCATTTAAAAATAGTTGTTTACTGATGCGCTTACTCCTGCTCTGGGAAGCATATCAAAGCGTACATTATAAACTTTCTCAGGATCACCTGGAAATGTTTTTAGTGCTGTTCATACCAAAGGTGGATTTAATAATATTTCTATAGTACACCAATTCAAAGTGGAGTATAAACAGTTGTTGACACACCAAATTATGACATCATATAGTGGCAATTGAATTGTTTTAGATAACACTTATTAGTTGAAAACACACCAGCCATGTCGGGCATATCAAAACCAGCGTCTCCAATCAATCTCCGTTTGTCAAAGACTCGTTTGCAAATCAGTCCAACTTGTTCACTGTCGCGTTGAAACTTGATTTCGTAAAATTCGTTTATAAGACCAACAAGTTTCGCTTTAGATCAGGGCTCGAAGTTAGTCTTCAGAATGTCCCAGGCAGTTTTTAGTTAGAGGTCGGAAAAATCGATAAAAAATTTCGATAATGTGTTGTGGTATGAAAAAAAATATCGATACTGTATCGTTGCATGGATAAAGATATCGATAAAATATCGATATGTTGATATCCTACATATTACATGATTTTTTATTTGATTTTCAGCTTTGCTAGAAACGAAGTTTTTCTGTGCTTATTTCTACTTTTCAAGATTGCTTCTTTGTAAGAAGACTATTTTTTTACTTTCAATCACCCATATGTTTTCATAAGGTAATGAAAGTATAGCATTCAGTAAAAAAAAATCCGATTTTTTGTGCATTTCTCCACGTTTTGGAACATCCTGATTTCAAAAAAGTGGTACTGAAAAAATGTCTGTCTGTGTATTTAGTAACTTCTTCATACAGTCCACTAGATGGCCCTATGCGCAATTGTTTTATATTTTTTATTTAACAGTTTCTATTAGTTTCACCAGCATGTTTGCTTGTAACCGACTCTTTTGGGCTCGATTTTGCCCTACTTTGAGCGATCAGATTTGATTCAAACTTTGTACACTTGTCAAAAACCGATGACAATAATTCTATCAAAATATCCGATTATCTTGATTAGGTTCGCCAGGATTCATAAATTTCTTTCGCGATCCTTTGCATGAGAGTAAAAGAGAGGTAGAGAGAGTGAGCGAAATACGCATGCGTGCAGTTCCAGACTTACTCTTTGGTTCAGCCACACGGCTTAGGGCCTTATTATAAAGACCCACTCGAGTGGCTCACGCGAGCGTTCGCGTTAGACGCCCGAGCTAGCGACTGCAGTGGCGCATCCATGCGTTTGCAGTGGCCAGGTCTAGCTTCCGTGTTTGTTATGATTTCGTTCCCCTTTCTGTATTCAAAATATTTTCATCAAGTGAGGATGATGAATTGCGCATGCTTATCTTATTAAGAAACGAAGAAAGAATAGAACTTTAGGAGTGCGTCCCTTCTTATCAAGAAGGCCCTCAAAGGTTTATTTCATACTCTGCATGACGATTTAAGAGAAGGCGACAAGTTTTTTTTCTATGTAAATGATTTCAATTTGTATGTTATAATTTTTTTAGATGTTACTTGACTTACTACAAGCAAATTATTTACTGTAACTGTAACGCATCAAAGTTGTCCATTAGTTGGAATAATAAGTTAATATTGTCAGTTATTTTTTTCTAAGAGTATTGGTGTACTTAGCAATTGAGTAAATTAATTAAAAAAACTTACGACAGTCTTTTGCCAAACTTATATAATTAATATACACTGATTTGAAATTAAATAAATTTATCCATTTTGTAGAGAATTTATGGAAATTGATCACCACACCACACTATTTATGTAGTAGAAGCACTTATTGGAACTGCACAACATACATGCAATAGCGACACGGGACCATGAGTGCCGGCTGAATTATTTTCACGGGATTGTAAATGACCTCTTAAAGGAATGCAAGGTGGTTATTTTTTACTTTTAATTACCCATATGTAATACATAGGGTAATGAAAGTGTAGTGTTCGTTAAAAAAAATTAAAAAAATATCGATTTTTTTTATTTTTTTTATTTTTGTATTTCTTCACGTTTTGGAACATCCTGATCTCAAAAAAGTGATCTGGAAAAAATGTCTGTCTGTGTGTACGTGGTCAGCATAAACTCTTGACAAATTGGCTTACGGCGTTCAAATTTGGTGTGAGGGCTGGTGATCGTCCAAAGACCTACCATTAAGGTTTTCGACAAAATAATGTAGCTGCCACTGAAAAAAAAATCATGTTTTTCAATGATTGCTAAAGAGCCGCTCTAACGATTTTGTTCAAAATCGCTGTGGTAATGCCTCTTAATGTGTTCTAAACATTTCCACATCCGAAATTTCCGTAAAAATGCTTTAATGGCGTAAAAAGTTGAAAAACGAATGCCTTCAACATAAAATTATCTTTCCTTGAGCATAGCTCATCGACGATCGTTGTTTCTCCTCTCCGCAGTTTCACTTATAAGAAAGGATAACATAAGAATTATAGAAATAAATATCGCCAGAATGGGTATTTTGGCGATTTTTCTTTTTTTTTAAAGATGCGTATAAGAATTATCGCAACAAAAAAATATCACCAAACTGGCCATATTTTCTCAATGAATGATAAAAATATAAAAACGGTAAATGACACAAATACACATGAGTAATATAGTGTAATTGAAAGTTGTACGATATGCCACACCCCTAGTTTTTTGCTTTAACTTTGATTTTTCAGTTGGATGTTTAAATGAAATTTTAATTAATCGTTTTGTATTAAATTTCTGTTCCATTGAATATTTTAAAACCTATAGCATACTTTTATTTCCAGTTAATCATACCACTTTTCTCCACATCATTTTTAAATTTCGAAAACCAGAGGGGGGGGATGCACTCTTTTGTACCTCCTTGGCGACGCCCATGAATACGGTTTTTCCCCTCCCCCTTCCTTTCCCTGCAAATTGCTTAATATGCCTTATATTATTTTAATTATCTTTTTATTTTCGCATTACATTCCCCTTTTATTATGTCAATATTAAATGTAAAACATTTTTTCCTCAACTTGTTGCATTTTTCGTCAAATAGCTTATACTAAACAAAAATAAATTTGCTTTTTTTTTTACTAAACAAAACTTCAATTAGTCATTTGCACGTTTAGTAAAAATGGAACATGATTATTCGAAAACGTGGTATGTGTGACGCACAAACGTGAAATATTATACTTGATATTTCGCCTGTTTTAAAAACTCATCATTCCATATTAAAAAAAAAAGTCACAATGATATATTTCTGACTCAAGCAGAAGCATAAGTTGATACCAGAAAATAAAAATATGTGGTACCGAATGATTTTCTGTTTCCTTCAAACAAAAATATGCTATCAATGTGCCATGCGTTTTATATTTAATTTCATTTAGCAGCTGTCACCGACTTGCTTACAAACAGTATTTTTTAATAATATTTGACGATTCCAATTATCTTGAAGTTATCTATGTTTATAATTATGTTTGCAGGCCATCAAAGTAGGTAGAGGGAAAGTCTAGGTGAGGACTCTTTCTCTCCCCCTACATTGATGAACTGCAGACTTTTATATAGAATTTCCGATTCGTCAAACCCAGTTTGAACAGCCTTCCAATATTTTCAATACAGTTGTTCTACAATTTTTTTTATGTCCTATTTTTAGTTTTTTCATTCAATTCGGTTTCCTTCTGAATCGGAATAAAAAAATAATTCAATAAAATTTCGGAAATTTCGACTCTTCAACTTTCTAAAACTTAAAGACCTAGACGCTTCCCCTCCCCCCACCCCGCTAGTGTCGGTCCTGCATATGTGCAATACTTATATCCAATGCACATGTGCAAAACCTATTTGCAATACATCCAGGTATTACCTATTTGCAATACATCATGTTATGCAAATGTGCAATACGCAAGTGCAAATACATGCAATATTATATAAAAACAATATAGCCTCTGTAAAAGCTTTTTTCTACAACGTAATGCAACATTTCAATTTATATCCTGAACAGCTATACAGCCCAATAATATTGCCAAGAGAAAAATAATCGTCGCATACAATTGTTTTTTACTAAATTTCGACAATCGATTGTCTTATTTAGCATGAAACAATCGATAGTTTGCCCCTTTTTCGATACTATCAATTTTTCACTCGATTGTTCATCTAAATAACCGTTTGAACTATAGATATTAAGATAATCAATGTTCAAGGAACACTTGACACAGGGCCTGACCATGACAAGTTGAGACCCAAGGCCGGGACACTTTCAGGGGCCTCTTTTTCAAAAGCGAGATTTGTTGGAAATTTGCTTGACAAAAATTCAAATGGAGTAATATTAAAAATAGAAAAAATTGATAAAGTAAGGTTAATATGGTATTCTAAATATTTTTTATCACAAATAAAGAAACAAATTTCAAACAATCAAATTTATAGATCAAAAGAGGAAAAACTTTGTTATATATAGCATTGCATTTCACTATCACAATATATAGCAATATCCATGACAACAATATCTGCAGCATTATTCACATTTTCAGAGTGAATATTCGAAGAGTTCGAAAAGCTGATCTCACAATAAATTCGTCAAGACTTATTTAAAATTTTTTTTCTCTATCTTTCAAGAAGTCTTGTTTTTAAATCCTTTATATTAACTTTGACTTTGAGTGTTAGTTTGTTTGTCAATGAAAGCGGAATTTGCGGCTGCCTAATCAACCCCCTTACCATCATCCAATCAGGTTTAAACTTGGCAGATAGGTTCGATGTCGATGACAATGCATTCTATCAAATTTTGCACAGCAAATTGAAATGTCTTAAAATAAGACACAAAAGTATCTTAAACAAGTGGCACTGTTTTAAGACGAAAAATGGTGTCTTAATCTTTAAGACACATGAAGTGTCTTAAAATGGGGTGTTTTCAGACATTTGGAGTGTCTGAATTGGGGATATTTTCAGACAGTTGATGTGTCTGCATAGGTTGTTTATGGTACCTTTCAGATGTTGGACAAATTTTTACACAAACAATTAAAATTTTTACACAAACCAATTCAAATTTAATATTAAAAAGTTTTATTTAAAAAAAAAGTAAAAATTACTGTATTACTACCATGTTGCTCATAACTTTTTGTTGACTATGTTACACTTTCCTGGTAAATGTAAGCATGAGGTTGTAAAACAACAACTATTAATATATCCAAATAAAAGATAGTAACAGGGACTTATTGTAAAATATATGCATTGGTATAGTAGACATTGTATTGGGGCTGAATCTCAAATAGAAAAGTTTTGGCTTCTAAGATTGTATCATAGTTTTCAGTTGCCTTTTTCATGTCAACTTCAAGGACAAATAACAAGTGTAATGTAAGCATGCACCTGGTTTATAGTACTATGCGTTGCACTGGCAAGTCTAAAAAATGCTTCGGATACATTATATGGCAACATAAATTTATGGTAATGATGGATCAAGCAGTTGTAATCTAATTATTCCCCATTTGGGAATTTTACCGGGTTATAACATTCCCCTATAATAACACTACCCAACAGCAGTGATTATAACACTATGACGCTTCAATTATTGTCGAATAGCTGAAGCAGATACAGGGCATTTAAAAAATACCTCAAAAGATGCATAAAAATAAACAAGTAAAACAGAAGGCATTAGAAGTATGTAAGGAGATACTTTAAAATATAGAGGTGGAACATATAAAATTTGAAAAGTATGTAAGTTCCACACAATTTTTCTTTGTGTTTCTGAAAAAAGTTGGTTTCCCAAATTTTGGTATGCTCTTAATTCCTGTAATTTTGAGGATAGAACCTTTTTACAACAGTTTTCCCTGTCACTGCGACACTTTGTTAATCGGTTAAAATGCGTTATAAGCCCCCTCTCCTTTTTTTTTAGTGATTTTGCGTCAAATATGGTAACCTGGTGCCTGTATGGTTCCATTACAACTTGGCACCCATTTTGGCAAACCTTAAGTTCAATTCAGTGGAAGTGTCAGTACAACTTGGCAGCATTTTACAAAGTCACCAAAATGGAGGGCGTACAACGCATTTCAACCCGTTAATCGTTGAGAAGACTAGAGAGGGCATTTAAAAAACTTTAAAAAATTTAATATAAAAAAAAGGCATTAGAATAAAGATGGCTGCTTCAAAATACAGAGGTAGAGCACATTAAATTTGAAAAACATGCAAGTTATTAAAATTTCTATAGTTTTCTCAAGTTTTCTCAAAACGTTGATTTTTCCAAAAATTTTATGCTTCGTTTAAAAAACAATTAAAGATGTAGAATTGAAATTTTTCACGTCAATTACATAACATAAAGTACAAACAAAATAAAAATATTATTAAAATCTATGCAATTCAATTTTTAATTAATTACTTAAAAAAATGCAAATTTTCATACGTTCAACAAACTAACGCATAAAAAACTTATTTTTATTATTTTGTGAAATCTGATATTTAATGCAGTATATAGACATTTATTAGAAATAAAACTAAAATAAAGTATTTTTGCATTATAAGATTTTTTATGAGCTACCACAATTCAACTCACTGCGGAAAATTTTATTTAACCGAGTTTTATATAAGTGATTATAAGTAAATTATTAGCCTATTATTATGAGCTTTTTTGCAAAATATTATTTAAAAATGTTTGAACAACATATGTAGAAAAAAATTCTTCATTTTGACAAATATTAAATGTTTCACAAATTATTTTGTAGGGTTGATTTTCATAATTTTATTGCTGCCATCGAGAACCAAGAATAAATGTTATTCAGATTATACCAAATCCCCTGCCAAATATATTCCCATTAGTACTTGTAATATGCAACAAAACCAATAAAAATATAACTGAATGTAAAAACAGAAAACTTAGAATTCTGTGGGTGTCATTTAGAAATACTAGATCAATTAAAATGTATTATAAAAACACTGAAAATAAGTGTATTATTGAATAACACTTACTGTAACACGGTACCCCATTTTTCACTAATTCATTGACCTATTAAATATAAAGCCAATCTAAATAGTTCAAAAAGGGGTTCGCATTAGTTTCTTGTAAGGCAACGGCTTCCTCTCAAGAAATGCTCCATGTTGAATAAAGGAACGCTTCCAAAAGAATTCTTAAGCACAGTTAAACAAAAGCACAAGATTAAAGGATATTAACATTAAAGTTAAAATAGGAAAGTATTTGTTTTTTGGAACTACCGACTGTCTATTTCAGCCACTTAAAAAGAAGGAAAGCAACCATTTTAGAATAGTTTACAACCATTTTGTGTGTAATCGAACGCTACACAAGCGCCAAGTACTAGACGCGAAAATACAAACAGTATTACGTTTAAATCAAGCAAGATTCTTTACACAGAGCATGCGCCAAATGCTTTTCGAAAAGCCCTTCTCTTATTTCATTGGTTAAAGAAAATTTTGAAGTTTCGCTATATAGTCGTACATTTCAGACGTTTCCTGTCTTAAAATCCAAATGTCTTATTTTGACCATTCCTTTGAGTGTTTAAGTCGCTTTTGGTGATATATTCTTAAAATACAAATAAAAAAATCTTAAAATACAAATAAAAAAATCTTAAAATACAAATAAAAAAATCTTAAAATACAAATAAAAAAATCTTAAAATACAAATAAAAAAATCTTAAAATACAAATAAAAAAATCTTAAAATACAAATAAAATTCTTAAAATAAAAATAAATTATTTTGCATATTGCAATTACGTTTATCTATTCAATTGTTTATTTACAGTGTTTCCTTCGCCTGAAATCGTATAATTGAATCGGAAAAATACCCCCATCATGACTTCCTGATGAAAAAGTCGACGACACCAAACATGATGTCTTAAATCGTGTTTGGTGTCTTAGACATTAGTTGTCTTATTATGTTAGGTGTCTGAATCCCAAAATGTCTTAATATGGTGTTTTCTGTCTACATTTAAGACACCAAGTGTGTCTAAATGTGATTTCAGAAAGAATCAGACACGTGTTATGTCTGAAATGGATCAATGCTACGCCAATTAAGTCACTTAATGTGTCTGAAATGAATTTTTCAGACATTTTGTGTCTAAATTTAAGACACCAGCATTTACAGTGTGGGTTGTTACTGTCACTCAAAGGTCGCTTTTACGGAATACTAATTAACCAATTTGCTGCTATCCAATCGCATTAAAATAACATTGAACCGTTCATTGTTGAAGCTCTTTCTTGTTGGCAAATTTTTTTTAATAAATAAATAATAAAATTACTTTAATCAGTATAAACAAATTATATTTCTATGTGAGAGCACAAATTCACGTCCATTTTTAATAAAAAAAATTTGAAACGTAGTTTGCCACTCATTTTGCTGATACAAATGTTTTTGATATCGACGCTGTATTAATGAATACAAAAATTGACAATGCATATCGGATTTTTAAAAAACTCTATTTTTATGGGTTATATTATTTAAGATTTTAAATTATGGTTTAATTTATTTGATTAAATACACTCTAGGATATTAAACACACTTCAAGATTCATACAAAATAATTTTTATGTAAAAATTATTTTATACAGATAATAAAAGATATTCACATAACTTTTGTGAAACAAAAGTTACAGGTTTACAGCTAATTTCGGGGCCCCCTAAAATCTTGGGCCCAAGGGCCAGGTCTTGTGGGCTTAGTCGATAATCAGGGCCTGACTAGATAACTGGGTCAAGGCAAGTCTATAAACAAATTTTATAAGCTTCAAAACAAACAATAGTCCTCTACCACAGTCGCGCACTCACGCCACAAGTAGCGAAGGTAGGCGACTGCAGTGGTCAGCTCATGCTACAGACGCGACCACTAGCCACTGCTGTGGTTCTGTATAATAAGCTCCATAGGATATAATGGTCCGCAAAGAGTGGCGTCCGTGCGTGTTAGAAGATAACGCGCGCGTTCGCCACTAACCACAGACGCGACCACTAGCCACTGCTGTGGTTCTGTATAATAAGCTCCATAGGATATAATGGTCCGCAAAGAGTGGCGTGCGTGCGCTTTAGAAGCGAACGCACGCGTTCGCCACTCGAGTGGCTCTGTATAATAAGGCCCTTAGCACAACGGAGCAGAGACTTTCTCATGGTAGTTGCGTTCTCAACTTGTTTGTTCTGTATACATACATAGATAGATGTACTGACAAATCTAATAACCATACTATTATTTATAATATCCGTAATATATTGATAACCGTGATTTACAAAAGGCCTCTTATTTACAACAAAATATTCAGGACAGAAATCTCAATTTATTTATTTTGCGGAATAAAATTTGGTAAACAGCATAGCCTTGGATTCTACAGTCGATAAAGAGAAAATTTAATGAAAACATTTATATAATTATAAATTCTTACCAATTAAAATGATTTAACGAATTTGAATTAGAAAAACCAGGTCAGAACTTAAATTAACAAGAAATATAAAAAAGCTCGATCGCATCCTAATCATGTCAGTACATTCCATCGTTACGTCTCAGTGTCGGGAGTGGGTAATTTGAGCGCCTGTTTCCTTCCTTGGATGTAGTACCTGTTTCTCAGGCTCCCTCCCCCGAAAACGTATTTTTCTTTTATTCGATTAGATCTGTTTCAAGCACAATTACTGCATAGCCTTACATTTACGTTCGATAAAGAAGAAATTTAATTAAAACATTTCTAATTATAAAAGAAAAACATGTTTTCGAACTAAAAAGCAAAAAGTAAATTATAGTTTAAAAAATTAAAAAAAAAACACTCATTAATAGCAAATCGAACTAAAAATCAGAAAATAACTTTTAATTTATATTTTATTCAACTATTATAAAAATTCTACTAACTCAATATGTTACAATAATTTTAAAAAATTCTAAAATAAAAATAAAGTTTTAATAAATCATAGTTTAAAAGACTAAAAAACAAGCTTTTAGAGTTAATCAAACTAAAAAGTAAATTAAAAAACTAAAAAACACGCTTTAATAGAAAACCAAACTAAAAAGTAGAAAATAATTAATAGTTTAAAAGACTAAAAAACACGCTTTAATAGAAAAATGAACTAAAAAGTAGAAAATAATTTTAAATAAGTATGAAATAAGAATCGAGTGATTAACAAGAAATATTTACTTTATAGTAAAAAAGCATGGGGTGCTTTTAAAGATATTTTTATAATGACTCTATTTTTACCAATATCTGTCATTAAATATTTATAACAATTGACATCAAGCACCCCACGCATTTTTATGATGAAATAAATATTTCTTGTTAATCACTCGATTTTTATTTCACACTTATTTAAAATTATTTTCTACTTTTTAGTTCATTTTCCTATTAAAGCGTGTTTTTTAGTTTTTAAACTATTAATTATTCCTTTTCTACTTCAATGTAACCGTCAGTAAGTAGCCATGTGAATATTCTTGCTACCAAATACCTTTCAAGCTGAGATGACTTTTCAAATAAAATGTACCAGAAACCTGTAAGTAATTCTTTACTGTCTTGTCATGAGAAAAATACGAAACAGAACGAGTTAATTAAGTATAAACATTTTTTGGTCTCCTCGAAGCCGGAATTTCTATGCTGTGAAAATTCCGAATTCTCTTGTGCTTTGTGTAACGTTCAAAATTCTAGTTCTGTTTCGTCGCGAATTTTGGCTTTGTAATGTTTTTTCCAAACACTTTTCTATGGTACATTGTGAAACATTCTTAAGATATAATTATTTCTGCCATTTCGAGGGTATGCAGTTTTTGACTTAATGTGAAACTTTCAAAGCCAAACATTATAACCTAAATTGAGGATCGCCAAATAAAGCGATCAGTTGACTATTCGTTCGTGTTCCTTATTTTATGGTAAACCTATGCACTTGCCATCTCGTTTTTTTTTTTTTTTTCTTCTCTTCTCTCTTACTCTATGGTTTTGTTTATTTTCAATTGAGTCAGTCATTTGGAGTTCTCTTTTCTTTCTTTTTTATTGATAGTAGTAGAGCGGCTAGACGCGAAAAAATAGCCGAAAACTGCACATCGTGAAACAAGTCTATAATTTTGCACATTGATAAATAATGTAATTCTAATCATTTTAAGAAGTGGGGCCACACGAATTTCACTTCTGGTCGAGGTTTTATACTACTTCAAAGTTAGGCATAAAATATGCGTTTTTTTCAATAAAAAGCGTAAATTATGGGTTCACGGCCAAAAATATTAATTCTATTAACACGCATAATATGTTAAATAGTTAGACTTGTATTAAAGAATATTTTTTTTCAACCGGAAGTCATTAATATTTCGACTGGAAGTGCCCTATTCAACTCTAACAACTTGAACTACATATATAAAACATATTCTATTTACAAAAGAGTTAATTTAATATATTGTAAAATTTATCAAATAAAAATATTATGATATATTAAATATATACCAAAATTAGAAAGCAAGTTACGACCGGAAGTTTGTAAAATATCTATATCCGTATTAGTAGAGCGGCTGGACGCCAAAAAAATTGCCGGAAACTGCACTTCGTGAAACAAGTCTGTAATTTTGCACAATGATAGAATATATCATTCTAATCATTTTATGTAGTGGAGCCTCTCGGATTACACTTCCGGTCGAGTTTTTATACTAGTTCAAAGTTAGGCTTAAAATGTTCGTTTTTATTAATAAAAATGGTTATATGTAGGGTTACAGCCAAATCATGAGCTTTATAGACATGTATAATATGTTAAATTATTAGGATTAGATGAAAGATTAAAAAAAGCAGTAAAAAAATTCAATCGGAAGTGATTTGCATTCCGACGGAAAGTCTATCTATAACAGCTCAAACTGCATCCAACAGCTCAAACTTCGTATATGAAACATATGCATAATTAAAAAGAGAATTTTAGTGGTTTTAAGATAAACTCAAATTAATAAGTGACTTCCGGTCGAAGTTTTAGACTTCTTTAAAGTTAGAATTAAAAATGCACTTTTTTAAATTATACCACCTTTATATAAACTATAAACGGTCACAATTAAAAATTGTTAAATCTATATGTTGTTACATCAAATTATAAGGATATGCTGGATATAAAATGGAACACATCAACCGGAAGTGATTGAAATTCCGACCGGATGTCTGCTTATAAGGAACTGATAAAGTCCATATACCAATATAATAGCGCGGTTGGAGGGAAAAAACTGCATTTCGTGAAACAAGTCTGTAATTGTGCACATTGATAAAATATGTCATCTGAACATTTTAGGATGTGGACACACTCGGATTTAACTTTCGGTCGAGTTTTTATTCAAGTTCAAAGTTAGGCATAAAATGTTCGGTTTTATCAATAAAAATAATTATATGCTGGATCGCAGCCAAAACCATGAACTCTATAGACACGTGTAATATGTAAAATTATTAGATTTGAAGGAAAGATTAAGAAAAGGATTAACAAGAGTTCAACCGGAAGTTATTCGCATTTCGACCGGGAGTCTGTCTATAACAGCCTAAACTACATCCAACAGATTAAACTACATGTATGAAACATATACTAACAATAAAATAGGAATTTTGGTGATATTTTATAAGAAACTAAAGCTAAAAAGAGACTTCCGGTCGAGGTTTTAGACTTCTTTAAAGTTAGACTTTAAAAATGCGCTTCAAAATTTTTTACCACCTTCATATAAAGGATCACAATAAAAAATTATTGTTATAATATGTTGTTACATCAAATTATAAGGATGGATATGCTGATGTAAAATGAAAATTTTCAACCTGAAGTGAGTTAAATTCCAACTGGAAGTCTGCTTATAAGGAACTGTTACTGCCCATATGCCAATACATGTAAGTATCACAATAATATCTTCTCAGATAACCGATTCTGATTCTAAAATACAATTAAGTATCTGAAAATATGATCAAGGAAAAAAAATAAAATTTTCAGCTTTCGTGTCCCCCCCCCCCCCTCCCCACCCAAAAAAGGAAAGTGCAATGTGCATCCCTTTGAAAATAATCTCATGTCTTAGCCCATATTTGAGAGGATTGCAACTATAGTTAGATTTATATTTTGGTTATATCTTAATTATATTGAAAAAAAAATTCGTACAAGCGATTCAGTCATCAGGTTGATTGGTTGGTTGTATTCAGATTATCTGGCGCCGTCAGCAACACGAGGACTATAATGCGCCGAAACATTTCGTCATTTAAGAAACCAACATACATTTACAAACACCCATGCCTACACGGGACTCGAACCCGCAACCTTGCGGTCTAGAAGCCAGCACGCTAACCACTATACCGTTTGGTCGGCAGTCATCAGGTTGAAATTTACCATTTTATATACTTAGCATAATCATCTTTCCTTTTCTGAAACATCAAAGGAAATCTTCCGGCTATCTGAGACGATATCACCGTGATACATATGGGTATTGGTGTATGGGTAGTATCATTTCCTTATAAGTAGGCTTCAGGTGTCGCAATTTCAGTCATTTCCGGTTGGAATTTTCTATTTCATATTCAGCATATCCATCCTTATAATTAGATGTAACAACATGAAGTATTGAGAGTTTTTAATAGTGACCCTTTATATGAAGATGGTAAAATATAAAGAATCACATTTTTAAGTCTTAACTTAAATAAATCTAAAACCTCGACCGGAAGTAACTTTTTAAATTTAGTTTATCATAAAACATCACCAGAATTTCCTTTTTATTGATAGCATATGTTTCATACATGTAGTTTAAGCTATTAGATGAAGTTTTAGCTGTTAAAGATAGACTTCCGATCGAAATGCATATCATTCCACTTGAACTTTTCTTACTTTTTTTTTATCTTTCATCTAAGCCTAATAATTTTATATATTACACATGTCTATAAAGTTTATGATTTCGGCTGTGACCTCACACACAACTATTTTTATTGATAAAAATGAAAATTTTAAGCCTAACTTTGAACTAGTATAAAAACTCGACTGGAAGTGAAATCCGAGAGGCTCCACTCCATAAAATGATTAGAATGATATATTTTATCAATGTGCAAAATTACAGACTTGTTTCACGAAATGCAGTTTTTTCCCCTCTAGCTGCTCTACTATAAGAAAAAAAATCAGTATAAGCTCTGAAATTTGCTAATGCGTTGGACTTCAGGACGGAATATCAGTCACTTCCGGTTGAAATTTTTCATTTTAAATTTAGCATATTCATTCTTACAATTCGATTTATAGAACATGAAAGAAGTATATTAGTTTTTAAATGTGACCCATTATATGAAGAGGGGGGGGGGGGGGATTTTAAAAAGGAGCATTTTTAAGCCTAACTTTGAAAAAAAGTCTAAAACATAAACTGGAAGTAATATCCGAGTGGAATATTTCCATTTGGAACATTATCAAAATCAGCCCTTTTATATATAGAATGTGTTTTATGTGTGTAGTTCAAACTGTTGGAGTCGATTAGGGGTAGACTTCCAGTTGAAATTTTAACGACTTCCGGCTGAAATATAAGAGTTTTTTTTATTCTTTAATACAAGCCTAACTATTTAACATATTATACGTGTTAATAGAGTTTATATTTTTGGCTGTGAACCTACAATTTACGATAAAAAAAAAAAAAAAAAAAGGAATATTTTAGGCCCAACTTTGAAGTAGTATAAAACCTCAACCGGAAGTGAAATCCGAGTGGCCCCACTTCTTAAAATGATTAGAATGACATTATCTATCGATGTGCAAAATTACAGATTTGTTTCACGAAGTGCAGTTTTTTTTCCCTCTAGCCGCTCTACTATGAGTGCGTTGCTTCTTTTTGCTGAGTTATGGATCTTAAAACGCTTTTCAATCAGAAAAAAAGCATAAAATCTTCCATTACTCGGTTGAAATCTAAAACAGATGGAGATCTACAAACTTTGACTTTGGCACAATTGGAAGCAAGACGGAATCGTTTCTTAGGTATAAAGGGAGAGTTGGGCGCGATTTTCTCATCTTTAATAAGCTCATGTAAAGATGATGAAATTGATGCATTTTCAATTGAGAGAGATGATTCTTTGAACATTCTTGAAGAAATGTTGGCGTTACTTAGGGGAAACATACACACAATTTCTGAAAATGATCGAACACAAAGGGAAACAAGTCCAAAAACCCCTGAATTTGCTGATGTGAAACTTCCAACTTTAACTTTATCGACATTTTCAGGTGTTGTTGAAGACTGGCTAACTTTTTCGGATCTTTTTCGTGCGGCTGTTTCTGAAAATTCAAATTTGTCAGCTGCTCAAAAATTACAATATTTAAAAGGCGTTTTGAAGGGGGATGCACAAAATATTGTTCATTCATTACCTATCACAGATAGTAATTTTCAAATTGCTTGGGACTTGTTAACTGAAAGATATTTTAATAAGCACGAGATACTATCCTCTTTAATGAAAAAATTCATGAATATGTCACCCTTAAATAACGAGTCGTACACTCAAATGCTAAATTTTGTAGATTCCACTAAAGAATTTGTGAGAACTTTAGAGTCACTGGAGTTCAAAGTAGATCAAACTGCGGATACACTTCTTATGTTTTTTGTGCTATTCAAATTGGATCCTAATACCAGGACTTGGTTCGAGAGAACACTTTCCGATGAAGAGGCACCAAAACTGGATGATTTGCTTAAATTTCTTTCAACTCATGCAAGGTCTATTATGACAGGAAATCAAAGTGCAAAGAGAAACTTTAAAAAAAAGGTGACTTTGCTTCCAACGTACAGTCACAGCACCCTCTCTGTCAAAATGACCATATTATAGGTAGGTGCGAATCATTTACAAAATTACCAGTTCAGAAGCGTATGAAATTTGTTAAATCCAATAATGTGTGTGTTAATTGCTTAGTACCATTTCATGGAAGCGGAACATGCAAAAGTAAGTATAGATGTCGTACGTGCAAAAAACTTCATCATATTTTACTCCGTTTCGAAACATTCAATGCTAAAGATGGGTAGAACGTAGGTATATGCGTCAAATCTCAGTGAACTTTAAATAAATGCTCCTATTTTTACACTTGTTTCTGTATCAAGTCAGAATGTTTCTAATGAACCATCTGACAATTCAAAAATGGTGGGTATTGCATCCTGTCTATGAAATGTTGGCCCTGGAGTTCAAATTCTTCTCTGCACAGCCATAATTCGTGTAAGAGATATATGAGGTAAATTTCAGACGTGTAGATGTTTACTAGATAGTGGCAGCCAGGCTTCATTGATTACAAATGAGTGCATTGAAAAACTTGGTTTGAGTAAACAGAAAGCTAATGTTCTTATTTCTTGTTTGGGTGCATCAGACACTCGAACAAATGGGATTTCTTAGATCCAGTTCACTTCTCATTTTCCTTCTCAGTGTTCACATACAGCTTCCGTGTATGTGGTGAACAAAATTGTGGGCATGCTTCCACACCACAATTTAGATTCTTCTTATTCTGAAATCTCTGGGGATCTCGCTCTTGCTGATCCAACGTTTCATAAAAGTAGTCCAATAGATATTCTTCTTGGAGTTGATCTCACACTACCATTACTGAGAGGTCAGACACTCTCAATGGGTGAAGATAGGCCATTCCCAATACGTTCAGAACTTGGTTGGGTGATAGGTAGTAAAGCCGCTTCTGGGAATCAAATTCTTCTTCGTGTAAATAACATTCAATTAGTGTCTGATCAGCTAATTAACAAATTCTGGGAATTAGATTCTGTTCCTTGTGTAAAACCACTAACTTCTTTAGAAAGGTCATGCGAAGAGCATTTCAGAGAGACACATTTTAAAAATGATGATGAAAGGTACACTGTTAGGTTACCATTTCATTGCTCACCAACGAGGTTAGGTCAATCTAGACAAACAGCCTTTCATAGATTGGTTAGTATGGAACGTCATCTCAGTTCTGACTTAGAAAAATACAATCAATATAGGAAATTTATGAACAAATATTTAAAGTTAAATCATATATGCTACCTGTTCCCAAATCTGAGTATAACAGAAAAAACGCTTACTATCTGGCTCACCATGCTGTTTTAAGATAATCTAGTAGCACTATTAAATTAAGATTTGTGTTCGATGGATCTAGTAAGACATCGTCAGGACATTCACTCAATGACTTTCTCATAGTTGGCTATAGAGTACAACCTGAACTGTACCCTATTCTGATTCAATTCAGAATGTTTTAAGTAGCTGTCAGCGCGGATGCAGAAAAGATGTTTCGCCATCATATCAGAGTTCATGACGAAGATACCGATTGGCAGAATATCCTTTGGCGAAATTCGCCCGACGATGACATCGAAGAATATCGTCTCGTCACTGTCACATACCGGGACTGATTGCGCTCCATTTCTTTCAACAAGAACCTTACGTCAAGTTTCACTAGACGAAAAAGATAAATACCCAGCCGCATCAAGTGCAACACTCAGACATTTTTACGTAGATGATCTTCTTAGTGGAGCCTCAACTAGGGAGGAAGCTATTCTGCTTGTAAGCTAACTTCAATCAATGATGAAACAAGGGGGTTTCCATCTTCGAAAATGGCATTCAAATGATTCGTCCATATTTCAAGAAATTTCTATCGATACCGAAGAAAACGATCTAGTTCACCTGGATGCTGACAATGACTGCAAGGTACTGGGGATAAAATGGTGTCCCAAATTGGATATGTTTCAATTTGCTGTTTCTCCAGTTGAGATAAATGCTATTTATACCAAACGTGAAGTTCTATCTCAAATAGCTCGTGTGTTCGACCGATTGGGACTCTTGTCACCATGCGCGATATTTATGAAGATCGTTCTTCAAGAGTTATGGACACATAGGTTTACTTGGGATCAACCACTTCCAGACAAACTTTGCTTAAGGTGGAGGTTATTTATAGAAGAAATTCATCTTATCGAACAAGTCAAATTTCCGAGATACGTATCACAACCTCATGCTGAAATTGAAGTGCATGCCTTCTGTGATGCTTCTGAAAAAGCATACTGTGCGGCAATCTATGTTCGCTGCATTTCCTTTGATTCTGTTCGAGTCATTCTTCTAACATCTAAAACACGTGTGGCACCTCTCAAGGTACAATATCTTCCTAGTTTGGAACTTTGTTCTGCTCTTTTGCTCTCGAACTTATTACATTCTACTCTACCGTCGTTAGACATTCCTCGTATAATTCAAAGAACACTTTAAACTGTTAAGAGAAAATATGCGTGGTCCGATTCCAAAATCACTCTTGCATGGATAACTTCAGAGCCCAGACGATGGCAACCATTCGTTGCAAATCGAGTGGCACAAATTCAAGAACTGGTTCTTGATGTTCAGTGGAACTTTGTGAGTGGACTCGATAATCCTGCAGATTGTGGCACAAGAGGCTTAACACCAACAAAATTCGTTAACGCTGACTTGTGGTTCAATGGTCCGACGTGGTTGAAAGATCCTTCTTTACCCACTGCATAGGTAGAACAGGATCATCTTCTAAAAGATGAATGTCAATAGAGGAGAAGAAACAACCCAAGATTACCATGTTACAAACTGTCAGTGAAACATTCAAAACAGAGATTTTTCATAAATATTCCTAGTGGAAAAAGAATTCTTTCATGGTGTCTTAGATTTCGTAGAAATTGCTCTCTGCCAGCTGAGAGAAGAAGGAAGACATCTTTGACGACCGAAGAGTTGAATGACTCATAAAAGATTATTGTGAAAATTGTATAACAAGCTCATTTCTGCTTAGAAATCTCATGTCTTATTACCGGAAAACAACTTCCTTCAAGCAACAGAATTCTCTCTCTAACTCCATTCATCGATGATTCTGGACTTCTTCGAGTGGGCGGCAGATTGGAAAATGCAAAGGTTCCAGAAGAGAAGAATCATCCTCTTCTACTTCCGAAAAGTGATCACGTCGTAGATTTGATCATCAATCACTACCATCTGAAAATGCTTCACTCTGGTTCAGAACTTCTTCAAGCAGCAATGAGAGAAAATTTTTGGGTTCTTTCCGCCAGAGACGCTGTCAGAAGAATTGTCAGAAGATGCGTTCCGTGTTTCAGGAATCGGCCAAGGCTTGCTGAGCAAATCATGGAAAATCTTACCGAGTCCAGAGTTTGTCCTTTAACAGTTTTTCAAAGAACTGGTCTTGACTTCGCTGGACCGTTTCTTATCCGAAGTTCCAAGGGAAGAGGAAGTCGGACCACAAAGTGCTACATCTGTGTCTTCGTGTGCCTCACAACTAAGGCAGTTCATCTTGAAGTTGTGAGTGATTTAACAACCACTGCATTCATCGCTTGCTTGATAAGATTTGTAGCACGCAGGGGTAAGCCTTTTGAGATCTTTTCTGATCTGAGAACGAACTTCTGTGGAGCAAGTCGAGCCCTAACCACAGAATTTCGACAGTTGATGAGGGATGACACCATCCATCAGTTCCTTGCGACATACAACATCAATTGGCACTTAAATCCACCATCGGCCCCCCACTTCGGAGGCATTTGGGAAGCCGTTGTGAAATCCTTCAAGTTCCTTTCGAGACGAGTCATCGGCAACACTAGTGTCACCTTTGAAGAGCTTTCTGCCATAACATCGCAGATTGAGGCGTGTCTTAACTCTCGACCTCTTTATGGTCTTTCAACTAGTCCGGACGATTTCAGTGTGCTAATACCATATTACTTTCTGATGGGAACCGATGGTCATCAGAATATTTGACTAAGTTGCAATCAAGATCCAAATGGCGTGTGTCCCAAAAGAATCTGGATGTTGGAGATCTGGTTTTGATAAGAAACGAGAACCTCCCTCCACTTCAATGAAGTTGGGTAAAATTTCCAAAACATTCCCTGGAAAGGACAACAAAGTCCGCGTTGTTAGGGTAAAAACTCAAAATGGTGAACTTATCAGACCAATTGTGAAACTTTGCCCTTTACCTATTCAAGATTGAACATTCTTATTTTCTATGTTTTAATTCAATTATAATTATGCTAATTTTTTTTCTTTCAGCAATGTAACGAGTCATCTTTCCAAAGTAGCCATGTGAATATTCTTGCTACCAAGTACCTTTCCAGCTGAGATTTCGGTTAAAATAAAATGTACCAGAAACCTGTAAGTAATTCTTTACAGTCTTGTCATGAGTAAAATACGAAACAGAACGAGTTAATTAAGTATAAACACTGTGAGTAAATGATCAGCATAACTCCCGAAAAAATTGACCTACGATGTTCAAATTTGGTGTGCGGGTTAGTGGAGGCCATGGGATTTACCATTAAGGTTTTCGTCAAAATCGCGCGAGTGCCTAAGTTTTTGAAATCATGAAAAAATCATGTTTTAGAGCAATTACTAAAAAACGGCTCTAACGATTTTCATTAAAATCTCTGTGCTAATGCCTCTTAAGGTGCTCTAACCATCCCCCAAATCAGAAATTTCCGTAGAAATGCGTAAAAAGTTAAAAAATGAGTTTAAGCATCGTCCATCAACGATAGAATTTGTTCTGTTTCATGCACAAGAAAAGACAATGTAAGGTCTATCAAATAACATTGCTAATTTCGCTATTTTGGTGGTGTTTTTGCCCCATGTAAAAACTATTGCCAAAAATATCGTCAAATTGGCCATTTTTATTTAAATAAGTGAAAATATTAAAACGTAAAACAACGGCAATATCAAATTTTAATACAATGACCAATATTATAGAGTAATTGAAAGTTGTGTGATGATCTACACTTCTAATTGCAAATGAAGTAGATCTACTGCAAAAAAAAAAAGGTTATAATTTCGTTTAATTATTGCAGTGATTGTAACAAAAATTTATAACTTTTCTCAAAAGCTTTTAATGGCAAAGCTGAATACTTAATATAATATTTTTATCAGTGTACATAATTGAAAATTAACAGAGGGATCAATATATATATATATATATATATATATATATATATATATATATATATATATATATATATATATATATATATATATATATATATATATATATATATATATATATATATATATATATATATATATATATATATATATATATATATATATATATAAATTTGTATCGGAGTCATTCTATTTGAAACGTAACTTGCTGAGGTACAACTTGCAAATATAACATACAAAATATAAATTACGATTATGAAGTGTATGGCAAAAATGTTGAATGTTGTGGTAAAATAATAGTTTATTTTTGAAAAATTCGATGCATGTTTACAGTGGTACAACTCCATGTACTAGTCTGCCATTCATCTTATGTATTTTTAAAGGAAGTCTGCTTATTTTTATTCAAATTAAATTCATATTTTTGGAAAGTATGTAATTGGAACTGCATAGTAATCATAACTTGAGTCTAGGCTAGGCCCAGTGCAGAGGCGGATTTAGAATTTCGCAGACCATGAGGCTAAATCAGTTCCACTTAGAATTCTCCTTTCTGACTCAGGCATTGACATTTTTAATGAATAATTTCTTTTTTTCGATTATAACCATAGTGAGTTTTTGATTAATGAAATCGGCTCATTTTAGGTAATCGATACTAAGAAAGTGGTGATGTTTAGGGAAAGTTCTACAAAAGCAGTACAACTTCCTACTTCTTAAAAAATGCATTTAATTTTATGAAAAACCATTTCACAGAAAATTAAGCCCTTTATCCTTTGATCAGGTTTGAATTTATTCTCGAAAAAAAACTAAAAAGAGCTAAATACAATACAAACACAATAGCTTGATATTAATATATGATCTTAGTTTTCATTACATTATGCTTTATCTTCAAATGAATTCTCCTGTTCGTGGCGTTCCTCGGAGTTTTGTATATTTTGAAACAATAACTATACATTAGTTAAATTACTTTGGTCGGTTCATTTTGTTGCTTGGTGAAGTCACCATACCCAAGACTTTACCTTTTGTTTGGGGTGCCACTTTTAACTGCTTCCCAGCCAAGTCCAAACTTTAGTTCCGAAGTTTTTGAAAAGGGAATAAAGAAAATCGAAAAAACACATGAAATTTCAAAACTATCATCAAAGAACTAAAAATGTTTGAAAATATCGATATTTTAAAAAAAATATCGATGAAAATATCATCGTATCAATATATCGCCAACCTCTATTTGTAGTCGATCTTCTACACCTTGAAATATGGTAGAGTAGACATGACCTTTCCTTCGTAGCCACGTTTATCACGCTTGGCTGCTTCCGCTGGATATGGCGTAGTGTCTCTCAAAATGAACCTCCACGATCCGGGGTCAAATAACAAGACCTTCATACTAGTTTTCCAGCTACTGTAGTTGAAATCGTTGAACTTCTGGAATCCAATGGAATCCCTGCCATTTTGAAAAGCGATGAATATAACAACTTTCGGGCCAGGTTACAGTTTTAAGTCTTCGTTTTCAACCGCCCCATACAAATAAGGTCTTCTACTTACAGAAACACAAAGGGACACTCCCATAACCTTTACAGAAACAAGCCCATAACCTTGTAGAGTTTATTCGCAGTGTTCAATCTCAAGTCCAAAGTAGAAGACCAATATGTAGAAACAATATTTATTTGCAGCCATTCAGTCTCAATAGGCTTGTCATAAAACAAAATCTAATGTATCCAAAATAAACATAGAAGCATGCAAAACTGACATAATCAAATTTCAACAAACATCTTTCCATATAGCCGACTAAAGTAGTATCCGCTATTATATACTCACAAGCAAAAACCAGAATAAAGTCAATTGTGAAACGAAATATTACCACTGATAGAAATTATAAAGATTAATATCTGCATTACGGCACTTGATTGTGGTAGTGAAGAAAGGTTTCATTGTAACAAACGACTAACCTGTAAATTTTACCAACAATCTTCAACGTCTCTTCAACAGTAAACTCGCATTCATTAGCACCTAACAAATGTGAGAAGGTAATTGATAATGATGAAGAAAAGTCTTTCCAAGAAGAAGTTGCAAAAGAAAGTAGCCAACTCACCAAATATATTTCTGATACAGTCGGATATATTGGTAGATTTGCAGTAAGAAAAATTATTGAGTCTTGGTTCAAATCATAAGAAAAGATACGGGTGGATTAACAAAGCCGACTTTAGATGCAATAAAATTATGTGAAACTGCGGAGGGAAAAGTCGAGTTTTTTAAGTGATTGGAAAATTAAATTATAAAATAAGGCATAGGTTACTTTCTAAGTGTCTGTCTAAGTGTTGATTTCAATTTTCCTCATTTATTTTGTGTAATTGCTTGTTATGCTATATTGTTTACCTATTGGAGTAAGCTTGTATAATCGCTGTATTCGAAGTTGTTCTTACTGAAACTTGTGTTGAAGCTTGAGAGTGATTACACTGTTGTCTTTGAATAACTTTTGTGAGTTTTCTGAAGTGAATAAATAATAGTTTTTATCTTAAAAACTGTGCCATCATTGCTTCAGTGGAAAAATTCATAACAGAGGTGTCAAAAGTGGGATCTTATCAGCTTGAATGCCGACAACTAGAGGAATGATGGAAGACCAAATGAAGCAATTGATGGAAATTATTGCTGGAATAAAAGCCGGACAAGAATCCACAGCCACTGAAATGAAAGCCGAAATAAAAGCAGGACAAGAATCAACCGCCGCTACAATTGCCGCTGGTCAAGCCCGTCAAGAAACGACAAATGCCGAACTCGCCGCAGCAATTGCCGCCAGTCAAGAAGCGACATCATCAGACATTACAGCTTTGCAAAACGCAACGTCATCTGACATGAAAGCTTTGGCCGATAAGTGCGAGACCACATCCGCAGCCGTAATCAAGATCAGAGAAGAAATGAAAACCGAGCTATCCTCAATGGTAGAATCTACTATTATGGAGACACATCATCGGTCTTGCAATCCGTGAAGGAAGACGTTCTCAATGCGGTAAGAGACGAAATGGAAGAAAAGGTTTCCACTATCAAAGAAGAGCAGGGAAAATTCATGGATGCTGTAGAACAGCGTTCGTCACTAACTTTTAGAGGCGTGCCGTATGACTTATGTAAGAGCTTTTCGCGGGCCGAATGCACCAAAATATGGATCTTTATTATCGATTTAACTATACATACCATTTCTGAAAACTGAATATTTTTTTTTATCTTAATAAAATTACAATTGATATTTGGTTCATTTCCCCCCCCCCCCTTCAAATAATTAAAAAAATAAATTATTATTGGTAAATTAAAGTCTAAAAAAAGAAGTGAATCTTTTGGTTTGCACCCAATCATAATAAATTCTCCAAATGAGGTTTAGTTAAATTATTCTTGTATTTATACTTGATGAAAACCATCTTGGTGAAAGCTTCTTCATGTAGCTTCTTCGGGCAAGTAGGGGAGAACCTTGTTCTACATAGTTAACAAATAATACTTCGCATAAATTATAATTATGTAAAGGTTGGTTGGTTGGTTGTATTCAGATTATCTGGCGCCGTCAGCAACACGAGGGCTATAATGCGCCGAAACATTTCGTCATTTAACAAACCAACATACATTTACAAACATCCATGCCAACACGAGACTCGAACCCGCAACCTCGCGGTCTAGAAGCCAGCACGCTAACCACTATACCGTTTGGTCGGCCACAATTATGTAAAGAAAAAAGTCCATATCGTGAAATTTGATTTTTTTTATCTTGTGTGTTGCCGGCGGGCCGCATAAAAATCAGTCGCGGGCCATATCCGGCCCGCGGGCCGCGTAGTGGCTAATGCTACTGTAGAAGAAAGACTATGGAAAATAGAAACTCTCGAAGCTGTGACCATTGCAACGTCTAATTGGGATAATGTTTCCACTCCCTTTATTGCGCCACGTTCCAACATCAAAGTGGCCACTTTTGATGGGAGGTCGACTTGGCGCGTTTATCAAACGCAGTTTGAAATTATTGCTTCTGCTAATTGATGGGACGATACTTCAAAAGCATTCCATCTCGCAGCATCTCTTCGAAGTTAAGCTACTGACATTTTACAGACGCTACCTGAAGAGAAGCGGGGAGAGATTCGTGGCTCTGGAAAGTGCGTTAGAGTTAAGGTTTGGGGAGCAGCATCTACAGGATTACAACAGACTGCAATTGAAAGTGAGACAGCAGAAGGCCAATGAAACTCTTCAAGAATTGGCGTCGGATATAGAAAGACTGTCACTCCTCGCTTTCCCAGACTGTCCCTCGAACGTACGAGATAATCTGTCTCTTCAGCATTTTGTGGATGCCATCAAAGATCCCGACATACATCTAACTACCTGGATGTCAGACAGCAAAGACTGAAGTCCACCCTCGTCTATGCCATGAGAGTAGAAGCAACACAGCAAGCTTCAAGAAAAGATCGGCGTTTCGTACGTGGAACATTGACAGACGATTCCTCTGAACTTTTCACGAAGAAGCTTCGAGAACTGGAAAGCAAAATTGATCGAATGATGAGAAACTATCCTGGAGCCAGGGATCGAAAGACAAGAGTCATTTGCTGGCACTGCAAACGGGAAGGGCATTTACTACGTAACTGCCTTGATTTGAAAAAGAGAAGGGATAACACTACCACGGAATCTCAACGATTGAATCTAAGAAGATGCCATTTCGTAGGGCAGAAGTTGCAATGTAGAACAGGTGAAGCCCCGACTACCCGTTTCCACGTTTCATCCCGTCAAGGAGGAAACCCGGGTTTGTTCATGAAGGGGGAGATCAACGGAACTCCATTTCGTCTAATCGTCGATTCGGGAGCGAACGTAACCATCGTAAGGACGGACGTGGCTCGTCTCCTGAACAGCCGACTCCTCTACACAGCGCCCTCTGTTTCGCTACAAACTGTGTCTGGTGGCAGTATCTCCGTGAACAGGGACATTGGACGTGAACATTGCCTTTGGATTTAACACCTACAAGAACACCGTTTATGTTGCCAAAATTGTAGATCCGTGCATTCTCGGACTAGACTTTATGAAGAAAAATGGAATTACACTGAATTTTGAAAGAGGAAAGCTGCAAACATGGAGAGGCGAAGTTCCTTTACACGGTCTGGACACGAAAGAGCTGTGAGTATATCGGGTTATAGTTCTTGAGGACAACGTCATAGAGAGAGCTTCACAGTTCACGAAGATATCCCGATTTGAAAAGACAGCCTACATCTATGCAAAGTACCTCCCCAGCCCCGGAAAGAGAACCGAAGAAAGCAAACTTGATGAAACCCTCTCAGGAAGTGGTTCGTGTGGGAATGGACAACGTTTCTGAAGAGGAAATCGGCACCCGTGCTCCTGTTACAAGCATCGAACGGAGGTCCCGGGATCTATCAGCTGCACCCGCGGATGACTCCGAAGCAATCACAGATAAGCTTACTGAAGATGATGTTCGGTTGAATGGGAATGGGAACGCTCTTTCCGGCTCAATTCACGAGACCACCGGATTTACACCTTCTCAAATGATTTTTGGAAAAGATCTTAGACTACCCAGCGACCTCCTCTTTGGAGACCACCGGACACTCCTTCCTCGCCTGTCCAGTATCTACATGATCTCCAGGCACATTTGGAAGCCGTACATCGGTTCGCCAGAGAGAGAATCAACATCATGACGGAGCGCATGAAGATCCGATACGATGCCAAGGCCACGGACCGTTCATTCCAGGAAGATGACAAGGTGTGGTTATGGAACCCTAAACGTCGGAAAGGACTCTCTTCTAAGCTCCAGACGAACTGGGCCGTATGTGGTCCTTAAGAAGATCAACGACGTCATAGTAAGGATTCATCGGACACCTTCCTGTAAACCTAGAGTTGTACATTACAATAGGCTAGCCCCATATTATGGTAGAAGTGATTGAATGGCCTTTCCTCTTAACGACTTCACTGCCCAGGACGAGCAGTCTTTAAGAAGGAGGAAATGTTGCACAAATTGTCTGTATATAGTGTAAATAGTGACGTTCTTCGATGAAAGCGGATCGCTTTGTTTACCTATTGAAGTGAGCTTGTATAATCGCTGTATTTCGAAGTTGTTCTTACTGAAGCTTGTGTTGAAGCTTGAGAGTGATTACACTGTTGTCTTTGAATAACTTTTGTGAGTTTTCTGAAGTGAATAAATAATAGTTTTTATCTTAAATAATGTGCCATCATTACCTCAGTGGAAAAATTCATAACAGTATGTATGTACGTATGTATGTATGTAAATATGCATTTATATATATGCATGCATTTATATATATATATCTATATATATATATATATATGTGTGTATATGTATATATATATGCATGCATGCATGCATTTATATATATATATATGAATGGTATGTATGTATGTATGCATGCATGTATTTATGTATGTATGTATGCATGTATTTATATATATACTAGCTAAATACCCGTGCTTCGCTACGAAATTTTAACATGTGCAATATTTTAGCTAGCTGTGAGGCCTCGTGTTGCGGAAATCTGTCATTCGTGTATAAGACCCAGTTTTTGGCGCTTCGCTCTCAGGAAGGTTCATCGCTACGCAAAATCGAGCTCGCTTCTTTCGCTGAAAAGTTCATGGACACGTAAACACATGCTTATTTCACTCGTTAAAAGGTTCATTGCTATGCAAGCATAGGCTCGCTTCGCTCTCTGAAAGGTTCATTGCTTCGTAATCATTAAGGTCGCTTCACTCACTAAAATCTAATACTTACGTACTTAATATTGGAAGCCTCTCCCTTGTCAAGAAAAATAAAATTCCAGTTAATACAATAATACAACACCCCTTTAAGATTATTTTAACACGTGTTTGTGGAAAGCAAAATTAGAGGCTAAAACTACTTATTTTGAAACTTTCAGAGATCTAGGCCTATTCGAAGTCACTTTTTGTAAAAAAATTAATTGAAAAACAAATTAAAATTTTAACATTCTTTTTATCAGTCCAATTAGAAGGCCAAAACTACTTGTGTTGAAAATTTCAGAAATGTAGCCCAATCACAAATAGCTTTGTAAAATATTTGTTAATTAATTAATAATAAAAAAAAAATTAAATTCCGTTTTTTAAAAATCCAATTAGAAGGCCACAACTATATATGTTGAAAATTTCAAAGCTGTAGCCGTATTTGAAATCGTTTTAAAATATATATATTAATTAATTAAAAATTTAATTAAAAAGAAACTAAATAAAAATTTTAAATTCTGTTTTTCAAAAGTCCAATTAAAAGGCTAAAACTACTTATGTTGAAAATTTCAGAGCTGTAGCCCTATTAGATATCGTTTTGTAACATATTTATTGATTAATTAAAAAAATTAATTAAAAAAGAACTAATTAAAATTTTAACATTATGTTTGTGATGTATACAATTAGAAGGCTAAAACTACTTATGTTGAAAATTTCAGAGTTGTAGCCCTATTAGTAGTCGTTTTGTAAAATGTTTATTAATTAAATAAAAAAATTAATTAAAAAAGAACAAAATAAAAATTTAAAATTCTGTTTTTTAAAAGTCCAATTAAAACGCCATAACTACTTATGTTGAAAATTTCAGAGCTGTAGCCCTATTAGTAGTCGTTTTGTAAAATGTTTATTAATTAAATAAAAAAATTAATTCAAAAAGAACAAAATAAAAATTTAAAATTCTGTTTTTTAAAAGTCCGATTAAAACGCCATAACTACTTATGTTGAAAATTTCAGAGCTGTAGCCCTATTAGTAGTCGTTTTGTAAAATGTTTATTAATTAAATAAAAAAATTAATTCAAAAAGAACAAAATAAAAATTTAAAATTCTGTTTTTTAAAAGTCCGATTAAAAGGCCAAAACTGCTTATCTTCAAAATTTCAGAGCTGTAGCCCTATTAGATATCGTTTTGTAACATATTTATTAACTAAAAAAATTATGTAAAAAAGAACTAAATAAAATTTTAAAATTCTGTTTGTGATGCATAAAATTAGAAAGTCAAAACTACGTATGCTGAAAATTTCAGATCTCTACTCCAATTTTAAGTAGGTGTCTATAGATCCACAGAGACACAGAAAGACAGACACACAGCTTGTTTTATTATTATAGATATATGTATGCATGCATGCATGCATTTATATATGTATGTATGTATGTATGTATGTATACATGCATGCATGCATGCATTTCAATTTATGCATGCATTTATATATATATGCATGCATGCATTTATATACATATGTATGTATGCATACATGCATTTATATATGTATGTACGCATGCATGCATTTAGATATATGTATGTATGCATGCATGCATTTATATATATGTATGCATGCATGCCTCTATCTATATACATGTATGTATGCATTCACGCATTTATATATATGTATGTATGCATACATGCATTTATCTATATGTATGTATGCATGTATGTATTTATATATATATGTATGTATACATGCATGCATTTATATATATGTATGCATGCATGCATTTATCTATATGTATGTATTCATGCATGTGTTTATATATATATATATGCATGTATGCATTTATATATATGTATGCATGCATCTATATATATGTATGTATGCTTGCATGCATGCATGCATTTGTGTATATATGTATGTATGTATGTATGTATGTATGTATGTATGTATGTATGTATGAATGTATGTATGTATGTAGGTAGGTAGGTAGGTAGGTAGGTAGGTAGGTATGTATGTATGTATGTATGTATGTATGTATGTATGTATGTATGTATGTATGTATGTATGTATGTATGTATGTATGGTATGTAGGGTATGTATGTATGTATGTATGTATGTATGTATGCATGCATACATTTATATATGTATATATGTATGCATACATGCATTTATATATGTATGTATGTATGTATGTATGTATGTATGTATGTATGTATGTATGTATGTATGTATGTATGTATGTATGTATGTATGTATGTATGTATGTATGTATGTATGTATGTATGTATGTATGCATGCATGCATGCATGCATTTTTATATATGTATGTATGTATTTATGTATGTATGTATGTATGTATGTATGTATGTATGTATGTATGTATGTATGTATGTATGTATGTATGTATGTATGTATGTATGTATGTATGTATGTATGTATGTATGTATGTATGTATGTATGTATGTATGTATGTATGTATGCATGTATGCATGCATGCATTTATATATGTATGTATGCATGTATGCATGCATGCATTTATATATGTATGTATGCATGTATGTATGTATATATATATATATATATATATATATATATGTATGTATGTATGCATGCATTTATATAAGTATGTATACAAGCATGCTTTTGTATATATATGGATGCATTTAGATATATATATATATATGTATGTATGCATGCATGCATGCACTTATATATGTATGTATGCATGCATGCATTTATATATATGTACGTATGCATGCGTGCATTTATATATATATGTATGTATGCATGCATGCATTTATATATGTATGAATGTATGTATGTATGTATGCATTAATTCATATGTATGCATGCATTTATATATATATATATATATATATATATATATATATATATATATATATGTATCTATGCATGCATGCAATTATATTTGTGTGTATGAATGTATGTATATATGTATGTATGTATACATGCATGCTTTTATATATGTATGTATGCATGTATTTATATATATATATGTATGCATGCATGCATTTATATATATATACGTATGTATGTAGTTATATATATATGTATGTATTTATTTATGCATGCATGCATGAATGCACGCATTTATGTATATATATATATATATATATATATATATATATATATATATATATATATATATATATATATATATATATATATATATATATATATATATATATATATATTTATAGATAGATAGATAGATATTTGCAAAACGTGGTCGGAAAATTATTACATAAGCTGTTGGACAATATTAAATACTAGAGCCAAAAATTAATACTGGTAAATAATTAAAGTTTAAATGAGCCAAAAAGTACTGAGATTAAAACAAAAGCTCTATAAATAAATTTCAATTATCATTACATTGATTTTTGTTTTACTCTTTTGTCAATCTCCTCCAAGAGAGAATGAACGAAATCTCGATTTGGTTGAAAAAGTTGCGTTGGTAGGAAGAACGTAAATTTGCTAAATCCCACTGCGCCAAAGATTATCGCCAAATATGGTAGATTGAAAACCACGTTACGGTGGTTTAACATCGGGGCACTGAAAGCATGGAGTTAGCATACCGTTGCTCTCTCTACTGCCAAAAATTCCTTTTTGTTGTGTCATCACCTGTTTGCGCAAACGCTTGCACATAATACTACAGAAACTTGGAGAGTTTTTTTTTTATTTGGTGAAGATTTCCCATTCCTATCTTGCTTCGTTGATTTCCTGTGACCGGTTAAAAGTGCATCATGACTTTACGGACACACTCTTGTGTGCCCCCATATTAGGCAATATTTCTGTGAGCAGAATGGCAAAGAGTTCAAATATCCAATAACAAATCTTTAAATAGACTGTATGCACGGTATTCCAAATTCAGCAATCAAACCAGCAAATCCCATTTTATCTTTTGAAATTTGACTGATAAATATGGCAACAGCCAGCAACGTAAATGTATTATTTTTTAAGTATCACAAAAAAAAAAAAAAAAAAAAAAAAAAAAAAAGATTATTCAACATATAATTGTTTTTATTGCTTCGTTATCTGATTGGAAATTAATTTTGACGAGCAATTTTATTATTTTTTTTTGCGCTTCATGAGAAACCAGTCCGTAAATTGTGTTTGTTCATTGAAATAACTAATCTTTGTTTTAAATATATGTAGAAGAACTCTGGTTATCTTATTTGTTTTCCGAAGACACACTTTCCTACCATTTTCTCTATTCCCGCTTAACTTGCTTCTTGACATAAGCAGTGGCAGTATGACGTCAGAGTGATGTTAAGAATTTTGTATTCATCATAAATTATCCGACATTTTCAGTTTCATAATATAAAGAGTTTCATAGAACAATATTCCTTTTCAATAATTTTTTATTATATTTCTGAAATAACCTTTGCTAGGGCTTGGGAACCAATATTAAAATAATTTAAAAATAAATATTTCATTTTTAAATACCATATTTAATTAAATCAGTGAGCCCTAACTTTAAGTAAAATTTTATTCGATGGTTGTTCTGTTGTACTTGAAAAATATACTGTTAAACTGTTACTTATGGTGAATGACAATTGGATTTCGTTAATATGTAAATTAGAATTTTATTTTGAATACAACAAAAAACTTGATATTTTAAGAAAATTTGTTCTTAGAAATCCAATTATCTAAGTTTTTAAACCGATATTAAAGTTATGTCAACAATTACATAAATTACGAATAAATTATCTGAGTTTTTCTTGAAGAATGAGCAATTTCAAATCCTATCAAGGCAAATGTTTTATGCTTAAATGACAGTCATTTTTTGAAGTTCCATGCTGTCACTATAACAAATAGAAACTAAAATACTATAATTTGTTTACACATCTTCTTTCTTATCCGTTCAGTAAGAATAAAGATAGGGTGTCTTACACGAGGAACGAAACACCTGTTGTCGAAACATGCACAACCAGGGCCGCCGACAGGATTTTCGGGCCCCTATGCAACTGTTCCTCGGGCCCCATTACCCCCTCGCCCATATACACATATTGGCGTTGAGACTAAAAAGATAATATATCCACAGTTATTATAACCACATGCATTCCGCAGATTTAACCTAAGAATAAGCTGAAGCAATAAATGATAAAAAAAATGTCATTGTTTGGGTAAACAAATAATAAACTTACTGCGTAATCTCAAATCAGAAAAATAGAGAAAACGTGAAAAAACAAAGATAAATTTGATGCGTAAGATGAATTGATAACACTGTTCTAATATAGCAACTTAAAGTTAGTGTCTCCCTGGTACCTTCCCAGTCAAATTGTAGAACAATCAGAAAGCGCTAAATGAGTGCGCCCACAATGCGTCACAATTCCAATTGCATCGAGCTTTTACTGATTTTCGTTGTTCTGAGGTAGACGGCAACTTTTGCTGTGAACTTTTTCACGTTTATGCATGCGCGTGCTGTTAAAACGACCTTTGCTTTTGATACACTTGATTGGAAAAACATGAGTTCAATTTCATCCACAACGAAGAAAAAAAATTGATGAGAAAAATTGAGAATTTAAGAAAGAATGGACTGAATCGTATGTGTCAATTAAAAATAAATTTGGGCAACTGACTTGTCTCATTTGCCATGATTTTTATACTATAAAAATTGTATTAATACAATGTTCGTTGTTAAAAACTCGTATTTCTGCTCTTTAAATGTATTACGATTCTGATTATTGAATGTTTAACACTTTGCGCAGAAACGTCTGCCGAACCCTGGTAAATGTAACAATGGTTTTGGTAATAGAAATAGGACACCAGCGTTAATTGGGTACTCTCATGATATGTTTTGGCTTTATAAAAAACTGTAATACAGCCTCTAAAAATTTTATTTCAATAATATTATTTACTAAACATTAAAATACAAGAATTAAAATAAATTATTGCTTTAATTTTTTCGTTTCAGTAAAAGTTAAGATGTCCCTATGTGTACTGATTTTTAAGAAAATAGTTTGTTAAAACATCTTGTGAAATGCATATCGGCTGTCATTTATTCCCAGTAAGAGAGGTTACATTTTTCGAAAGTTATTTTATTGGCTTATTTAGGTAGAAAAATAAAGAGGTAAACTCCCATAAGCCAGAAAATATTACCAACGGGTAGTTTGTTGTAAGAAGGAAAAAAAAAAAGAAGCAAAGACCAGACATTTTGGAAACTTTTAAAAACAGCATTTTAGAATATGTGACCTTTATTTAGACAATTTAAAGTCTCAATTAAATTCATTTCATGGTATTCGAGGTAATTGCATATTCAACGTAATAGGCCAAGAAATACACACAAATATATAAATCAGCATACTAAAATATCGTATTTTCCCGGCAAACTAGAAAGAATAAGACAAAAAACTACATAAAGATTTTTTTTTTAAGTTTTAAATTTTAAAATAAAAATTTAATTCTAAATGTTTGCTGTCGATTATTCGAGTATTACAATTTTACAGAATTTTCTGATATTTTAGAAAAACTTATTAAATAACTAATGATTATTAAATATTTCAAAGCAAAATTTTCAAACAAATCAATGTATTGGATTTCAAAATAATTACGTATTTATTATTTTAACAATTTTACGGACATTAAAAAAAGCAGTATAAAAAAAAGCTTTTTTTATTAACAGTATTTCTGAAGGGTAAAATAATCAAAGGGACCTAACATTTTGCAAAACGTTGCCTGTAAATTGAACTTGGTAGTTCTCAAACATTAAAAAATCTCTACATAAATTACAAACACAATGAATTGATAATCATTTTAGATATGCATTAATTTCTGGATATACATACTTACATAAGTTATGAATTTATCATTTCCTTTCTAAATCGATGAAAAATATAAATACCAGTTACCCAAATAACAAATGCTTTTCAGAATGTAAACTTGGCATTTCGAAAAATAATTATTTAAACTGTAAATAAATAAATCTTTAAAGATTTTACTTGTATTGGTATCGATAGCTAGTTTTTGAAATTAGTTATAAAAAAAATTCAATTTTAACTGTATAAATTCTGAATCTTGACTCTCATACTAAAATTAAATGCTATTCCAAACTCATACACATCCTTTAAAACACAAGAACATATCCTGCAAATGAATTGAACGATGTACTCACGTGAGCCATTGTAGTGGACACTGGACACTACTATTTAACGCAATGCTTATGGCGTTTTCTGTCTGGAAAAGTGGAAAGTCTTTTTGGCAATTCTTTTAAAAAAAGGTAGGAGGTCACCCCTTATCAATCGTATATTCCAAGCCCATTTTGAAGGACACTATTTCCGGTGCATCCCCAAGGCGAGATCCGGACAACTCATCCCCCGGACATCTCGACCCCGGACATCTCATCTCCCGGACATCTCACCACATGACATCTCGCCACCGGACAAGTCACCACCAAAGAAAGGGGGGGGGGAACGTTAGGGAGGTGCATAGTTGAATAGTGGAACTTGCGTACATTAAGAAGGCACAACCACAACATAGTAGATGCCTTGCCCCGACTCCCCACCACCACTGTTGACCACTGTAGATGTCGAAAATATATAGACACTTCGTACATTTGGTACGGGAAGACTGATGCATGTGTAAGATGAATGTCAGGCACGGATCTAGAGATATATATTTAGGAGGAGGGGGGGGGGGGTTGCGTATTGCTTATATGTGAGGAAGGTTTTTATTAATATTTTTAATAACTAATGGAATATGGTCTAATAAATATGGAATTATTATATTTCGGGGATTTTTTTTCTTTTTTGACGTAGATGAAGACATTTTATAGAATCTAGAATATATAGACATGAGTGAGTTATAACATTTCGTAAATCTGATATGATGCAAAGCAAGTTGATGTATGTGTAAGATGATTGTCAGGCGCGGATCTAGAGAGATATAGTAGGTGAGGGGTGCGTATTGCGTACATATGGGGTAAGTTTTTATTACTATTTTTTATTACTAATGAGTAATTAAATTATGGAATTTTTATACTTCGAATTTATTTTCCTTTTTGACGCAGATGAAAAGACATTTTATAGTATCGAGAATATATAGACGCATCGTATATTAGATAGGAGAAAGGGTAAGAGTGATGTGTCAGATTACTGTCATGCGTGGATCTAGAGAGGCGAGGGTTCGTATGCGTACATATGGACAAATTTTTTATTAATATCTTTAATAAGTAATAAGTTATTAAAATATGGAATTTTTATCTTTCTTTTTTTTTTTTTTTTTTTTTGTTTTTTTCTTTTTTCTTTTTTGGCGTAGAGATATTTTTTTTTGACGAAAGAGATTTAATAGTATCGGAGAATATATAGACATTTCGAATATAAGACATGATGCAGGGTAAGACTGATGTGTCAGATAATTGTCAGGCGCGGATCTAAAGATATATATTAGGAGACGCGGGGATGCGCGTTGTGTACATACCGGGAAAGTTTTTATTAATATCTTTAATAAGTAATGAGTTATTAAAATATGGAGTTTTTATACTTCGATTTTATTTTTTCCCCCTTTTTGACGTAGATGAAAGAAAATAGTATCGAGAATATATAAACACTTCGTATATATTTGATATGATGCCAGATAAGACTGTTGTATGTGTCAGATGATTGTAAGGCGAGGATATATAAGTAATGAGTTATTAAAATATGGAGTTTTTGTATTTCGGAGTTTTTTCCTTCTTTTTTTGATGTGGATGAAAAGACATTTAACAGTATCGAAAATATATGGACACGAGTTTGTTATGCCACTTCGAATATTTCATATAGACGCATAATTCACGTGCATAATTCTATGTGTATTTATGTGCATTTGCTCATTCGACTGTTTTTTTTTTCCTTTCTTTTTTTTTTCCTTTCTTTTTTTTTTCCCCCCTTTTTCACACTATTTTGTGCGAATATCCATCTTGTACATCTTACTGTTGAATAAATCCTTTCAGCTGTAAGTGAAAATGTAGATCAAGAATTTGGCGCCAGTCCCCCCCCCCCATGGTGTTAATTGATGGACTATAGCGTTTGAAGGGGGTCTTTCTTTTTCACACAAGGGCTTCGGAATAAAATATCAAGCTGTATGTGCCTGCAGCTAATAGGGTGGGGGAAAATACAAAAGAATCCCTGATGAGGGTAAATAATTTTCGGGAACTACTCTTTACCGAGGAGAGGCAGTCACTGCTATTTTTTATCCTTATTAGGGTTAAGTTGGTGGACATGTGCGAAAACACGTGGAAAAACAAATTAGTTTTTTTCTGAGAAAAGAAAACCACATTTTCTGTGCAGTGGTGTCCATTGTCGGGCGACAATGAACTATTATAATGTTGTAAAATCTACTTTGTAGTTGGAATTTTTATTAAAATATAAAATTAGAAATAATTAGATTATAAAAAATGCTGTTTCAATTCTGATTTGGCTATCAAATTGAAACTATTGATTAACACAAAATATATAAAGTAAAATAAAGCAAATTTAAATAAATAATTATTTATACAACGAAAGGAGTGGAGAGTAACTTTTGACGATATTACCCTCAAGTATATTGTAGTAACATTAAAAGTTCAAAATGTCAGCGTAGGAGTCATAAAAGATCGATTTTCTAAGAAGTATGTGCAAAGACTAAAGGTTTAGAAATATCTTTTAGAACTTTCCATTGAACATGGCGTCTCTAAAATTGAAACACTTATAAGTAGGAACTATATTTTTAATAGATATCTATATAGAACCATTTCATGTGTAATTCATGCAAAAGGATAAATAATATAATCATCAGTGTAATAATACTATGAAACAGTAGACTCAGCTTTCATAACATAATTATTTATTGAGAAGTTTATACAGAAGCATAGAAAAACATTTTAATTTTTCTGTCAAATTCTAGTTATTAAAACTTACAATGATGATAAAGTAATCTAAGATGTGGGGCTGGAAGAATTTATTTTAGTAATTAAGAAATGTTAACTTAAAACTTTGGAAGTCTTACATTTACTGTAGATATATGTAGAATCACATCACTGAAGATTGAGTGGGTAGATAAAGAAATTTGTATTAAATGGAAATAAAACTGTTTATCAATACAACTTTAGTTTTAGTTGAAGACCTGTTGTTCATTATAAGTACCAACATATCTGTATAAACATGCCAGAATAAAATCTTATAAATATTTCATTTTTTAAAATTGCTATTTTTATATTTAGTATTTCTGTCTTTTATTTTTGTTTAAAATCTGATAAAATGCTTTAAAAGTCAAAAACTAAGAACAGAGGCAGATGTATGAATTATGTTTGAAAAACCCATTTTAGTCCGGTTACTTAAGATACAATGGGTTGTCCATTGTCGGACAACTCTTTTTCAGTACCCGCTTTGTATGTTTAACTGTGCTGAACTACACACCAGTTGTGATAAAAGGAATTTCGTTAAAGGTTGTGCCCGAGAAGGTGTTGGAATGCCTGGGAGGAAAAGGATTTAGTACTCTTTTAAACACATTGCATGAGCTTTTGAGTTAACCTATGGCATGCAAGAACGTCAACAACACAGCCATCAACTAGGCTGAAAATAGAAGGAATTGAAAGGGTTGAAATGAAAATGGCTAAATATTCTCATTATAGTATGCAAACGCCGTAACCTTTCCTCATTGCTATTTTAAGTCATGTCATCGAATACCAAAAACAATTTGTAATTTTTTCAACATACCGTGTTGGCGAGAAAACGGTAAAAATTTCAAAGCTCTTACTGACCATGTTGTGTGCCTAGCGTGCAATTAGTCTCACGATTGAATCCCGTTGGCGTTATGCAATACCTAATTTAAAATCGATGATAGGCTTGTAATAGTTAGTGCATCACCATTTTTTAATTCACATGAGCAGCTCGCATATTCTTCCTAATAAATCCTCCCAAGATCCTTGCCTGGTTATACCTCACTGAATCCTTGAAGTATCATAACTCCCACATGTCTATATATTCTCGATACTATAAAATGTCTTTCCCTCTAAGTCAAAAAGGGGAAAAATCTTCGAAATATAAAAATTTCATAATTTAAATACTAATTATAATAAAAAATATTAATAAAAACTTACCCCATACGTACGCAATACGCACCCCTCCCCTACCATATCTCTCTAGATCCGCGCCTGACAATCATCTTACACATACATCAACTTGCTTTGCATTATATTAGATTTACGAAATGTTATAACTCACTCATGTCTATATATTCTCGATTTTATAAAATGTTTTTTCATCTACGTCAAAAAAAAAAAAAAAAAAAATCAAAAAATCCCCGAAATATAATAATTCCATATTTATTAGACCATACTCCATTAGTTATTAAAAATATAAATAAAAACCTTCCTCACATATAAGCAATACGCAACCCCCCTTCTCCCCAATATCTCTCTCTAGATCCGCGCCTGACAATCATCTTACACATACATCAACTTGCTTCTCATCATATCAGATATACCAAGTGTTAAAACTCACTCGTATCTATATATTCTCGATACTATTAAATGTCTTTGCATCTACGTTCCAAAAAGAAAAAAAGAAATATCCGGAGTATAAAAATTCCATAATTTAATGACTTTTTACTTATTAAAGATATTAATAAAAACTTTCCCCATATGTACGCTACACGCACTCCCACCTCTCCTAATATATATCTCTAGATTCGCGCCTGACAACCATCTGACACATCACTCTTACCCTGCATCATATCAAATATACAAAGTGTCTATATATTCTCGATACTACCAAATCTCTTTCGTCAAAAAGAAACATCTATACGTCAAGAAAGAAAAAAAAAAGAAAAAAAAATCCAAAATATAACAATTCGATATTTTAATAACTTATTAAAGATATTAATAAAAACTTTCCCCATATGTACGCAACATGCACCCCCACCCCTCTTAATATATATCTCTAGATCCGAGCCTGACAACCATCTGACACCTCACTCTTACCCAGCATCATATCAAACGTACGAAGTGTCTTTATATTCTCGATACTATCAAATCTCTTTCGTCAAAAAGAAACGTCTATACGTCAAGAAAGAAAAAAAAAATCTTAAATATAACAATTCCATATTTTAATAACTTAATACAGATATTAATAAAAACTTTCCCCATATGTATGCAACGCGCACCTCCGCCTCTCTAGATCCGCGCCTGACAGTCACCTGTGAGACATCAGTCTTACCCTTTATCATATCTAATACATGATGTGTCTATATATTCTCGATACTATTAAATCTCCTTTCATCTAAATCAAAAAAAAAGAAAGAAAAAAAAATATCCGGAATATACAAATTCCATACTTTACTAACTTATTACTTATTAAAGATATTAATAAAAACTTTCTCCATATGCAACACGCACCTCCGTCTCTCCTAATATATATCTCTAGATCTGATATAACCATCTGACACATCAGTGTTACCCTGCATCATATTAAATATACGAAGTTTCTATATATTCTCAATACTATTACATCTCTTTTGTCAAAAAGAAACGTCTCTACGCCGAAAAGGGGGGAAAAAAAATCCGAAGTATAACAATTCCACATTTTAATAACTCATATATTATTAAAATATTAATACCTTGAATTAACATTAATTTAATCAAGACTGTAATAAAATATTTCGTTAATATTTAAATAACACCAATAATGTTCAGCCGGGAGGAGTGGTTAAAAGATAACTTCAATGTTGTGCCTTCTTGAATACGTACGCAAGTCCCACCATTCAACTTCGACAGTTCCTCGTAAGAAAATCGTTTTCCTCACATAACACCCTCGATCCGCGCTTTCTTGGTGGTGACTTGTCCGGTGGCGAGAAGTCCGGTGGTGAGATGTCCGGGGGATGAGATGTCCGGGGTCGAGTCGTCCTGTGGCGACTTGTCCGAGGGATGAGATGTCAGGCATCCATTCTCGATACTACCAAATATCTTTCGTCAAAAAGAAACATCTATACGTCAAGAAAGAAAAAAAAAAGAAAAAAAATCCGAAATATAACAATTCCATATTTTAATAACTTATTAAAGATATTAATAAAAACTTTCCCCATATGTACGCAACATGCACCCCCGCCCCTCCTAATATATATCTCTAGATCCACGCCTGACAACCATCTGACACCTCACTCTTACCCAGCATCATATCAAACGTACGAAGTGTCTTTATATTCTCGATACTATCAAATCTCTTTCGTCAAAAAGAAACGTCTATACGTCAAGAAAGAAAAAGAAAATCTTAAATATAACAATTCCATATTTTAATAACTTAATACAGATATTAATAAAAACTTTCCCCATATGTATGCAACGCGCACCTCCGCCTCTCTAGATCCGAGGCCTGACAGTCACCTGTGAGACATCAGTCTTACCCTTTATCATATCTAATACATGATGTGTCTATATATTCTCGATACTATTAAATCTCCTTTCATCTCAATAAAAAAAAAGAAAGAAAAAAAATATCCGGAATATACAAATTCCATACTTTACTAACTTATTACTTATTAAAGATATTAATAAAAACTTTCTCCATATGCAACACGCACCTCCGTCTCTCCTAATATATATCTCTAGATCTGATATAACCATCTGACACATCAGTGTTACCCTGCATCATATTAAATATACGAAGTTTCTATATATTCTCGATACTATTACATCTCTTTTGTCAAAAAGAAACGTCTCTACGCCGAAAAGGGGAAAAAAAAAATCCGAAGTATAACAATTCCATATTTTAATAACTCATATATTATTAAAAATATTAATACCTTGAATTAACATTAATTTAATCAAGACTGTAATAAAATATTTCGTTAATATTTAAATAACACCAATAATGTTCAGCCGGGAGGAGTGGTTAAAAGATAACTTCAATGTTATGCCTTCTTGAATACGTACGCAAGTCCCACCATTCAACTTCGACAGTTCCTCGTAAGAAAATCGTTTTCTCCACACAACACCCCCGATCCGCGCTTTCTTGGTGGTGACTTGTCCGGTGGCGAGGTGTCCGGTGGTGAGATGTCCGGGGGATGAGATGTCCGGGGTCGAGTTGTCCGGTGGTGAGATGTCCGAGGGATGAGATGTCCGGCACCCCCCCAAGGCATGTCTGGTCTTTTGTCAATGAGTAGACATGCACCATATGTGGCCAATTATCCAATTTCCCAAGGCTATAACTCCCAGGTCATGTGGGGATCATGGGTAACGAGCGAGCAGACACAATTGCCCGATCTGTAAGTGGACCTAGGAGTACTTGGCTTTGCCCTGGGGACACATATAAAGCTTGTGAAACTGATCTGTCTCTCACTTGACAGGCCATGTGGGATGCACAGACGGCTGCGTTCGTTCCAGCCCCTAATATCCGGATTCGCCCCCATACAGCAATCCCGGAAAAGGGAAGTACTCTTAAATCGTTTAAGAGTAGGCCACACTCGTCTTACTCATGTTCATCTTCTGCTGGCAGAAGATGTCCCCACATGTAATTCATGTGGAGTAATTTTAACAGTTTTTTACATTTTATCAGTATTCTCTTCTTTTAATTTAATAAGGCTACACCTTTCTAATTCATGTCATCCTTCATTGTCTTCGATTTTAAGCTCACCGTCACATATGAATCTCTTTAAGTTTTTACAGGAGATAGGTTTTTATTACCTTATTTAATACATCAACTTTAAAGTATTTTATTATTCTCTTCCTGAAAACAAGTTTATTTTTAAAACCTTTTAAATATTTGTATGATTTCGGCGCAGTATAGGCCGACCAAACGGTGTAGTGGTTAGCGTGCTGGCTTCTAGACCGCGAGGTTGCGGGTTCGAGTCCCGTGTTAGGCATGGGTGTTTGTAAATGTATGTTGGCTTGTCTAATGACGAAAGTTTCGGCGCATTATAGCCCTCGTGTTGCTGACGGCGCCAGATAATCTGAATACAACCAATCGGCGCAGTATAGCCTTTTTGTTGCTTTTGCGCCAGATAACTCACAACCAACCAACCCACCCAAGGCTATAACTCTATTGTATGGTAGTGACCGATCCCAACTGCTTCTTATCAGTCTTCATGATCCACAGAGATTTACACGGGGGAATACAGATAGCGGATGGTGTTTCTTCGAGGGAAGGGTTTTGAGACGAACCGTGTGTTAGAAACAGAGGCGGCGCTTTTCTCCATCTCAAATAAGAAAGAAAAGAAAAAGGGGGGGGGGGGAATCGGATTTTTGTTTTTGTTTTTTTGTTACGTAGTATGGATCCAATAAATTAAAAAAAATTTATTTTCAAGATCTATATTTCAAGAAATCGCGGGCCCTTCTTGACAAGACGGGGCCCCTATAATGTGCACTGTTTTGCCCCTCCCCCCCCCCTTGTCGGCGGCCCTGTGCACAACCACTACAATCATGGAGAAGTCAAGGACTATTAAGTGTATCAGGAATGGATCGCGAAATACGAGAATCATTTTTGTATACAGTACCTTGATCTTCAATAGCCAATTCAAGGGCACATACCTACCTACCCTCCTACTTCCCTACCTACTAGACCACCCTCTTACGGTTTTCGACCTACTCGCCTGTGACTCACTGATTCAACGCATCAATAATTTCCTGAAATGTACAAACAAAGGACATTCCAGTTCACGAGGAGTTCAATCTACAAACTAATTTTATAGCTTGTGCCTCAGGTTCCACACATATTTTCCAATAATATCTAACGTCTTTTTTTAATATGCAGCTTTAATTGTAATTAAAGATCAATTTCAAAAAGCTGTAAAAAAGGAACCATTGATCAGAATGACCTAAAATTTCACTCACATATACGCAAAGAAGAGAGAAATGGAATGGCATATGGAAATGAAAACTTATTTTGAGCTATATTTTTTTTTAATCCATACAATTTCCTCCTTCTTCGTATATATTCAGGTCAACTTTCAGGTCCTTCTGAAGAGTTTTTTTTTTTTTTTTTTTTTTTTTTTTACAGCTGTATGAAAGTTGAACTTTAATTATAATTACCTTATTATATCTAAATTTAATTTAGAGTTACATTACAAAGCAGTGGTGTACTAGTTTGGCATCGAAATTGTTACACAAATTTTATGTAAATAATTGTAAATAATGACGTATTTCTTTTAAAGTTTTAACTAAAACTAAACTCAGTTGCGTAACGGTGCTATGGGGAGGGGGGGGGGGGGCTTGACCTGCTGTGAACAATCCAGCTTACTAGACCATGGGTCCTGAGGCACCATACAGCAATGTTCCGGTCAGATGGTTAGTCTGACCTTAAACCCCCAGTGTTTAGTTCCCAAGTATGCTTGGTTCTCATTTAATCGACCCACTTAAGATATGAAAGACTGAGTCAACCTTGACCAGTCCGTGGATCGAACCGCTGACCTGTAGCGTGGCGACGCAATGCACTACCACTGTGCCACTGGTTTTTATTTATTCTGCTCTATTTAATTTTATTCTGTATATAGTTGTAAGCAATTACGTATTTCTTCTAAAGTTCTATTTTATTTTATTCTATTTGTTAATAGCGATAGTACAGGTTAGAAAAAAGGTGGCAACATCTAAATCAATCGGGAAATTTCAAGGCGTTTCCATCACGTGATTGGTTGATTGGATTTTTCAAGGAAGTTGCCAAGCATTCCTATAAATACCACCACGGCTTGAAAGCGTGGATCAGTTGAATTTCGGAAGCTGCTTTGAAAGGAGCTGGGTGCTTTGATTATTTTCACGGTGCCTGGATTATCGCTGTATGCACCGAAACTTGTGTAGAAGCTGGACGGTGAGTTTACTGTTGCTCGGAGAAGATTTGTAAGCCTACGAAAGAAGAATAAATGATAGTTTTTATTTGGTAAACACTGCGTCATCTTTTCCACTGTGAAAATTTTCTAACAATGGTGTCTGAAGTGGGATTTTATCAACTTGATTGCCGACAACTAGAGGAATGAGGGAAGACCAAATAAAGCAACTGATTAAAATGATTGCTGGAATGAAGACCGAGCAAGAATTCCCTGCTGCTGAAATGAAAGCATGCTAAGAATTCACTGCTGCTGAAATGAAAGCATGCTAAGAATTCACTGCTGCTGAAATGAAAGCATGCTAAGAATTCACTGCTGTTGAAATGAAAGCTCGCCAAGAATCCACAACAGCTACAATTGCCGTCAGTCAAGCTCGTCAAGAAATGGCTTATACCGAACTCGTCACTGCAATTGCCTCCGGTTAGAAACTTTAGCAGCGAAGTGCGAATCTACATCTGCAGCTGTAATTTGGATCAAAGAAGAAATGAAATCCGCGCAGGATGCAATGGTAGAATCAACTAGAGACTACTTCGAATGATCTGCAATCTGTAAAAGAAGAAGTTCTCAATGAAATAAGAAAAAAAATTCATGATAATTTTGATGTGGTTAATCGCTGTTTACCTACTGGAGTGAACTTGTATAATCGCTGTATTTGAAGTTGTTCTTACTGAAGCTTGTGTTGAAGCTTGATATTGTTTGCACTGTTCTTCGATTAAATTGTGTGTGCCTTTGAAGAGCGAATAAATAATAGTTTTTATCTAATAAAAACTGTGCCATCATTGCCTCTGTGGAAAATTTACAACAATATATATTTATAGAGTTTCTATAGAAAAGAAACAACTAACTAATTTCTGCATATTTCACTAGTTTATTCCATCACTAATTTGGTTTTTGATTAATATTTTGTGTGAATTACTTTATTGGATTTTTGCAAATTGGGTAAAATGAAATGTAAAATAAATCAGAAATATTGTTCAGAGTGAACAATAATTTTATCAATAATTCACAACTGGAATTCTTTTGTACATATTAATTTCAGTAGGAAGTAACATGAACAAACCGACAAATAATATATAATTTCCTTGTAAAAAAAATTAGTCCATGATTATTTTTTTTATAAATAATACGAAAAGAGACATCATAAATTTAAATGACTGATAAGTTACTGAATTTACATTCAATCGTTTTTAATTTATCTTTCCGGTTATAAATTATATATTCTTATAAATTGATATTGAAAAATAACTAAATATTCGTGTTATAACCCTTTGTAAATATACTGTTAATACATAAACTGTTAACTGTGAATAACTGAGAAATCTATTGTAACGGTAACCGCATTCGCACACTAATGGCCGGTGTTGTTGTTTTCTGACAAACAGATATATTGAGCTAGCAACTTGATGTGTGCTCCTTCTTCGCATTTAAAAGAACCCTGTTCTACAAAGTTCCAAGCTCTTGTTACTTCAGTCAGTTAAAGAATTTACTCATTTTGATAAGTATAACTGAAACTTTATCTCTCTTTGAAGTATTCTCTAAAAAGCATTTCCATCACAGGAGGTTTTTTTTTTGTTTTTTTTTGTTAAACTTTGCAAATTCTGTTTCCTACATTTTTCCAAAACGCTCAAAGTTCGTAAAATTTTTTTTTACAAAATTCTTAATTTATTTAAATAAAGTCTATTTAAGGATATAAAATTACTGATATCCCATAAAGAAGTCCCATCAACGTCGCATTTATATAATCGGATACTGACTTAGACTTTTGACATATCACCTAGAGGTCGGCGATATGTCGATACGACGATATTTGCATCGATATTTTAAAGAAAATTTCGATAGTAAATTCTGCAAATACTGTTTCCTACATTTTTCCAAAACACTCAAAGTTCGTAAATTTTTTTTACAAAATTCTTAATTTATTTAAATAAAGTCTATTTAAGGATATAAAATTACTGATATCCCATAAAGAAGTCCCATCAACGTCACATTTATATAATCTGATGCTGACTTAGACTTTTGCCATATCACCTAGAGGTCTGCGATATGTCGATACGACGATATTTTTATCGATATTTTAAAGAAAATTTCGATAGTAAAAATATCGATACAAGTCACCGATATATCGATATTTTAAAACATTTTTAGTTTTTTGATGATAGTTTTGTAGTTCCATGTGTTTTTTCGATTTGCTTTATTTCCTTTTCAAAACTAAAGCTAGGACTTGGCTGAGAGACAGTTAAAATGGCACCCTAACCAAAAAGAAAACAATGTAACGGAAAGATAAGATCGTTTATTAGTAGTCATTAACACAGCACCTTTGCCAACGTGTGCCTGGAATTTGCATCTCATTTTAAATATTAAAATCATCTCTATCGGCAAAATATGCCGAAAGCTACTTTTCAAAATTTCTTCTTTAAAATAAATGTGAATTTTCACATTGACATCCAAATGTATTTTATTTATTCTGATTGATAATAAAATTTATTTATAATAACAATTTTTATACTATATTTATAAAAATAATTTTTATACTATATTTATAAAAACAAATTTTATAATTTATTTATTAAAACAATTTTGGCATGAATTCATGAAAAGTAGAAATTTGCCCGAAAAACTTTGTTTCTGGCAGAATTGAAAATCAAATAATAAAAAAAACATGTATCGATATATCAATATTTTATCGATATTTTTTTCTATGCAACGATATAGTATCGATATTTATTTTGATCTATATTTCCGACCTCTAATATCGCCAGAATATCACAAAAGCTGCTGTGCAACACCGAGTTCATTTTCTCAAGGGGGATGGAGATATTGCATACAATTCACATTGAATTTGGACTCTTTTCAAATTACATTGATACATACAAGTCCGAAAATCATTTTTGGGACATTAGCCACATCACAGACATACCACATACAAGTCATGTTGGAACTGGAACCAGGGGCGGATTTAGAGGTCAATCAAGGGGGGTGCGATTATGACCATGAGTGTTTACAGTGGCGGTGATAGTTTGTCAACTTGGGGGACAGGGGGGAGGGGTATCATCAAGGGTTCAATGAAAGATAAAAATCAGAGGATTTAACTACCCTCTTTTGCGCCCTATATAAAAAATTACCCCGAAAATGTAATACAAAATAAAATTATAAATATTTAGTATTTTTTATTAGAGGAAAGTATTTAAGAGCGCAAAAAAAATTATCTTTTTCAGATCAGGTGAAGTGTAAAAAGTTCAACAACCCTGAAAATTCATTTTTTTATACAAGTTAATTTACCAATATATTCAACATCATAAATCATTTAAAGCAGAAAAAGACGGCAGATCTTTTAACAACTTTAGACAACAATGCAGGTACGCAAAACTCTTTATTTATAAGGATTTAATAATTTCCGAAGTTAAATAAGGCTTTTCAACTCAGTTTGGCATCACATTAGTAAATTAAAATATAAGTTACATAAACTTGAGACTATACACTATAACTGTACACTATAATATTTATCATTGTATTCAAATTTGATATGGTATGATTTACTGTTTCCATATTTTTCTTCATTTAAATGAAAATGGAGAATTTGGCGATATTTTTGACAATAGTTTTTACATGGGATAAGAAAAAACTCGAAACGGTGAAATTGGTGATGATATTCAATAGACATTACTCTGGTCCTTTCTTGTGCGAAAAACAGAAAAATATCAATCGTTGATGAACGATGCTCAAGGACAAAGAGCTATGTGTTAAAGACACTTGTTTTTCAAATTTTTACGCTTTTATCAGATTTCTACAGGAATTCAGGATGTTGGGACGATAAAAACTCCTTAAGAGGCATTAGATTCTTGATTTCACCCTTATACGAATGAGCAACCTTAATCGTAGGTCCCATGGCTCCCACTAATCCGTACACCAAATTTGAATACTGTTTTCTCAATTCGTTTAGGAGTTATGCTTACCACATAGACATTTTAACTAGACTACTTTTTTGGAAAATGGGGGTAAAGGAGGGAATGGTAAGGGAGGGAGGGGGGTCGATTTTTTTTTTTTACTGACTGCTGTACACTTTCATTGCCCTATGTAAACATATGGGTAATTGAAAGTAAAAGTGTGTTTGACTATGATTCTCAATATTTTGAAAAGAAGTACATAACAACATGGAACTCACTTTAAACTGTTAAGGATAAATGACTTTTTTGTAATTTAAGAAAGTAATTTTGTTTGACATTGTTAAAGGGTTTTTATGATTTTGCATATGAAAGGGTGCAGATACAATGCTTATTCCAGCAAAATCAGTTAATTTTTATAAGAATGAAGTACTTCGAATCATTCGGACAAAAATGAAATATTTAAACATTTTTCGGAAAAAAAGCAAACATATAAACAAATATTGTTAATGAAATATCACATTTTGTGAAATAAGAAATAAAATTAAAAAAAAAAAAACACTACACATATTGATTCACTAAGACTGCTTTAACTAAATTAATATATATTTGAACTTTAGAGTAAAAAAAAAGAGTGAGTGCGTTGACCTCAATATATGTGTACAGTTTTTTAATAAAAAAATTATTTTCGAATACAAGATAGTTTTTATTATGGCTCTCACAAGATTTTTTTCTTTTCTTATTTATCATGTAAACTTTCTTTTCTTTTTATTGGTTAAATACGCATCAACAATATTAGTATCAAAATCTACAAAGATTTTCTATATTAATCCAGAATAAATTTCTTTTAAAATTTTAATAAAATTCTGATTTGGTTAGAAGATTGCTGATACCAAACGGTATGTGTGCTTTATTTATGACAGCATCGAAAGTTTTTTATGTGAAAGCGGGCCATAGTTAAACTGGTGTTGTTTAGATCAGTCCACAGTCTGTAGAAATTAGTAAATCTTTTTGAAATTTTGTGTTAGTACTGCAGGGAAAATCTGGAAACATTTTATAAACATTATCATAAAAATTTTGAAATGAAAACTTAAAGAAATAACTGTTCGGATTTTTGATAATTACGCTTTAAGAACAACAATATATTTAAAACTTCATTGGATTTATTTCATTTGTTTTAATATTTCATTTATAAGGAATAGCATGTAAAGCTAACATCATCCATATAAGCCCTTTTTACCTTAAAGTTTTATATTTTCCTTTAGTTGCAAAAATTCTCTAAATAGATGGATTTTAATTATACCCAACCTGTACTTTAATATAAGTTTTGAGACTGGTTTGACATAACTATATGTTTTCTTTTACAAATATGATTTACAGAGAACTTAAATTAAGAAAATGTACTCAAAGCCCATCTTAAACCGTCAACACACAAATCCTCATATTAAAAATAAAGGGGGGGGGGGGAAGAAAAAAGACTAATACAGAATCAAGAATAATACAGAAAATAACTGCAAGATAATGCACCGGGACAACTTTAGATTCTGATTAATTTGTTTACCAAGCAGGGAACATATGCCAGATGGTCTTTTAAGAGAAAAATGGACTTCATTTGCATCTTAAATAAGAGAAACCTCGGAAAACTATCAGGAAATAGCTCAACAATCGACGTCAGATTACTAATCAAAATTTCTAAAATGTTTACTCAATCTGAAAACAGACTACAGAGCACCAAATATTGCTCGATCCGGTGACATTTCGCATGGTAGGCGAGTATGAATCTTGAGAGAGAGATTGGAGCATAGCAATATTTAAAAACGTGTTTGGCTATGATCCTCAATATTTGGTTTTTTGAAGAAAAAAAAGTTAAAAACTCTATGGAACTCACTTTAAACTGTTAAGGATAAATTACATTTTTATAATTTAAGAAAGTAATTTTGTTTGGCATTATCAAAAGACTTTTATGATTTTGCATATGAAAGGGTGCATATACAATGGGTTAATCCAGTAAAATCCGTTTATATTTATAAGAATTGAATATTTTATTATAATCTATTCATATACTGATGGTATTGAATTGAGAGTTACGTTGATGATTGTATAAAATACCAAATATGAGTAAGTGGGATAAATCACTACTTCTAATCATTAGGTCAAAAATGAAACATTCAAACATATTTAGAAAAAAAAAAAAGCAAATGTCTAAACTAAAACAAAATGTTAATGATATTACATTTTGTAAAATAAATAGTAACACAAAAAATATCTTATCATGGTTATATATTACTGTCAATTATCTTGCACTGCCATACCAATCGAAGAAACAAACAATCTAGTTGTAGACATCGCACGTACACTCCAACTCAAACAAGAAAGAGCATTCCATCACTTCCACCCCAGAGTCGAGGCATTTTAGTAATTTTCAACGCACATGTGAATGGTGCAATGTCACGTGCAAGGGAGGGGATAGTATGACCCCTCAAGTTTTATTGCTTTGTCTGTGTCCTTAGTTTCAAGGTCACCCAAAGAAGGGGTCATTTTTTCCCCCTTCCCTGAGCTGTTTTAAGATTTTTTTGGAGAGAACGAAGGGAAACTTCCTGGTCCCTGGTCCTAATTTAGTGATAGCGTCTTTATCGGAACTATAAGTTCTTACAATATTCTGTAGAATTGCAATAATGCTATATACCGATTTGATCAAAGAAATTTTCCTAATTATGAATTAGGCATTTTATTTCCCAATTATAATCACAGGTTTTTTCAAAAGTTATTTTAGTGCATAATTTTTTGTACATAGAATGAAGTTTAGGGGGTGCGATGGCATCCCGATATTAAACCTTTATAATTAATTGACCTCTGATCAAAAAGTAAACCTACAGAATGCTAATTGCAATCAAAAACGTGCTAGTCTTTGGTCTCATACTCTATACTTCCAAATGAGAAAATCGTGCTGAAATTGAGAAATTTTTTAATAGTATTGTGAGAAATTTTTTAATTTGAGAATCACACCAGGAATAAAGATTCGTTGACCGGTACATTGCAGGTCATTACAATCCCGATCTACTCGTCAAGTCTCAAGCCCATTCCTTCTACGGGTAATGAAATAAGAAGCTCAGTTAGGTGGCTTAAAAATCTGTATTAATGAGGCATGAAAAATATCAGGAAAAGCTTAGTTTTGTTTGCTGATTTCCATCGAGATTAATATTAAGTAAAAAATGTAATTTCCAAATATTAATGAAATTTCAATTTTTTTTTACTTTGAACTCACTGGAAACTGCCATTTAAAATTAATTTAGACGAGATACTTCATGGGGGGTGCGACCGCACCCCCCCCCCCCTAAATCCGCGCCTGACTGGAACTTTTTTCACATAGCAGGATATCGCGTACAAGTTACAGAATGTGTGGGATTCTTATCACAATACAGGAATATCACATGGAAGTCGCAATGTGTGACTATGACTTTTACTGCAGCGAAAAACTTCATTGCAGTAACGTAACTGTGGCATAGTGTGTTACTAGGGCAATCACACATAAATGAGATGCAATTAAACATTAATTGAAAATTGTGTAAATGGGAACTTTAAGCAGTTCATAATTAATTAAATATTATTTACACATTAATTAAATATTATTTACACATTAATTAAATATCATTTACACATTAATTAAATATTATTTACACAATAATTAAATATTATTTACACAGTAATTAAATATTATTTACATATTAATTATATTAATTAACAATTAATTAAACTTTAATTATAGTTTACACATTCAGTAACAAAATTAACCGTCTATTAAACATTAATAAACAATTAATTAAACGTTATTTCCTACTTCCACTTTTATACCAGACTCATTTTCATTTCAATCGGCAAAAGGATTTTAAAAGAAACTTAATCAAATTTCCTGGCTACGGCTACCATCTATTAAAATAAAAAGAATAATTTCACTCTCTTCGCTTTGAATCTCAGTAGACAAATAAAATAAGCAACTCATACAATGTATTTGATTCGGGTACGCTTTCACTGGTTGAAGACACCTCAACAGTAAGTCGCCACAAAATTATAATAGGCACAGGTACGATTTCATACAAATTACAGGTAGTGAAAATTTAATTATCTGGAAAGAAAGGTCCATGGCTAGACAATGGGTGAAAGAAAATGAAAGAAATGAGAACAATTTAATAGCGATGAATAATTGCATTTCGAATTTTAATAACAGGAAAGACAGTGCAACGACTGATGCACACTTCTTCAAAGGTTCCTTTGCTAAAAACACGTTTCATGGGAGTAAACTTGAGCGAAGATACGCCTGATAGAGTGCATTCCACTAGTAGGCTGGCTTTTGGCGGCCTTTTGACTTTGTCATTGAACTTGAATTGGAGTTAGCAAATATTTCAATGAACTCATGTATGATGAAATAGTGGTATGGAAACAAATGAACATAGCAGGACTAGTTCAGACAACTGCTTCAAATTTTAAAGTTTGAGGTTAAAAGAATCTTGACAGGGAGCATTTAAGCATTGGGGAAGGCGTATTTTCTTTGAGATTAAAGTATTTCGAAGGATATTGTGCAATTAGTAATTTATTGAGTTCAGTGGCGTACTGGGACGCGAAAGCGGCTCCGTGAATTTTAGATTTATGTCGTCCCAAATTTTTTGTAATATTTTAATTAATCAAATATTAGTAATTATTGTTAATAATAAAATAATTCCAACAATTAACTAATTGTAAAAATCAGTATATTTTATTATTTAAATATTTATATTGTTATGAATTTTTCCACTGATTCAATGATGGCACAGTTTTTCAGACAAAAACTAGTATTTATTCTCTTCAGAAAACTCACAAAATTCCTTCACAGATAACAGTGCAATCACTATTAATCTTCAATACAAGCTTCAACAAGAACAGCTTCGAATACAGCGATTATACAAGCTCACTCCAATAGGTCAACAAAGCGGTCAGCTTTCAACGAAGTCCGAAGTCAATCTGAAAACTTTCCCGATCTCCCGATCTTTATATACTTGGCGCGAGAGAATTTCGTGAAATTTCCAGCCAATTCGTCGGAAAAGAAACGTTTCGAAATTTCTCGATTGCTTTAGGTGTTGCCACCTTTTCCTAACCTGTATAATAGCTGTTAATAAATAAAATAAGACAAAAATAAATTACAATAGAATTTTAAAATAATACGTCACTATTTACACTATATACAGACAATTTGTGCAACATTTCCCCCTTCTTAAAGACTGCACGTCCCGGGCAGTGAAGTCCTTAAGAGGAAAGGTCATTCAATAACTTCTATCATAATATGGGGCTAGCCTATTGTAATGTACAACTCTAAGTTTACAGGAGGGTGTCCGTTGAATCCTTACCACGACATCGTTGATCTTCTTAAGGACCACATACGGCCCTTCCCAGTTCATCTGGAGCTTAAGGGAGAGTCCTTTCCGACGTTCAGGATTCCATAACCACACCTTGTAACCTTCCTGGAATGAACGTTCCGTGGCCTTGGCATCGTAGCGGACCTTCATGCGCTCCGTCATGATGTTGATTCTTTCTCTGGCGAACCGATGTACGGCTTCCAAACGTGCCTGGAGATCATCTAGATACTGGACAGGCGAGGAAGGAGGGTCCGATGGTCGTCCAAAGAGGAGGTTGCAAGGGAGCCAAAGGTCTCTTCCAAACATCTTTCGAGATGGAGAAAATCCGGTGGTCTCGTGAGTTGCACTCCAGTATGCCAACAGAAACGGTGAAAGTATCTGATCCCCATCTTGCTGGTTACAGGATTTTGAGATTGGTTGTTGATAAGAGAACGCCCGTGTTCCAGATTTGAACTTCATTTTAGATGAACGTAGTCTGCTCTCTGGACATGAACTTCCGGAAAGAGCGTTCCCATTCTCATTCAACCGAGCATCATCTTCAGTAAGATTTTCCGTGATTATGTCCGAATCATCCGCGTGTGCAACTGATAGATCCCGGGACCTCCATTCGATGCTTGTAACAGGAGCACGGATGTCGATTCCCTCTTCACTAACTTTGTCCATTCCCACACGAACCACTTCCTGGGAGGGTTTCATCAACGTTGCTTTCTTCGGTTCTCTTTCCGGGGCTGGAGAGGTACTTTTCATAGATGGTGGACTCTTCAGGATTCTCTATGACATTGTCTTCATGAGCCATAATCCGATATACGCACAGCTCTTTCATGTCTAGATCGTGCAAAGGAACTTCATCTCTCCATGTTTGCAGCTTGCTTTTCTCAAAATTCAGCGTAATTCCATTTTTCTTCAAAAAGTCTAGTCCGAGTATGTACGGATCTATAATTTCGGCAACATAAACAGTGTGCTTGTAGGTGTTAAATCCAAGGGCAATGTTCACTTCCAATTTCCCATTCACAGAGATATTACCTCCGGACACAGTTTGTAGCGAAACAGAGGGCGCTGTGTAGAGGAGTCGGCTGTTCAGGCGACGAGCCACGTCCGTCCTTACGATCGTTATGTTCGCTCCCGAATCGACGATTAGACAACATAGAGTTCCGTTGATCTCCCCCTTCACGAATAAACCCTGGTTTAATCCTTGTCGGGATGAAACGTGGAAACGATTGGTCGGGGCTTCACCTGTTCTACATTGCAGCTTCTGCCCTGCGAGATGGCATCTTCTTAGATTCAGTTGTTGAGATTCCTTGGTAGTGTTATTTATCCCTTCTCTTTTTCAAATCAAGGCAGTTACGTCGTAGATGCCCTTCCCGTTTGCAGTGCCAGCAAATGACTCTGGTCCTTCGATCCCTGGCTCTGGGATAGTTTCTCATCATTCTATCAATTTTGCTTTCCAGTTCTTGAAACTTCTTTGTGAAAAGTTCAGAGGAATCGTCTGTCAATGTTCCACGTATGAAACGCCGATCTTTTCTAGAAGCTTGCTGTGCTGCTTCCACTCTCATTGCATAGACGAGGGTGGACTTCAGATCTTTGCTGTCTGACATCCTGGTAGCTTGCTGTATATCGGGATCTTTGATGGCATCCACAAAATACTGAAGAGACAGATTATCTCGTACGTCCGAAGGACAGTCTGGGAAAGCGAGGAGCAACAGTCTTTCTATATCTGACGCCAATTCTTGAAAAGTTTCATTGGCCCTTTGCTGTCTCACTTTCAATTGCAGTCTGTTGTAATCCTTTAGATGCTGCTCCTCAAACCTTAACTCCAACGCAATTGCCAGCGCCACGAATTCTCCCCGCTTCTCTTCAGGTAGTGTCTGTAAAATGTCAGCAGCTTCACCTTGAAAAGATGCTGCGAGTTGGAATGCTTTCGAAGTATCGTCCCAACCATTCGCAGAAGCAATAATTTCAAACTGCGTTTGATAAACGCGCAAAGACGACCTCCCATCAAAAGTGACTACTTTGATGTTGGAAAGTGACGCATTGAAGGGAGTGAAAACATTATCCCATTTAGGCGTTGCAACGGTCATAACTTCCCCCGTTTCAATTTTCCGTAGTCTTTCTTCAACAGCGTCATGAAACTTTTCCTGCTCCTCTTTCATGGTGGAAACCTTTTCGATTTTATTCCTCACAGTCACAAGATCTTCTTTCACCTTTTCTCCCAAGCAGTCAACTTTCCCATTAATCGCCTAAAAACTCTCACTGATTTATTTTCTTACTTCACTCAGAACCTCTTCTTTTACCGATTGTAGAACACTTGTAGTAGTCTCTATTATCGTAGATTTCACCATTGTAGCCAGTTCTGATTTCATTTCTTCTTTAATCCCAATTATAGCTGCTGATGTGGATTCTCGGCAGGCTTTCATTTCCGTAGTTGCAGATTCTTGGCCGGTGGCGATTGCAGCGGCGAGTTCGGCGTTAGTCGTTTCTTGGCGGGCTTGACCGGCGGCTATGGTATCCTGTTGGGCCTTCATTCCAGCAATCATTTCCATCAACTGCTTCATTTGGTCTTCCATCATTCCTCTAGTAGTCGGCATTCAAGATGACTAAATCCCACTTCTGACACCACTGTTATGAACTTTTCCACTGAGGCAATGATGGCACAGTTTTTCAGACAAAAACTAGTATTTATTCTCTTCAGAAAACTCACAAAATTCATTCACAGATAACAGTGCAATCACTATTAATCTTCAATACAAGCTTCAACAAGAACAGCTTCTAATACAGCGATTATACAAGCTCACTCCAATAGGTCAACAAAGCGGTCAGCTTTCAACGAAGTCCGAAGTCAATCTGAAAACTTTCCCGATCTCCCGATCTTTATATACTTGGCGCGAGAGAATATTCGTGAAATTTCCAGCCAATTCGTCGGAAAAGAAACGTCTTAAAATTTCTCGATTGCTTTAGGTGTTGCCACCTTTTCCTAACCTGTATAATCGCTGTTAATAAATAAAATAAGACAAAAATAAATTACAATAGAATTTTAAAATAATACGTCACTATTTACACTATATACAGACAATTTGTGCAACAATATATAATAATTATTTTCAATAATTAGGCTTATTATAGTTTTCAATAATTTTAAAGTTTTAATATTTTTAATAATTGAACTGTTTTAGTAATTGGTTTAATTACATCAAATTGTCTCAACTATTTATAACTTCTTTGAGTGAATTTGGTTTCTATAAACCATTTATTGTTTGTTGCAAAAACTAAATAAAAGAAATGCAAATTACAAATTAAAGAACGTCCAGGTTATTGTAAAATTATATCCGAAATGATAATATATATTTTACCATAAAAGTTATAAAATAAGTAAAAACTCGTAATACTATATTATATAAATCTTAGTGCATTTATTTTTTATTTTAAATATAAAATTGAATGCATTGGGGTTTTTTTTTTTCAAAAAAGTTAAGGAAAGCAGCTACTTTATATAGAAAAAAAAAAAGGAAAAGCTGAAAAAAAAAATAATAATTTTCATACCGGCCTGACCCATTTTTTACTGACACTGACCGGCCCGGTGATTGCACCGGACAACCCTATGGCCAGTACGCTCCTGATTGAGTTTGTTTTTAACCGTATTGTATTTAAGGGTCTCAATGATCAAGTTATAAACTTTGACGAAAAACGGAAAATGAAATATCCGTTGTCAAAACAACTCACCCTGACAATTGAGAACAGGTTGAAGGTAAATATAAACTAGTTCAAGCAAGCTCCGTTTGGATGCCGATAAATTCATTGCCACGAAGAAATCATTGAAGTGTGAAGACAAAGGATGAGTCAAACTGGATAAAAATACTGACTGGAGTAGGGTAAAGAACGAGAGTGGATGGAATTTTTCAGTATTGTTCTTCTGTATTTACAAAAAGTGTTTGTTGGAAATAAGGATGCCTTTCTGAAAGTAGAATTCGGTTATTGGAATATTTCAAGTTTCTTTATTATGGTGAGGGGAAGGGATAATCGAGAGTGGGTAGACTTTTTTCCCGTTTTGTACTTCTAAATTTCAAATTTCAAAGAAGCGTTTGTTGAGACTACGGGTATTTTGTAGTACCATATTTCAAAGATTTCTTAGGAGGGTGAAGGAGGGGGGGATTTAGAGAGTGAATGGATAACTATCAGTGTTGTACATTGTAGTTCTGGTTCTGGATTTCTAAAAAAGGTCTTGCTGGAAATAGAGGAAATTTTCCGAGAGCAAAGTAGTGCCAGTTTTTTGGTATTTCTATGATTCTTTATTGAGAGGAGAGGGGGAGGGGGGAGGAGAGAAGAGCCCGAGAGTGGATCGATTTTGTTCCCGTATTCTACTTTTGAATTTCATACGTCCAAGGAGGGTTTGTTGGGAATAAGGGTACTTTTGTATACTAAACTTCAACTTAACTTGATATCACTAGACGGTAGATCGTCACAGTGCTCATAGACAGTTTATACATTTTGGCGGCTTGAAAGTATAATGCTCGCCAAACCATATAGCCTTTTGTTCGACAAATGGGATTGACAGGAATACTGTATCACCCCGTTCCCTTTTCATTTTTTCCCCGTCCCACATGAAAAAATCACGCTAGGAAACTCAGCCCAAAAATCCATTTAGTAGAGTGAAGACATAATTCTCGCCAAACCTTATAGCCTTTTGTTCTCTACAGGGTTGCTAGGCTGAGTTTCCTAGCGTGATTTTTTCTTGTGGGACGGGAGAAGAATGAAAAGGGAATGGGGAGATACAGTATTCCTGTCAGTCCCGTTTGTCGAACAAAAGGCTATAAGGTTTGGCGATAATTATGTCTTCACTCTGATAAAATGGATTAATTGCCTATGAGCACGTTGAAGATCTATCGTCTAGTGATGTCACGTTTAGTTGGAGTTTAGTATAGTACCAACTAATCGGTATTTTTAAAGAAGCATGGGTGTGGGGAAGGGGGGGGGGGAGAGATAGAGAGTGGATGGATATCTTCTTGTATTGTACTATTGTACATTTTAGTTTTGAATTTCAAAAGGGTAGAAAAAAGGCACTTTTCGTAAAGTAAAGTAAGTACCAGGTTATCGGCTTTTTTAAAAGATTTTTTATTAAGAGGAAAGGGGAGGGAGATAGAGAGGGGGAGGGAGTTGGAGAGGGGGAGGGAGATAGGGGAGGGAGATAGGGGAGGGAGATAGAGAGGGGGAGGGAGATAGAGAGGGGGAGGGAGATAGAGAGAGGGAGGGAGATAGGGGAGGGAGATAGGGGAGGGAGATAGAGAGGGATGGATATCTTCCCGTTTTGTACATTGTACTTCTGAATATCAAGTGTTGACTTCAAAGTGTTTGTTGGAATGAGGAGTACTTTTCTGAGAAAAAAGTAGCTCACAGTTATCGGTATTTCTTTAAGTTAATTTTAAGAAGGGAGCGGGCGTGATATAGAGTGGATGGATTTTTCCCGTATTGCACTTCTGAAATTCAAACAAGTGTTTGTTGAGAAGAGGGGTACTTTTCTAAAAGGATATTTTTTTTTACTATTTTAGCTTAAGCTAAAACATTTGAAATCTTATATTTTCTGCAAGAATCTTAAGCTTTTTTTTTTTTTTTTTCTGCAAGAATTAAATAGAATTAATTTTTCATTTATGTTTCTTAGTATTTTCTAAAGAGATTTGGATTGCGAAAGCATATTTAATATTTTATGCCCCCTTTAAAAATATTTTTTTGTGTGTAAAACTATACATATTGAGCTTTTAAAGTCTAAATTATATGTTTGGACATATACATTGTAAATTTTATACTGTTTATATTCTAAGTATTTTTAAATTTCTAAAATTTTCAAACATTATTATTATTATTATTATTATTTTTTTTTTTTTTTTTTTTTTCTTCTTTCTTTTTTTTTTTTTCATTTTTCTGAAATCTAAATATGTGTTTTTACTTGAAATTACCCATATAAATATATACATGGGGTTGTGAAAGTATAGCGTTCGATCAAAAAAAAATTTCGACTTTTTTTGCATTTCCCTCCTGTGTGTGTGTGTGTGTGTGTGTGTGGTCGGTCAGCATAACTCCCGAACAAATCGACCTACGATGTTCAAATTTGGTATGAGGGTTAGTGGTGGCCATGGGACCAACCATTAAGGTTTTCGTCAAAATCGCGCATGCGCATAAGGTAGCTGCCATTGAAAAAATCATGTTTTTCAATGATTGCTAAAAAACTGTTCTAACGATTTTGATATAAATCGCTGTGGTAATGCCTCTGAAGGAGTTCTAAACACCCACACCTCCGAAATTCCCGTAAAAATGTTTTAATGGCGTAAAAAGTTGAAAAATGAATGCCTTCGACACAGAGTTCTCTTTCCTTAAACATACTTCATCAACGATCGTTTTTTATTCTCCCCTCAGTTTCGCATATAATAAAGGATAATATAAGGATTATTGAAAAGTATTTCGCCAAATCATCACTTTTTTTTTTTTTTTTTATTTTTTTTTTTATTTTTTTTTTTTTTTTTTTTTTTTAAGACTATTCAAGAATTGTCACAAAACTGGCCATTTATTCTAAATAAAGGATGAAAATATACAAACGGTAAATGAAATAAATCCAAGTCAGTAATGTGTAATTGAAAGTTGTGCGATGTTACACACCCCTAGTTTTTTTAGGTTTATTACAGTTATAACTCTATTTAATTTCCCAATTTCACCATGAAAATAATCATAGTTAAACATTTTATACACTAGATTTCATATGGTACGCAAAAAAAAATCCGATCAATATCGATATTTTTTATTCTAAAAGTCTTAGGAAAATTCTTCACAATAGTGCAGTATAAAAAATATTGGTGCTGTCTTCTAGTCCATTAAAGCAAAATCAATGGAAACTTCAATACCAATCCAAATCCCGATTTCGGTTGGTTTGTACGCTCAACGACCTATTTTTATGCACAGTAATGAAGTGCGAACTCCAATAGCAACAATTCAAATTCAATCTTATACTTAGTCATACCTTAGGTACCAGATGCGAGTGTTTTTCATTTTTCGGCTCTCCTGAAAAATTTTCTTTCAATTATTAAACTTTCAACTAAAGTAATTAAACTTTCAACTGAAGTGATTTCTCTCCCCTCCCACTTTCTTCCCTGTAAAAGTCCATCACGTTCGATAAATTCCCTCCCTCCGCGCGAAACGCAATTTGCAATTTTTGTACTTCCCCTAAATACATAAAGTTTAGTAATTCATTAGAGGGTAGTGCTTCACCCTCTCATAGGCTTTTAATCCATTTTGGCGCTATAGAGACATTATGCTTGCCAATAATCACTGATCTCTTGGCATCGTGCAATGCTGCCAAATCTTACAGTGGCTGTTTTGTTTGTTTACGTTTTTGACCGCGATGTGCATCATAGTTCAATTAAATGATTTAGAGCAGCATCAGCCACTACGCGGCCCGCGGGCCGGATTTGGCCCGCCACAGATCTTTCTGCGGCCCGTGAGCACCACAGAAGATATTAGGGAAGAAAGAAAAAAAATCAAATTTCACAGTATAGACCTTTTTATTTATTCACATAATTATAATTTATCCCAAATGATATGTGTCAACTATGCAAAACAGAGTTTTCTACTACGTGTCCGAAGAAACTATATGAATAAGCTTTCAGTAAGGTAGTTTTCTTCAAGAATAAATTCAGGAATAACTGAATCTCATTTGGACAACTTATTGCAACAAATACTCAAAAAGACATCAACTCAATCATAAAATAAACTGAACGATTTCGACCGCCGTCGTCTCACAATTGGTATCGATTAAAATGGTGTAATCTAAAAGTACAGTATGAATACTTTTATAAAAAATTGAATTATGTTGAAACAATAGATAAGACATCTTTTTTAGAGTTTGATTTACTATTAATGAAAACTATTTTTTTTTTTTAATTATTTGAAAAAAATGTAAGAGTAAATTGTAATTTTATTAAGATAACAAAATATTTTTCCCCAGTTTTCAGAAATTCTATACATTGTTAAATCGATAATAATTAAAGATAGATATTTTGGTGTATCCGGCCCGCGAAAATCTCCAACATAAGTCATACGGCCCGCTTCTAAAAGTTAGAGGCGAACACTGATTTAGAGTATAAGAGAGTAATTGATTAAATCAGCGTTCGCCACTAACATTTAGAAGCGGGTCGTATGACCTATATTGGAGCTTTTCGTGGGCCGGATACACCAAAATATCTATTTTTAATTATTATGGATTTAACAATAGATAAAATTTCTGATAACTGGAAAAAAAAAATTATCTTAATAAAATTACAATTGATATTTGATTTTTTACCCAAATAATTAAAAAAAAATAATAGTTTTCATCATTAATAAATCAAATTCTAAAAAGAAGAGAATCTATTGTTTCAACGTAATTGAACCTTTTAATAAAAGTATTTATACTATACTTTCAGATTACTCCATTTTAGTCGATACCAATTGTGAGACGACGGCGCGGCTGTCGAAATCATTCAGTTTATTTTATGATAGAGTCGATGTCTTTCGGAGTATTTGTTGCAATCAATTTTATAAATTGTTCAAATCAGATTAAGTTATTCCTGAAATTAGTCTTGATGAAAACCAGCTTGCTGAAAGCTTCTTCATTTAGTTTCTTCGGGTACGTTGTGGAGAACTCTGCTCTATATAGTTAACACAAATTATTTCGGATATATTACAATTATGTGTGAAAAAAAGGTCCATACCGTGAAATTTGAAGTTTTTAGATTATCTTTTGTGGTGCAGGCGGGCCGCAGAAAAATCTGTGGAGCGCCAAATTCGGCCCGCGGGCACCGTAGTGGCTAACGCTGGATTAAATTAATGAAGTCTCACTTTAAAAGGAGGCTAGGACAAGGGTGTCGTAATGAACTACAAGTGATCCTGAAGCAGCTTTAATGATCCAAGACATTCTTTACCGCAAAATATTACTACCGGTTCTTATTCGAACTGAACTTGAAGAAAGTAAATCGATCTCCTTAACAGATGCAAATAATCCTTTCATTATGAACTCTAAGCGATTGTGAGTCCGACAAGTATATATTATTCTCTAAAAACTGTTCCTACTAATGTATATATATTTAGAAGGGAGTTATTTTTGTTTTACACCTGTAACTTAACACCTGTTTTCCCTTTCTCTGCTTCGAAAAATAAAAAAAATGTTTCAGTGTCTCCTTTAAAATTCACTTACATTCACACTCTTAACACTCATTTATCGCTCAGTAATCCTACACCAAAACCGTTTTTAAAATACTTCGAGATTTCATTATTTAAGTTGTCCGAATGTTCAGCTCCTGGAATTTCTAAAGTGACATTAGGAATAATTGTAACTCCCATCGGCATACTGACCATCGGATTGTCCGGTGCAATTACCGGGCCCGTCAATGTCTATAAAAATGGGTCGGTCCGGTAAGGAATTTTTTCTTAGTTTTTCAAGTTTATATATATATATATATATATATATATATATATATATATATATATATATATATATATATATATATATATATATATATATATATATATATATATATATATATATATATATATATATATATATATATATATATTTAAGGTTCGATATATACCATTATTTCGGTTGCCATTTTTTAATAAAAAACTAGTTATTTACATAGACATCCTTTATTTTGCAATTTAGATTTCTGTGTTTTGTACTTTTTGTTGGTTTTTACAACAAACTATCAATGGTTAATGGAAACTAAGTTCACAAAAATACGAGGTATAAATAGTAGAGATGGAGAAAACTTAATTTAACTAAACGAATTATTAAAACAATTGAATTAAAATTAATAAATAAAACTATTTAGATATTGAAACTAATTACTGAATATGAATATTTATATAATAAAATATATAAATTATTAAAATAACGAAAAAAGGGGCCTTGGGGGGGACTGGTGTACCGTCTATCTGTACAGCAATTAAACCCTAATTTATAAATTGAGAAAGAAACACACATTGTTCGAAAACTACCATTTGCCTTTAAACTTACCATACCTTTAATCTTACCATACCTTTTTAATCTTACCTACTTACCTTACCTTTAAACTTACCATATTTAAACTTACCATAACTCGTGGTTACTTTAAACATCAGGGGCGTAGCCAGAATTTTTTTTCGGGAGGGGATATTATACGTTCACAACAAATAATAATTATCCATTTTGTTGTTAATGCTTCATGTATATGTATTTGGTAATGGAAATAACAGACATTTCTTTCTACATATATTTAGAAACTTAACATTTAAGATAAATTTACCATTTAAAAAAAAATCCTTTGATTTTTATGGTTTATTGGTTGGTTTGTACGCTCAACGACCTATTTTTATGCACAAAAAAGGCTAATCATACCGGGAGCTACAGCTTAACGTGGATTCCGAACCACGACGAACATCCATACCTAACCCAGGTTTCGAAACCGGCACCTTTGGTATGCGAGGCCAAAGCGCTAACCCCACAACCATCAGGAGGGCTTCATTTATATGTTCTAACAGTAAACAGAAAAATTTCGGATGGGGACATATCCCCATATCCCTCCCCTTGGCTACGCTCTTGTTAAACATGGCAGCCGTCAGTGAAGGTGCCGTTTGAAAATTCAAAATTAATCTGTTATTATATTATATTAAAATTAACCATGAACTCCCTTGCAAATAATCCTGCCGGCTACCATTTCTAAATATAATTTCTTCACTCTTCTTATGTAAGTATTAAAAAATAAAATAAAATTTTTTTTAATCCAATGATGTGTTTTGAATATCTTTTTAGATTTTTAGCCCTTGTGAACTCAGATATATCCGATGCACCAAAATATATCCAAAGTAACGTAAATGATTTATTTTTATTGTGTTCACCATGACCATCTCAGGGCCCGTCAAACGAAAGGTCAGGTATACTATAACCCCCACACCCTTCCCCTCTATAATCACATAACCCTCCACAAGAAAAATGTGCTGGGAATTTCAGTCCAGTCACCCTGTAGGGAGAAAAGTCGGTAAGATTTAGCGACCATTGTATGGCGCCAAAATCATTGGATATTGGCGAGCAAACTGTCTTCACAGCGCCAAAACGGATTAAAAGCCTATGAGAAGGGTGAAGCTCGACCGTCTAGTAGAAATTCCTCTATTTTCTTGAAAAGATAATCCCAATACTGAAGTCAATTCTCAGAATATTAGCTCCTGTGATAGTTAACACTTTCTTGCTTTCAAAAAATTAGCATTACAAATATTAAGACTGGAAATACAACAATTTCTAATTAAACATACTATTAAGATAATGGGTAATTTAAAAAAAGCATGAATATGAATCACCAACTCTATCCAAATAAGTCGTTCACACTCCCCCTCTACTTAAAAAAAACTGGTCTTTTCAAGGCTGAATAACTGTAGGCGGAGTTCCCGTACCCTCATCCAACCAATAGCAAACCAATCGAGCAGGGTATAAAACGACGATCCCGGTCTTCTCTGGCATTTCTTTTGGAATTCTCTGGTGCTTCAATTTTCTTCCAAGAGTGATCTCCCTGGACTTTTGCGCATGTGGTAGAACTTTAAACCCCTTACGATGAAGTGCTGTGTTGTGGGGTTGTTGCTTCTTGGGCTGGTTTTGCCCTCTGAAAACCAGTTGGAGACGACCAAGGTTATCCCAGCGGTGATTGTCAGCGTGAATGAGACCGATATGGTGGCTTTCAATCAAGAAGATTTGGATAGTAAGTATTATTTTTTATATAAGTTAATAATTATATTAATTTTCGGAAATAAGTTTCTCTGAAAATTCACATTTTTGAGATTTTTTCTTGAACTGTGTCACTAAAGTTTAAGTGACTTTAAAGTTTTGTGTCCACGTTAAAAGATAACTATTAATGGCTTGTAATTGTCAAGAGTGTTTAAGTTGTTAGTGATTTCCTAAAAGTACTTGATTAGATTTTGTGTTTATTTTACAGTCACAAGACAATTGGTGAATATATTTTAGTAATGCAATGTTTTATTTTCGTGGATATTGTTTGTGTCATATAATGATGTAACTTTTATTCTACTTATTTAAAGAGATTTAACATATTGATTCTGTTAATCCTTTAACCTACTTATTTAAGCGAATTAACATATTAATTTAGTTAATAAAAAGATTATTTTAATAGTGAGCCGGCAGTTTAGTGATCCTTTCAAAACTTTAACTTGCAAAAATAAGTTAATTTTGATTACTAATAAATTCAAATTTTGCAATAGAATTTCTCCATAAAATGGTGTACAAAAATTAGAAAGATGTACAAGGGGTTATTTTATTTTGTACACAGGTATACATTCAGCGGCCACTTTATTAAAATCTTTTGACAAATGATCTATTGCACTAGTGCTAAATGGTTAGGATAGAATAAATAGAGAAAATTAAGTTCTTAAGACAGTAGTACTTGAAGGATTTAGATCATGGTATGACAGTATAGAGTGAAACGAGGATTAACGAAACCGGCTTCTTTGCAAAATGTTTGCGAACAACTGCAGAAAATACGTACCAAGAACAAAATTATTTCAGAAAAAAACTGGATATTAAGGGTCGTCACTGAATGATAAAAATCGGGTGGAATAAATGAAATAAGAAAGAGAATAGAACAGTAACACTGAAGCAAAGTGCGCATTGTTAGATAAGAATAAAAGAAGCAAAACTAGACCCAACGATACATAGCTGAGGTGGTCTGGGTTAAAGTGGTTGCTCAGTAAGAGAAATATACAATAAAAATGTGTCTTATTGCATATGTTATATATAAGTTCCTAACATTTAAAAATTTTTACTGATTTATTTTGCTACCAATCATTTTTTAAACTTAAATATTTGACAAAATGTTCCCTGACAGAGACCTTTAAAAACTCATCCTCTCATAAATTGTTCTCCCATGAACTTCTCTCTCATAAATTTTTCTCATAAACTTTTCTTTCATAAACTTCTCTCTTATAAAAATTCCTCTCATAAACTTTCATTTCATAAACAGCTTTCTCATAAACTGCTCTCTCATTAACTTTTCTTTCATAAACTATTCTCTTATAAGCTTATCTCTCATTAACTGTTCTTTCATAAACTTTTCTCAAATAAGCCGCAACCTCATAAACTACTCTCGCACAAAATCTCTCACAAACTGCTCTATCACAAATTTCTTTCTCATGATTTTTTCTCTCATAAACTGCTAGATCATAAACTTTTCTCCCACAAATTGTTCTCTCGTAAACTTTTCCTCGTTAACTTTTCTCTCATGAGCCCCTTTCTTATAAATCTTTATCTCATAAACCTCTCGTTCAAAAGCTCCTCTCTCATAAACGTATTTCTCATATATTGCTTTCTCATAAGCTTTTCTGTCATAAACTGTTCTATCATAAACTCTATTATAAACTGCATTCTATCACCTAGCCGCTTTATTTGATTCTACATGACATAACAAGGTCATGTTGAGTATTTCCAACTACATCTTAATAATTATTCAACTAAACATCCTATGAAAAACAGCTTTGTATCACATATATTTCAATTCTTAGAATGTACCGTGAATGCGGGCTACTTTGGTCCTAGGGTCCTTCTTTGGCCCAAACTGGGAAAAAAATATAACGTTCTTTGCTAACTTTCAGGAAGCAGTTTTTAAATTAATTTAATTAGTTTCCGCTATGGATGATGTTCCATAGCGGAAACTGTCAAAATTAATTTAAAAACTGCTTCCTGAAGGTTATCAGAAAACGTTATATTTTTTTCTCAATTTGGGCCAAAGAAGGAAACCCAGGGCCAAAGTAGCCCGCATTCACGGTACTTAATTGAAATTTTCTTACTTATTATAAAAAATTTCAATTGTCTTGTGTATGATCATGACCAGTTATTAATTTTGAAATTGTCTAAAAAAATTAAAATGCGTAAGGTTTCGTAGATGATAAGTACAGTAAATAATCTATAAATCTAAATTATAAGGTTGCGAAAAATATCATACATTTCAAGAAATTTTCTTAGAGTAATAGTACTAAGTGACAATACCCAAGGTGAAATCAACCATTAAATATTCTTTTGAACCCTCAAAGAGGTTTTCTCTGTAACAAGTGAGCTTATAAGGAAAAGATAGTTTGTAAGAATTAATTATATACAGTGAGCTTATAAGGAAAAGATAGTTTGTAAGAATTAATTAAATACATATTTTTTTGTCATGCCATTAAGCCCGTTTTAATTCGAGCCCTGATTTATATTTCTATGACTATTAGATGATAGAACTGTATTTGCTTGAGTTTCATATTTGAAATTTGGTTTAAACCTAAATGACTATGTTATGAGAATAAAAAATATCAATTCCAACTTATGCCCATTTAATCAAATTATGTATTTTAGATTCAGATTACATCACACAGAACGTAAAATTATCATGTTTAAAATTAGTAAATTATGATGTAAATACTATATATTTTAAGACAACTAGGATTTGACCATGTCCAGATATTTTATTTTGTGTCGACAAAACTTGTCCCCAACCAAAATGTTTAGAATAACAAGGTTGTATTGGGAAACGCCCGGCCACATCACCATATTCAAGCTCGGGCAACACCATGCACTTCAGTTAGTAAAACAATTAACTAGACCTTTGTTAACTTAAAATGAAATGTTAATTTAACTTGTATACAGCGTATCGTTATGTTAACCGAGCCTATAAGATTCCTTTTGGTGACTACTCAGCCAAACTAAAAATAGATCACAAGTGAATTATTTAAAAATAATGCGAACATTTACTAAGTTGCTTCACTAAAAAGAAACGGTAGTTAAACGACACTATTTCCCCATCCAATTGCAATCCTGAAATCTGACAAACTATCTTTTCCTTTGAGGTATACTTATTGCAGGGAAAAGATTCGCAAGGGGGAAAAAATGATATTTCACTCCTAATTCTGTCATTCTTGAAATCTGGCAAACTGTCTTCTCCTAACAGCTATACCTATTGTAATGAAAACCTTCGTGAAGGATTTTCAAATGATTGAAGGTTCTATTCCATTGGTACTTCTTACACCCAGAATCTCTTGTACATTTAAGAAACTTGTATTACATGTTAATTTTTCATATTAAATACTCAGTTGCAAGTTTTATTTCTAAAGTATGATTGAAGCCCCATGTGGAATATACTTGGGGTAGATTGAATAATGGAATTGTTTTTGTTTATAATTAGAGGAATAATTAAAATAAATTCAAAAATCCAAAATATAGTATGCTGGCTGAATATAGTATGCTGGCTGAATATAGAATATATTATACAAATCCATTTTATGTTAAATTTCCACTTTAGCTTGTAAAAAAAAAAAAAAAAAAAGAATAACCCTTCCAAACAGTTGGACTCAGGCTTTAAATTAATATTAATATTTCGACTAATATATCTACATATTCTAACAAAACAAAATTTCAATCCTAAATATAAAATATTTTCGTACTTATGGAGAGAAATTAGCATTTAAAAATAATTAGAGGAATAATTAAAATAAATTCAAAAATCCAAACTTAAATACAGGGCGTATTTAATTAAGATTAAATTTTTAACCAAAATAAGACCATAAGTTAGTTCTAAATATTAAAACTTAATTATTCAGCTAAAGGTATTCTTGGAAATTCCTTAAGTTAATTCAGACCGGTTCTTTTGAAACTACTTTAGGGATGCTGATTCTAAAAATTAAGATAAATAAGATAATTAAGATAAATTAAATAAAGATAAATTAAGACCCTCCCAAAGGTCCATGACGCAGGCCCTTGCTCTAATTTCGAAAACACCTCCCATTTTTTTTCTAATCTCGCAAGCTCCTCACAATATTGATAAATTAAAATTTGTTTGATAAATTGATAAATTAAGATTTGTTTGATAAAAATTGATTATTGATAAATATACCCCAAACAATATTAATAAATTACAATAAGGCTAATTTAATTTTTTTTGGGTGGGGGCACCTAAAAAATTTTTAAATTGGCCGTATTTTAATTTATCAATATTGTTTGGTATTAACTGATTTAATGATTATGTTGTATTATTTATCAAATGAAAATTAATGGTGGGAGAAGTTTAAAATTATAATACCTTGTTTGTTCATATTCTTTCGGCAAAAGTGTAAAAGTAAAAAAAGTCACTATCCCAAATTCTGAAACCAAAAGACAAAAAATTTCAAACAACCATCTGGCATGCATTCAACTGTCTTGCTTGCAGTAAAAAATTAAAACCATAAATTGTATTAGAATTTATAACAAAATCAAAAAAGAAATAAAACTGTGGGTTTGAGCACTTTTTTCTTAATGCTCAATTTTATTAAGTTCCGCGAAACCTATTTCAAAATGATGTTTGTTACGTAATTAATTTTTTCCAGAGAAAGTTAAACCAAAAAAAATATTTTACTTTTATGCATGGTAAAAAGTTCTGATAGTTATATATGAAACATACATTTCTGATAAATATTTTTTTTTTTTATGACATGATAAGGACAATTTACTCGCATTGCGTTTTGTTAAATATTATTTAAAAAATATCGAAAGGTCCATGTGATAGTTTCTTCCTTTTAAATAGAAGAAATATACATATTGTTCTGAATATAGTAACATGAGATTTGACAACCATTGCCAATACTAAACGCCAATTTACAAGAATTTTTCTTCCTGAACTGGTTCAACCAAGGAAATTTGGTCAATACAATAATTTTTAACGCGTTGCGCTTGAAACTATAAATACAATGTAGTTTATTTGGCATTTTTTTCATCTAAAGGCGTAATTGTGTATTTTAATTGTATTAATGTAATAAATAGAGAATATACATTTAAAAATTAATGAGTTCTTAATAAATTATGCTTAATTAATCACAGACACCAAACTTCATTGGTAATTATTTATAATTATAGGTAAATGTGATTAATTTGAATTATTTTTCTCATTTACCAAAAGACGTGGTTGATTTCATAATAGCCGGTTAGTATTACTCAAAATAGGCACGGAGAGTTAATGATTTAAAAATTTGGGAGGGGGGGGGGGTAAATGCGCCCTTTTTTCTTAAAAAAATTATATCATTTGCATTACAAAATTGTAACTTCTAGAAAAAAGGCAAGACGTTAATAAATTCTCTTGTTAAAATCTGAATACGTGTACAATTAATAACTAAAAAACATAATTTCAAAGCGTTTATTAGATTTAGAGAAAATGTACGATTTACTAGTCATCCTAGTCATTTCGACATGATTGACTTATAACACATCGATCCACCTAATGACTGTGTAATTAAGACTCTGACCTCGCATGACATAGGTAGCGGATTTGAATCATGGGTTAGGCATGGATGCTGATTGTGGCGATCATTAGGGTTTTTCATTGTTCATTGGGGTGAAGCTGTTGGTCACGGGTTGATTAACCGTTATTGTTAGAAAACAATCGGTTGTAGAGCGTATGAACAAACCAATGCAAAGCAGTGTGAGCCACCTGATGGCCATGTTGTCCTCTCTGTCCTCGCATGCCAAAGGTGCAGAGTTCGAATCCCGGGTTAGGCATTTGTGTTCGTTGTGGTTTAGAACCCACGTTAAGCTGTTGGTCCGGGTGCATGATTAGCCGTCATTGTGCATAAAAATAGGTCGTTAAGTGTACAAACCAGCCACCCAAAACAGTGTGAATATAAGTTGGTTGGTTGTTTTCAGATTATCTAGCACCGTCAGCAACACGAGGGCTATAATGCGCCGAAACATTCGTCATTAGACAAGCCAACATACATTTACAAACACCCATGCCTAACACGGGACTCGAACCCGCAACCTCGTGGTTTAGAAGCCAGCACGCTAACCACTATACGGTTTGGTCGGCGTGTGAATATAAGCTTTTCAAGTTCAGAGTGTATGTTTAAAACATGTTTCTCAATAAGAGAAAAATATTGCAAAATAATTTAACCGTGGTGATATTTTAAGATTTTTAAAGGTCACAACCTTTTCATTTTCTCATTCCTAGGACACCCCCCCCCCCCTTCTCCTCTTTCATGACGTAAGAACCTGGTGTACCGGAAGTTACGCCACTAAATGTAGTTTCAGTTAATGAAATAAAAATTACCATTACAAGATTAGCAATTGCCATAGAGAACTACCTCTATTATGTTGAAGGTCTACTAAAGGGGATCAAGGCTAAAGTTTGAATTGCATCAAGATTCAAAAGTAGTTGGTAACAAAAATCTCCTTTCCCCTGAATCTTTTGAAAGCATGGTCATAGTGGCAGTAATTAAGAAGACTTATTAGTAGTCGACATACTAATAAAAAAATTTCAACTATCACATTTTTCTCCACCTTTTAAGACGCACAGCCTCGATTTCATACTTTTCTAATTCTTTGATTTTTATGTTTTTGTTAATTTTAGAAGGGTGGATACTTGGGAAGTAAAGTTTAAAGGAGAGAAGAGAAGAAAAAAGAGCGTTGTATGCATCCTATTAAATTTTGTTTCTTTCTAAATTTGGTTTTGTATCAACCGGCTAACTGTTGGATTTACACTCCATACCCGGCTTATATAAAAAAAAATATTGCACGTGATTACCGGCTCTGAGAGTGAAGAAGTTGATATGATCTTAAAACCAAACCTTAACGATATTGCTATAAACAAAATGGAAGATCAACCCCTTCATCTTTTTTTCTAATATTGTTCCTCATGATTAACCACAACCTCCCCCCTCCCCCCACAAATACGCAAATACACACACATAATGATATTTTTACATAATGGTGCCCGTTGCACACCTCCAAAAATACCCTAGTTTTTGAAGATACTGTTACCTGATAAAGGTAACCATTCCAGACTTTAAAGATACTGTTACAAAATATACGGTAAACCCCTTTCCCTCCCATTAAACCTTAAAGACGTTACGCACATGATTGCACATGATTACCGGCTCTGAGAGTGAAGAAGTTGATATGATCTTAAAACCAAACCTTAACGATATTGCTATAAACAAAATGGAAGATCAACCCCTTCATCTTTTTTTCTAATATTGTTCCTCATGATTAACCACAACCTCCCCCCTCCCCCCTCCCCCCACAAATATGCAAATACACACACATAATGATATTTTTACATAATGGTGCCCGTTGCACACCTCCAAAAATACCCTAGTTTTTGAAGATACTGTTACCTGATAAAGGTAACCATTCCAGACTTTAAAGATACTGTTACAAAATATACGGTAAACCCCTTTCCCTCCCCTTAAACCTTAAAGAAACTATTACTTACTTAACGTTAGACCCCCCCCCCTCCCCTCTCCTCAGTTTTCAAAGATAATGTTTTATAACAAATGGTAGAAACAGCCAGACTTTAAAAGTCCTGTTAAATCCTACAAGGAAAACTACTCCTCCCCAATTTTTAAATATACTATTACACAGGGTAATTCAATATGAATATAGCGATTACAAAAGGCTATATCTATTCATTGAAAAAGAATCTTTCGATAAGATTAACATATAATGTAGACGGACGTATAAATAATTTTGAAGTTCCGTCTACATTCTGTGTTAATCTTATCGATACACTCTTTTTCATAAAATAGTTATAGTCGTTTTGTAATCGCTATATTCATTTTGAATTACCCTGTATTATAATGGTAGGATCCCCCTTTCCCAGGCCCTAAAGATAATGTTAAGTACTGAATGATAGCCCCACCCTCCACCCAGTTTTCAAATATACTAATGCACAATAAGCAGTAGACCCCTCCCACCTTAAAGATACTGTTATATATCATAAGGTAGAACGCCGACTAAATGGTATAGTGGTTAGCGTACTAGCTTCTAGACCGCGAGGTTGCGGGTTCGAGTCCCGGGTTAGGCATGGGTGTTTGTAAATGTATGTTGGCTTGTCTAATGACGAATGTTTCGGCGCATTATAGCCCTCGTGTTGCTGACGGTGCCAGATAATCTGAAAACAACCAACCAACCATAAGGTAGAACCCCCTCCCCTTTCTTATCATCTGTAAAATATTGTTTTATTTTTCTGTTCCTTTTATGATAAATCCTAAATTTTAATTTTCTTATCAACCTTCCCCCTAAAATTTTGTTGACGCAGTTTGCGTCACGAAGACCCTCCCCCCCCCCCCCCGTAGAAAATACTGACTATTTTATTAGTTAACATCAGCATAATTCAGGTAAAAATAAGTTTCCATCAGTGAGCGATGCGAATCAGTTTAAAATGTCCTTATCCAATCCTAAATACTTCTTTATTTAATCACATATATTCTATAAAATTATTTAGGTTATTTGGAAAAATTTAATTAAAATACGTTGCAAAAATGCGATGCGGAACAACAAAATTTAAACTCTGATGATTCATAATACAGTTCATTAATTTGTCGGGTTATTCAATCACCGATGAGAAAATAACCTCGAGACTGAAGATTCACGATTGAGTTCAATGATTTTTCATGCTATTCAAAATCTGTTGACAAGTGTCCCGGATAATTAATTCTTTAGATGTGTTCTCAGGTGTGAATCCTCACGTGGGATAATATAAGTTTAGTGATCTTGAACTGTTTATGAAAACTAACGGTTAATTTGTATTTTTTTCACACGCTAAATACCCAAGCGGAATGTTTCTTCCAAGTTCAATGTCAAAACAAGAAAAGGGGGGGAAGGGTACTTCGTAGATCATTACATACAAGAAAAGCGAAGTTACTCAAGTGACTCGTGTTTTTCTGAAAACAATCAACTATCCGGAACAGTGATCGTCTGCCTAATATTTACCGTTGCAGAACCAAAACAAACACTTAGCCTTAGTATACTAATCTCTTATTTACTGGTATTTCAAGGGGAAAATTACCTTTTTTGAAATTCTTTATATTAAAGGATCTGTTTTCTTTGGATGCATGAAAAAAACGCTTTTTTTTTTTTTTTTTTTTTTTTTTTTAAAGAATTCTGTTTTGCTTATTTACATAAAACTTGTCAAGCTTAACAAAAACATTCGTAAATTACTTTAAAAAAATATATTGATTTTAACCACTTCTTTCGTGTGAATAATTTTTTTGGTCAAAACAAATAGAAGATATGTGTTTTTATTGCCTTACGTAAGACTTATCAGCTTTCGTAGATCGTTGACTTGTTGTAGATGACAACTTATTCAATCAATTTTTTTGGGGAAAATAAAGTTAGTAAATAGTTCGGAATGGATCTTTTGGATCTTAGAGGTCAAACACTATGAAAACTCGATCTGAGCTCAAGAAGTTGCAATGCATATAAAGGATTTATGTTGAAAACTTTTTTTATGGGTTATATTTTTACAAAGAATTTCTTCCTTTCTTTCGTTGTGGAGTCTGTTTTTTTTTTGTTTTTTTTAAATGCATTCTTTACTATCTTCATTTTAAAATCTTTTATATTAATTTCATTTTGTTTAAGATAAGATTTTAAACACTTTTTTCGTGGGAATAATTTTTTTGGTCAAAACAAATAGAAGATATGTGTTTTTATTGCCTTACGTAAGACTTATCAGCTTTCGTAGATCGTTGACTTGTTGTAGATGACAACTTATTCAATCAATTTTTTTGGGGAAAATAAAGTTAGTAAATAGTTCGGAATGGATCTTTTGGATCTTAGAGGTCAAACACTATGAAAACTCGATCTGAGCTCAAGAAGTTGCAATGCATATAAAGGATTTATGTTGAAAACTTTTTTTATGGGTTATATTTTTACAAAGAATTTCTTCCTTTCTTTCGTTGTGGAGTCTGTTTTTTTTTTGTTTTTTTTAAATGCATTCTTTACTATCTTCATTTTAAAATCTTTTATATTAATTTCATTTTGTTTAAGATAAGATTTTAAACACTTTTTTCGTGTGAATAATTTTTTTGGTCAAAACAAATAGAAGATATGTGTTTTTATTGCCTTACGTAAGACTTATCAGCTTTCGTAGATCGTTGACTTGTTGTAGATGACAACTTATTCAATCAATTTTTTTGGGGAAAATAAAGTTAGTAAATAGTTCGGAATGGATCTTTTGGATCTTAGAGGTCAAACACTATGAAAACTCGATCTGAGCTCAAGAAGTTGCAATGCATATAAAGGATTTATGTTGAAAACTTTTTTTATGGGTTATATTTTTACAAAGAATTTCTTCCTTTCTTTCGTTGTGGAGTCTGTTTTTTTTTTGTTTTTTTTAAATGCATTCTTTACTATCTTCATTTTAAAATCTTTTATATTAATTTCATTTTGTTTAAGATAAGATTTTAAACACTTTTTTCGTGGGAATAATTTTTTTGTCAAAACAAATAGAAGATATGTGTTTTTATTGCCTTACGTAAGACTTATCAGCTTTCGTAGATCGCTGACTTGTTGTAGATGACAACTTATTCAATCAAGTTTTTTGGGGAAAATAAAGTTAGTAAATAGTTCGGAATGGATCTTTTGGATCTTAGAGGTCAAACACTATGAAAACTCGATCTGAGCTCAAGAAGTTGCAATGCATATAAAGGATTTATGTTGAAAACTTTTTTTATGGGTTATATTTTTACAAAGAATTTCTTCCTTTCTTTCGTTGTGGAGTCTTTTTTGTTTTTTGTTTTTTTAAATACATTCTTTACTATCTTCATTTTAAAATCTTTTATATTAATTTCATTTTGTTTAAGATAAGATTTTAAACACTTTTTTCGTGGGAATAATTTTTTTGTCAAAACAAATAGAAGATATGTGTTTTTATTGCCTTACGTAAGACTTATCAGCTTTCGTAGATAGTTGACTTGTTGTAGATGACAACTTATTCAATCAAGTTTTTTGGGGAAAATAAAGTTAGTAAATAGTTCGGAATGGATCTTTTGATCTTAGAGGTCAAACACTATGAAAACTCGATCTGAGCTCAAGAAGTTGCAATGCATATAAAGGATTTATATTGAAAACTTTTTTTATGGGTTATATTTTTACAAAGAATTTCTTCCTTTCTTTCGTTGTGGAGTCTGTTTTTTTTTTTTTTTTTTTTAAATGCATTCTTTACTATCTTCATTTTAAAATCTTTTATATTAATTTCATTTTGTTTAAGATAAGATTTTAAACACTTTTTTCGTGGGAATAATTTTTTTGTCAAAACAAATAGAAGATATGTGTTTTTATTGCCTTACGTAAGACTTATCAGCTTTCGTAGATAGTTGACTTGTTGTAGATGACAACTTATTCAATCAAGTTTTTTGGGGAAAATAAAGTTAGTAAATAGTTCGGAATGGATCTTTTGATCTTAGAGGTCAAACACTATGAAAACTCGATCTGAGCTCAAGAAGTTGCAATGCATATAAAGGATTTATATTGAAAACTTTTTTTATGGGTTATATTTTTACAAAGAATTTCTTCCTTTCTTTAATTGTGGAGTCTGGTTTTTTTAAATACATTCTTTATTATCTTCATTTTAAAATCTTTTATATTAATTTCATTTTGTTTTTGTGCGTGGTGGGAAATCTGAGGAGGGCTAATTAACCCATTGCCGTCATCCAATCAACACATAGATTTGTGTTCAATGACAATGCATTCAATCAAGTTTTGGGAGCTGCCACTCAAAAGCAGCTTTTACATACTCTTGTATTTTGCCGATGGTATAATTTACCCATCATTGTCATCTACATAAGCTAAAACTTGGCTGATATATTTGTTGTTAACGACAATACATTCTATCAAATTTTGAGGGCAAAAAAGTTTTGATCTATTGTTGGAATTGATGGTTTTCTGCGTAGTAGCCAAATGCTATGGAAGTCTTTCAGAGATTAAAATCATTTAAATAAGTTGCAATTGCATATAAAAATTGGCAATGCATATAAAGAAATTAATATCGGAAACTTTATGGATTAAACTGGTTTAATGGGTTGAACTTTTTTCTATCCTTTATATTAACTTGGATTTTATGTGTTTTGGGGTGGTCAAATCTTCGGAAGGCTATTAACCCATTTGCCGTCATTCAATCGAACTGAAACTTTGTAAATCGACTTGGCAATATAAATGAAAGAAATGCCGATCAAACGGTATAGTGGTTAGCGTGCTAGCTTCTAGATCGCGAGGTTGCGGGTTCGAGTTCCGTGTAAGGCATGGGTGTTTATAAATGTATGTTGGCTTGTCTAATGACGAATGTTTCGGCGCATTATAGCCCTCGTGTTGCTGACGGCGCCAGATAATCTGAATACAACCAACCAACCAGAGATCAAAATCATTTAAATAAGTTGCAATTGCAAATAAAAATTGGCAATGCATATAAAGAAATTAATATCGGAAACTTTATGGATTAAACTGGTTTAATGGGTTGAACTTTCTTTAATCCTTTATATTAACTTGGATTTTATGTGTTTTGGGGTGGTCAAATCTTCGGAAGGCTATTAACCCATTTGCCGTCATTCAATCGAACTGAAACTTTGCAAATCGACTTGTCAATATAAAAAAAGGAAATGCCGATCAAACGGTATAGTGGTTAGCGTTCTAGTTTCTAGATCGCGAGGTTGCGGGTTCGAGTTCCGTGTAAAGCATGGGTGTTTGTAAATGTATGTTGGCTTGTCAAACGACGAATGTTTCGGCGCATTATAGCCCTCGTGTTGCTGATGGTGCCAGATAATCTGAAAACAACCAACTAAAAGAAGGAAATATACATTCAATCAAGTTTCGGATAAAAAATAAAAGATAGTCATTGGCACTGAATTGATGGTTTTCTTCGTAGGGTTCAAAGATTTATAAAACTCGACTTGATCTCAAAATCACATTAACAAGTTGCAATCGGTTGGTTGTTTTCAGATTATCTGGCGCCGTCAGCAACACGAGGGCTATAATGCGCCGAAACATTCGTCATTAGACAAGCCAACATACATTTACAAACGCCCATGCCTAACATGGGACTCGAACCCGCAACCTCTCGGTCTAGAAGCTAGCACGCTAACCACTATACCGTTTGGTCGGCAAGTTGCAATTGGATTAGTACGCATTGAGAATGAATTTATAATTATTGTAAATCAAAGATGCCTATAGGGTATAGATTTAACTATATTCTGGTGCAGTGTTGCCTCCATATAGCTATTACGCCATAAAATCTCTAGCCAATGTTGAAACCTGTAGGGGGCGCTGAAGTAATTTCTGACAGTTCTGAATCGTATAAATTGTATTTGATTTTTTGTAGCAAGCGGGCTACACTTCATTAAGACAGTGTAACATTGGACAACTCAGAGATATCAAAATTTAAAGAAAACGCTTTCCAGGAGGTCTTTCAAGGGGAAAGTTACGCGCATTTTCGTCTTGAATAGGAAGAAATGTGGAAATCTTCCTTCATACGTCATATTAATCAGAACGGAATCATAACAAAATTCAGATAATAAAATAAACTACTAACTTCAATTTGTTACTGATAGAGGGTGCTATATTCGCTTCGAGAAAGTATTGAACTGAATTCGTTGTATGTGATTTTTTTAGCAACAGCTGCAAGAGGACTATACTGTATTGAATTATCAAACATGGGCAACTCCTTATTGGATTATCCATACTATAAGGTGGAATGCCTTCCGGGAGATCTTTCAGGCGGAAACTGGAACACATTTTCGTCTTGAATGGAAGGAAATACGGAAAACTCCCATCAAGTAGTAGCCGACCAAACGGTATAGTGGTTAGCGTGCTGGCTTCTAGACCGCGAAGTTGCGGGTTCGAGTCCCGTGTTTGGCATGGGTGTTTGTAAATGTATGTTGGCTTGTCTAATGACGAAAGTTTCGGCGCATTATAGCCCTCGTGTTGCTGACGGCGCCAGATAATCTGAATACAACCAACCAACCCATCAAGTAGTACATTTATTCGAACGCGATCTTAATAAAATTCAGTTGATCAAATAAACCAACAAGTTAAATTTACTACTGTTAGGGATCACTATGGAAAAGTATTGGTTGGTTTTGTGTTATGTCTTACAACAGCTACAAAACAAGAGGACTATACTGTGCGGAAACATCATAAAACATGGGCAGTTCATTTTTAGATTATCCATATGTAATGAGGACTGCCTTCCGTGAGGTCTTTTAAAGGGAAACTGAAAAGAATTTTTCTTTTATTTGATTTTGGGAAATTCAATGGTCTTGTTTTGGTTTTTGTGTTTTTTGACGGGAATGTTCTCTACTTCTTTCCATTCGAGAGGAAAATGCGTTTCAATTTCTCCTTGAAAGACCTCCTGGAAGGTGTTCCTCCTTATAATATGGCTAATCTAATGATGAGTTTCTCCTGTTTTAGGATATTTCCATGCAGAATAGTCTTCTTGTAGCTGTTGCTAAAAAATCACATACTACAACCAAATTAATTTCATAAAACGACTAAAACGTCCCCTAACAATAATAAATTAAACTTAGTAATTTATTTGATTACATGAATTTTGTTAAAATCTCATTCTAATTACTATCCTGTTTGATGGAAGTTTTCCATATTTCCTTCCATACAAGATGAAAATGTGTTTCAGTTTCCTCTTTAAAGACCTCCCGGAAGGCATTCTTCTTTATATTCTTGTAGCTCTGAATTGTTCAGTTGAAATGATGTCTCAATGTCTGCTGCTAAAAAAAAAATCCAGTGTAACTTATTTAATTCAATACTTTTAAAATCGACTGCAGCGTCACCTATTGAAAACAGAGTCATTTTTATCTAATTTTCATAAATTTTATTGAATATTCAATAAACGTAAAAGTTATTTAGTAATAGTTTTCGAGGTATTAATTTTTGAAGATGGGGTGTAACTTTTGCAACATCCTTTTAATCGAATTTGTTAAGAATGAGGTGCATTTCAGAACATTCGTAAATGGACTCGAAGAGCATTTAAAAAAAAATAGAATTCCCAAAACTCTCAACGTATTCTCACGACACGCTTGGCTGATTCTGAAAACAGTAAAACAAACTAAAACAACAAACGATATAGGTTAGCAGCTCGACGTGTGTGTCCATGTCCTCACCCAGAGAAAGCATTGCAATGGCAGCATCACAAAATTCCTTCTGCACCGAAATGATTTGACACCCCCCCCCCCCTTTATTTTTTTAGTTCTTTTGTTTTACCTCAACCTGTTCCAGAGAGGTGGTTCTTTCACACATGTACGCGAAGGCAAATGCTAGTTCACAAAATCCTTCCTTTCCATTCCCAGCCGGGAGTTCAACCAACAAACGATATTCAAAACAAATGAAATAAAAAATGCGAATTAAAAAAAAATATGGTGAATAGAATGAAACAAGAAATATTACGATTTGTATTTGGAATCGCTAACATTTCATAAGAAATTATTTACGTTTAGAAATTTGATCTTAATAAGTAAGATAATTTTGAATTTTAATGATTATGTCAAATTACTAATCTTCGTTGTATATAAAATAAGATTTTTTCCTAGAATAAGAAACAATTACTATAAATCTTAACTTACGTTAAATGAGATGTTCGAGTTTGAATTTTAATGATTATGTGAAATTACTAATCTTCGTAGTATATAAAATAAGATTTTTTTCTAGAATAAGAAACAATTACTATAAATCTTAACTTACGTTAAATGAGATGTTCGAGTTTGAATTTTAATGATTATGTGAAATTACTAATCTTCGTAGTATATAAAATAAGATTTTTTCCTAGAATAAGAAACAATTACTATAAATCTTAACTTACGTTAAATGAGATGTTCGAGTTTGAATTTTAATGATTATGTGAAATTACTAATCTTGGTAGTATATAAAATAAGATTTTTTCCTAGAATGAGAAACAATTACTATAAATCTTAAGTTAAATGAGATGTTCGAGTTTGAATTTTAATGATTATGTGAAATTACTAATCCTCGTAGTATATAAAATAAGATTTTTTCCTAGAATAAGAAACAATTACTATAAATCTTAACTTACGTTAAATGAGATGTTCAAGGCAGAATGCTTGGCAATCATGCAAGAGGTACCGCGATCGAACCTCGCTGACGCTCTTAAAGTCTCGTTAAAATGAGAAGACGCGGAAGTGATAGTGACAGACAGTGTTGTGTTATTTGTTTGCCGCAATGGCAGTCTTCTAACTTTACAGACTGAAAACTAGGAAAGAGTTTCCTTTGAAAGTCCTCCCGGAAGACACCAGTTTTGCACAGGTTTATGGGTATTTATAATTATTACATGTTCTGCAGTTGTTTCTGAAAGTTTGTTTTCTTTTTTCCCCTTTTCTTTTTAAATCCTTTTAACTTCGATTTTGGGTGGTTATATGTGTGTTTGTGTCAGACAAATCTGCGGAAGGCTTATTAGTTGATTGGTACGCTCAGCGACATATTTTTATGCGCAATGACAGTTAATCAAGCCGGGACCTACAACTTAACGTGGATTCCGAACCACAACGAACATCCATGCCTAACCCGGGATTCGAACCCGGCACCTTCGGCATGCAAAGTCAGAGCCATCAGGTGCGCTCCAATCGAGCTGAAACTTGGCATTTAGATTCGTTGTCGATGACAATGCATTCTATCAATTTTTGGAGGCTGTAACTAAAAGGCCGATTTTACAGAAGTTTCTATTATCCTTTCAGAGAACTAATTAACCATCTTGCCGTCATCCATTCGATCAAAAGTTTGACTTATAGATTCTTAGTAGAAGAGACTTTATTCTATCAAGTTTTGGGGGCTGTCACTGAAAGGCCGATTTTAGCCACGCTTCTATAACTGATTCGGAGTGCTGCGTAACCGACTTGCGCTCATCCAATCGAGTTGAAACTTGGCAGATCAAATGCGTTATCATCTACGGCAGATCTATCAAGTATTAACGACAAAAAAGAGTTAGTCTATGGCACGGAATCGATGATTTTCTTGGTAGTGGTCAAACACTATGAAAAGTCTAGTGAATGTCTTCAAGGTTATCTCCTAATCGAGATGCCATGCCTGGAAGATGTGGAGTCGTGCTAAAGTTCTGAGTTAATACTTGCGTGTATAAATAATGGAGGCTTCTGCATGCTATATTAGTCAAAGCCTCAATGTCTTCTCGTTGGTGTGGAGTGCATGTAAAGAGATAGGTGCTAACTTGGATATAGTTGCCTCATCATCTGACCATTTTCAAAATTGCGAGATGTAAACGTAGATGTTATTGCTATTACAATTTTACGACACAGCATGACAGCTCTTGCACCACAAAACTTGAAAACCCAAACCCTATAGAGATGTAAATAGAAGGCAGTTTTCTTGTGAAATACCTCCCGGAAGGCTTTCCTTTCTTGACAGTTAGACGACATAAATGTCTCTATATCTTGCTGTAATGACATCCTGGGGCAGTATAATCTTTATCTATAGCCATAAAATATGTAGTCAAATCTAATAAAGTCTTAACATAATCTATTAACGCTCCGGTCTCGCATGTCAAAGGTTCTGGGTTCGAATTCTGAGTTAAGCATCGATGTTCGTCGTGGTTCGGAATCTACTTTAAACTATGCGCCCCCGCTTCGTTAGCTTAGGTATGGTAAAAAGCAGTATCCCTGCAAAATACCTCCCAGAAGGCTTTTCCTCCTTATCACTTGGATTACGTTCATTTTTCTATATCTTGCTGTAACTATATCCTGGTGCAATTTAATCTTTATCTCTAGCCGTAAAATATCGAATCAAATCTAATGAAATATTAATACAATTAGATGCCGCTCCTCGCATGTCAAAGGTGCTGGGTTCGAATCCTGGGTTAAGCATCGGTGTTCGTCGTGGTTCGGAATCTATTCTAAACTATGCGTTCCCGCTTCATTAGCTTAGTTATTGTTGGTTGTTTTCAGATTATCTGGCACCGTCACCAACACGAGGGCTATAATGCGCCGAAATATTCGTCATTTGACAAGCCAACATACATTTACGAACACCCATGCCTTATAGGGACTCGAACCCTCAACCTCGCGGTCTAGAAGCTAGTATGCTAACCACTATAACATTTGGTCGGCATCAATACTTTTGTATTATAACTTACAAAATTCGATCAGGAATGCTTACGACTAGACGTGAGTAAATCTGAGGTAATATTATCCCACTCTGCTTTAATGGAATATTTCAATTCTTGAACAGTTACATATTTCCTTCCTTTTGCGTATGCGGCTCTGCTTAGGACATCCCAGACGTTCTCTATGGAGTTCAAATTAGGAGAAGCTGGTAGGTTGATTACCTGTACTCCGTTATCCAGGAAACATTTCCAAGGCAATTTGGCTACATGAATATTTGCGTTGTCCTGTTTAAATTTACAAAATGGATCCCAATTTTTTCTCCAAACCGCGGCTAATTTTCTTCCAATATGTCATGGTAATCCTCTGATTCTATTCGACCAGTGGGGAACGCAAGATTTGTTAACCCTGCACTTCTGTAACTAGCCCAAACCACAATCAATCCTCCTCCACACTGTCTCTTAGAAAAAATACTTTCTTCATTTACAAGATCCTTCCAATAGTACGCCCATCCGCCGAGACAATCTAGATTGAATTTTTTTTTTCATCACTGAAGACTACTTGAAGCCACTGTTTCTTCCAAGTCGTATGTTTTTATCCCATTGCAATCATTTTCTCTTGTGAAATTCTTTAAGACTTAGCTGTGTTTTTTTCTTGTACACAAGATGTTCGTTCCTCCAAACCACTCTTGGTAAAGGTTGTCAACGTTGATGACTTGGTGGTTGGTTGTATTCAGATTATCTGGCACCGTCAGCAACACGAGGGCTATAATGCGCCGAAACATTCGTCATTTGACAAGCCAACATACATTTACGAACACCCATGCCTTATAGGGACTCGAACACTCAACCTCGCGATCTAGAAGCTAGTATGCTAACCACTATAACATTTGGTCGGCATCAACCCTTTTGTATTATAACTTACAAAATTCGATCAGGAATGCTTACGACTAGACGTGAGTAAATCTGAGGTAATATTATCCCACTCTGCTTTAATGGAATATTTCAATTCTTGAACAGTTATATATTTCCTTTCTTTTGCGTATGCGGCTCTGCTTAGGACATCCCAGACGTTCTCTATGGAGTTCAAATTAGGAGAAGCTGGCAGGTTGATTACCTGTACTCCGTTATCCAGGAAACATTTCCAAGGCAATGTGGCTACATGAATATTTGCGTTGTCCTGTTTAAATTTACAAAATTGATCCCAATTTTTTCTCCAAACCGCGGCTAATTTTCTTCCAATATGTCATGGTAATCCTCTGATTCTATTCGACCAGTGGGGAACGCAAGATTTGTTAACCCTGCACTTCTGTAACCTGCCCAAACCACAATCAATCCTCCTCCACACTGTCTCTTAGAAAAAATACTTTCTTCATTTACAAGATCCTTCCAATAGTACGCCCATCCGTCGAGACAATCTAGATTGAATTTTTTTTTCATCACTGAAGACTACTTGAAGCCACTGTTTCTTCCAAGTCGTATGTTTTTATCCCATTGCAATCATTTTCTCTTGTGAAATTCTTTAAGACTTAGCTGTGTTTTTTTCTTGTACACAAGATGTTCGTTCCTCCAAACCACTCTTGGTAAAGGTTGTCAACGTTGATGACTTGGTGGTTGGTTGTATTCAGATTATCTGGCACCGTCAGCAACACGAGGGCTATAATGCGCCGAAACATTCGTCATTTGACAAGCCAACATACATTTACGAACCCATGCCTGACACGGGACTCGAACCCGCAACCTCGCGGTCTAGAAGCCACGCTAACCACTATACCGTTTGGTCGGCTTTATTAAAGAAAGTAATTGCATCATGTAATGCATGTGAAAGTATTGTTGGTTGGTTGTTTTTCAGATTATCTGGCACCGTCAGCAACACGAGGGCTATAATGCGCCGAAACATTCGTCATTTGACAAGCTAACATACATTTACAAACACCCATGCCTTGGATGTCTTGGTGAACGTTGATGGTGGGATCTTGTGATAGTCTGGTAAATGTTTTACCGACTTTTAGTCTTTACCGACTTTTAGTTACAACTAATATCTCTTGCCGCATTGTTAACTTTCGAGGGCTTCCAAGTCTTTTCTACTTCCCATATTTCGATCCAAGATGGTGAAAATTATTAACCACGTGAGGTGAACGTCCAATTTTCATTTCTATATTTCATGACAACAATTCTACTTTGTTGAAAGCTGTAATTTATCCCTTTTCAAAATCTAATAACGGTTTTTTCCTACCCATACTTAATGACATTTTTTCCAATCAATTAACTAGACCTGTACACAATAAAACTTAATTAAGATTATTTTAACTTGATCAAACCAAGTTTTTATATACTTGTTTGTTAAAAACCAACTACGTATGCTTCTCCGGAATCGATTTTTTCACTTAAAAGTAGGGGGGGGGGGGGAAGCATTTTTTGCAACAGCAATTTTTCATTTTTTTTTTAAACATTTGCCTATTAAACATAACTCAAAACTCCTAACAGCTTGATATCACGCATGCCACTTTAATACATTATTCTGATATTAGGAAGTATTACAAACTCATGTAGAAATGTATTATACAGTTTTTAAGCGGAATAAACAAAGTGGTTCTATCATTATGCAACGCAGTGAATACGATTTTTATTGATGAAAACGAAAATTAGTTGCCTAACTTTGAACTAGTATAAAAACTCCACCGTAAATGAAATTGGAGTGGTTCCACTTCTTAGAATGATCAGAATGACGTATTCTATCAATGGTGGAAAATTACAGACTTAATCCCCGAAAACCAGTTTTCGGCTATAATTTGGCGCTCAATCGCTCTACTGGGAAGGAACAGTAACCTCACTATATATCGCGCATTCGGATAAATCGCGCTTTTGCTATGTTTCCCATTTTTTCTGATTTCCTGTTTTTACATTTTATCATATCACTCGATATATCGCGCAATAGGATATATCGCTTATTTTGCTTGCCTCCCGACAAGCGCTATAAATCAAGGGGCTACTTTAGTAAATAATATATCTTTATGGTAGGTTGGTTGTATTCAGATTATCTTGCGCCGTCAGCAACACGAGGGCTATAATGCGCCGAAACATTCGTCATTAGACAAGCCAACATACATTTACAAACACCCATGCCAACACGGGACTCGAACCCGCAACCTCGCGGTCTAGAACCTAGCATAGGGCTGTGCAATTACTTAAAAATACAAAAATAATTTAACTTTTTATTTTAGGAAAACACAAATGTCCCCCTCGTCAGTAATTTTACAATCGCGCCAAAGCAAGATATTTAAATTCACAAATTACTTCGTTTACAATTTTTGTGAAATTCCATATTTACATTAAAAATCGTTCTAAAATAATATCTAACTCAATAACAATAAATCGTAAACACTTATATGTATGCGAGTTCCAATCATTACCAAAAAGTTCAAGTGCGAGATATCCATGAGTGGTTTTTCTTTTTGGGAAATTTAATTTTTTTAATTATGTGTTTAGTAGAATAGGAAAGTTTGTGTTCTTTAACTGATCTTTTTCCCCCCTGCTTTTACTAGTTTCCAGGGACACTGTTTCTTGACCATAAAGCACTTTGATATTTTCCTTGGTATTCGTATTTATAGATCATCGCAAAGTCTATTTACAAAATAAGTACTGATGGGTTTTTTTACCACTTCGAAATTCATAACTTTTAATTCAAAAACTTTAAAGAAATTATTTTCTACAATGTCTCTTAGATCTTCAATATAACCTTTTCTAAAAACCCATTTCATCCTATTATAATTATCTTTAGTGAATTCTTTCCAAGTAATATGGCCGACCAAACGTTATAGTGGTTAGTGTGCTAGCTTCTAGACAGCAAGGTTGCGGGTTCGAGTCCTGTATTAGGCATGGGTGTTTGTAAATGTATGTTGGCTTGTCTAATGACGAATGTTTCGGCGCATTATAGCCCTCGTGTTGCTGACGGTGCCAGATAAACTGAAAACAACCAAGTAATATCACCATCTTTAATGCTTTTTGTACTGTAGTTTTTTTCTATTTTTGAAATGAATACGTTGTATTTTAAAATAAACTGAGTTGATATTTTTATCACCTAACATTTCGTTTCAAATTTTTTTTGAATCTTAATTAATTTGCAAACTGTTTAGTTCAAGGAAGAAATTTTAACAAATCAAAAACTTGCATTGGTCAGCAGGTGTGTGTCCTAAGAGTATGACATTGTTTGGTTGAATTTTGTAAAATGTAGAAATAAAACAACCTTGATTTGTGAGTTTTTTCTTTATGTAAGACGAATGCGTCGTTTAAAAACATAGTAAATTAATATTTTCTTTCTTTTGTTTTTTCACGCCTTTCCAATATTTTCCAATATTATTAGCTGTCTGTAAATCAGTATAGAAATAAAACAACAGGCGCAAAAGTGACAGATGTTATGAAAAGGTGTTTACGTTTGAACACATATCATTATGACGCGCCCCATTCTACACTGTTAAAATTTTTGTTCCACCTTGCACCAAAAATTGGTTCTCATTTAGCTACAACCAACATTTGGTGCTCAGTTTTACGATTTAATGGTGCCTATGGATCGAGGTAACATCATTAAATCGTGAAACTAAGCACCAAATGTTGGTTGCAGCTAAATAGGAACCAATTTTTGGTGTAAAAAGGTGGATAAAAATTTTAACAGTGTAACTTAAAATCAATATTTAAAAATATTTTTCATTTCTAACTGATTTTAATCTAAAAATAAATTACTTTAAAAAAAAAGTTTTTAAATTTTAAGAGTTTGTTAGCTGTCGAGAAATGAGGTTATTTGAAAAAATAAAAGCTCTTCTCCATTCATTAAAGGGATGAAAAATGAATGTATAAGACAATTTTAGTGTGCCTTAGTAATTTTGTATTGCCAATACAATTAATTCGTAATTTTATTTTTTGTTAAAAGTATAATTTACTAAGCAGCACAATGGATGCATTCTCTGTATAAAAATAACAAACCTATCTACCAAAATGCTCCAAAATTGTGCCTACTTTGAGTAATAAATAGTACAAAGTATTAATAATTTTATTATAACAATATATAGCCAATCTAATTGTAAAAAGATCTATGTTTTTCACTCCCAAAAGTAAAAATAGTATGTCCCGTGCGTCGGTTCACTTTGTTTATTAAATCCACAAAAATAATTTTTTTTGCACAAAATTTCATAGATATAGTATAATTAACATCTACACAAACGTAACTATGTATTTCATAATTTTTGTGATTATATAGATTCAGAGAAAATTTAAACATTTGTCTTGAGCGCAATTTGGTTTTCTCCACGTCCCATTACATCGGTTGCTTTTTAATATATACTTGACCTAGTTAAAAAAATTATTTTTTACATATAACTTTGCCCCCAACTAAAATGATAGGAAACAAAAGCATAATTAGTAAATTCGTCATTTATTTGTTATTTTAATTTGTTTAAGAGTAGAAAAAAGAGCAAGCTTTAGAACCTAGGATAGTGACTTTTTTAACTTTCAAACTTTTGTAGAAATTATTTCATACAGGCAACGAATTATAAATTTAAACATCCCTCATCATTAAGGGGGTCCAGTACATAAATTTCTTCAAAAATCCCAAATTTTTTTTCTGATTTTAAAAAATAGTTCATACATTCCTGAAGAGAATGATGTTTTTGTCTTATTCCTCCGGTGATTAGAACTCCACAAAATTACCTGTAATTTAAACACCACTAATGGGCGTAAGACCTTGTAGCGTCTGCTTAAAGTGCGTTTTTCGAGCACTATTGCATATTCAAATCGATATATCTCCAGAACCATTAACAATTGGCTATTCAAATTTTTGGAGCATTTAATTTATATAGTTTTAAATATTTTGTCTTCACAGAATTTAATTTTTTTTTTTAATTCTGTTTTAAAATATAACACTTAGCGTAAAAGATAACATAAAAAAAATCAAAAATTTCAATATTTTAACTTTGAGAATTTTTTTTATTTTTTTTAATTCATCTATCAAATTTCTGTGAAGACAAAATTTTCTTTACATAATTATGTATTACAGAAAGCTTTCACTTTGAAAAAAAATTTATTTTTTCTTGACTTATATCAAAATACGCAAACATCAATTATTATGGATTTTTCTTGGTTTTTAAAATTTTTAAATAACTAAACACAATATTTAAAAAAACATTTTCTCAAAGATATATAAAGATTATCTCATACATAAAATAAATTTTTGACATAAAAATGTACATAAAGTTTTTTTTATTTTCGGTTCCGGACCCCCTTAAATTTCACTTGATATCTCACATACATAATGATTTAATATATTAATATGACAAATTAAAATCCAGAATTTGAATTTTATTTTTTAAAGTGCTGGGGGGGGGGGGGGACTTAGGGTAGAGGGTATCGTAATTCTTGGGTGATGGAAGGGGGGGGGGGGGACTGATCAGTTTCTTTGTGTAAATGATTTTGCTTTGAAACTGAATAATAAACATTTAGCTCAGTCCTAATTCTTATATCCCCATATCCATCACGTAAATAACACAAAACACAAGACATGGTTTTGTTGAGTTGGTTGTTTTCAGATTATCTGGCGCCGTCAGCAACACGAGAGCTATAATGCGCCGAAACATTTCGTCATTAGACAAGCCAACATACATTTACAAACACCCATGCCTAACGCGGGACTCGAACCCGCAACCTCGCGGTCTAGAAGCTAGCACACTAACCACTATACCGTTTGGTCGGCATGGTTTTGTTAAGACATAAATACTTGCGCATATGTCGTTTTTGAATAAAGCGGAAGAGAATTACAAATAGACCTGGAGAGGACTGGATGGCATAACAGTTTTTATTTAATAGGATAAGTATTACATAATATATTGTATGTTCAAGGATAATTTTTAAGCCGGGCACACACGATCGTTCCAAATCCAATACCCGCGCCACTCCAATGACGTCACAATTCCATTTGGACCGGCTTGAAAACAGGGGGTCACACACGATCATTCCATTTTTAACTCTCCACGTCAATCTTGGAAGGTTGAAGTCCACGGACAAAGCCGTTAAGCTATGGTTGTGTTTCTTTTATATTAGGCAGCTTTTTGTCCAAGAAATTTGACTAGTTAATACTTTGAAAATAAAATACAAATATTTTTAAATAAAATGACGTAAAATTTTTGCTTCTATCATTAGTAGAACTTGATTGGTTGGTTGTATTCAGATTATCTGGCGCCGTCAGCAACACGAGAGCTATAATGCGCCGAAACATTCGTCATTAGACAAGCCAACATACATTTACAAACACCCATGCCTAATACGGGACACGAACCCACAACCTCGCGGTCTAGAAGCTAGCACGCTAACCACTATACCGTTTGGTCGGCAGTAGAACTTGAAATATTGAAGTTATTGTTACACGGACAACAGTATCTCGACCACGCTATTTTGAAACTATAAAGCTATTTATCTCAAAAATAGTTTATTGTCCCTTTTTTTTATTTTAAATTGATATAACTTAAAAACTACTTCTTATAAATTTATGAAACTTTCATTTCTCATATATATTTCTTTAATTTGTCCTCGGGAATTGTATACATTACTTTAAAAAAAAAAGGTTTTTAGAGCTTAGCTTACTATGGGTTTTATATAGTTTTTTGACCAAAATATTTTTTTACAAATTTTTTAAATACTTTATTGGAAAATCATGAAAACAATTTATAAAAGGAATTATAAGTAATTTAATGTAAAAATGAAGTGATAGCTTTAATTTCGCTTTAATTTATCATGATAAAAGCGTTAGAAATTTTCTAAATGCATTGCAATTCTTTATATATTTCAATTTTACTGCGATTAAAATATCACGGATCGTGTTTCGGCTCATTGCGAGATGGTTGGTTGGTTGGTTGTTTTCAGATTATCTGGCGCCGTCAGCAACACGAGGGCTATAATGCGCCGAAACATTTCGTCATTAAACAAGCCAACATACATTTACAAACACCCATGCCAACACGGGACTCGAACCCGCAACCTCGCGGTCTAGAAGCCAGCACGCTAACCACTATACCGTTTGGTCGGCCATTGCGAGATGAATAAACACACCGGAATCATTTCCCCCATTTTTCCCTACCTGATTCCCTATCGCAGCGTGACAGTTTCTTCACACACAAAGGCTCCATTTGGAATGGATCGCTTGTAAGTTCTGTTAGTTGGAATTCCAAGAAATCTTTCCACTCCAATGATTTCGCATCGGGTTTCACACACACGGTGCGGTTTTGGTTGAATAGCGGGCCAATTATCCTGATGGATCGATCATGTTATTAAAGACATGCCGGCGCACAATGGGGCAGAATCACGACAAAGCTGGCCAAAAAGGAAAACAATTATTTTATTATATTTTGGATTTTAACTACTTGGAGTATGTTAACAAGTATCTGAAGCATCTTGTCTCATACCTATTAGTGAATAATTACTTTCAATTACCTGTATGTTAACATAAGGTAATTAAAGTATTGTTTTCTGTAAAAAAAAAATTAAAAAAAAATTCAATTTTTTTTTTGCATTTCCCCACTTTTCGGAACATCCTGACTATAGAAAAAAATGTATGGCTGTGTGTCTGTAGTGTGCGTAGTCGGCATAACTCCCAAACGAAATGATTTACGATATTCAAATTTGGTGTACGAGTTAGTGGTGGCCACGGTATTTGTCATAAAGGTTTTCGTCAATATTTGGCATGCGCAAAACATGAAAACAAAAATCCCAATTGCTAAAAAACCTGTCTAACAATTTTGATCAAAATCGTTATGGTAATGTTTTTAAGGTTTTCTGAACATACCAGCTAATGCTATAAAGGAGTAACAAGTTGAAAAATGAATGTCTTCAACACAGAGTTCTCTTCCCTTGAGTAGAAAGGATAATGTAAGAATAATTGAGAAGTATATCGTCAATTTCGCGATTTTGGCGGTAGGTTTTTTTTTTTTTTTTTTTTTGCCCATGTAAGAATCATCAACAAACTAGCAATTTCTTCGAATGAATGAAAATAGTAATAACACTATTCCATGTCAAATTAAAATGTAGTGACTGGTATTATGATGTGATCAGTGGTAGAAGTGGTGGGAAAAAAGTGGGGGGACGCCCTAAATTTGGTGACAAGATCCCCCCCAACCCCCTTCTCCCTTTCTCCCATCTTCAACGATAAATTTTATAAATTCGTAACTTATGATAAAAATATTAATTAGTAAAGAAATAACTTATAGTAAAATAAATTCCAAATGTTATTGTTATTTTAATGAATATTCGGCGACTTAGTTCGTTTACTTGAAAGTAAGCGATAAAGTTAAGTAATAATTCAATTTTATATACATAACTGTTTATTTAGATTTAAATAATACTTATAAATGTGCATACTTTGAAGAAATTAAATTCATAGAGAATTCTAAATTTTTTTTTTTTTTTTTAAATAGCTTGTCTTTATATGAAACAAGAATTAGTAGAAATTTAACTTAAAAAGTTCCTCCAAAGTTAATAGCTGATCAAACGTAGCAGTATTTGTAATAAAAATACTCATACCTTTATACAAATTTGTATAATACATTTTTATAAAATAGTATGATATACCATAAATAGTTTTTTCAACATTTGAAAACTTGAAATCACTTTTTCTCAGTGTCACTACGTTTAAAGGTTAATGTTACTTTACCTAAGTAGTTTTTAGGCGGATTGAATGCTTTTAAAAGTGGGGGGATGGATTTCAGTGGTTTTAGAAGTGGGGAGACGCATGGGTATTTTCTTGAAAAGTGGGGTGACGCGTCACCCCGCGTCTACCCACACAACTTCACCGTGCTCATAGGCATTTAATCCATTTTAGCGGAGTGAAGACATAATTCTCGCCAAACCTTATAGCCTTTTGTTCTCTACAGGGTTGTGGTTTGGCGAACATTATGCTTTCACGCCGCCAAAATGGATTAAATACCTATGAGCACTGTGACGATCTACCGTCTAGTGATGTCAAGTTAAGTTGGAGTTTAGTATAGCACTGGATGTGATAGAAAAATGTGCGATGTTACACACCCTAGTGTTCTTCTGAAATGGAGCTGCTTCGGCATTAAGTTGACTTTCACTGGCGAATGATTGGTAGATCGAGAAATACCTCTAATGCTAGTGCTTGTTGAAGAGTGTTTTAAAAATGGATTTATTTACTGAGGGACAAAATTTTACGAGGAATCTATAGCAAGTGGTATGTTAAATATAAAATACTGTTGCGTTGTACGGGTTCGAAAGATTTGACGCCAAAGCAGATCAAAACTTGCAGAAATTTATTCCAAAATAACTCTTCACAGTTCTCTTACAGCTCCAGAACTTCTCGTTCTAGTAGACACAATACAGCTCTTTTCACCTCAATAGAGCACAAAACAGCAGTTAAAAACTTGACAAACAACTGCTAAATCGTCGCAAAAGACAATGCAATACAGTTCGCTCAGTATCTCCAGTCAACTAATTCAGTGACTCAAAATCCGCGAACTAACTCAAGTCAGGAATACAGCTCTCACAATGAACGTTGAGAGACAACTAACTCAGGGGTTCAAAATCAACTAACTAACTGACTCACTCACGGCCGGGTTTATATAGGGGAGGCTGCGAATCTTCACGAACCTTCCAGAGATGGACATTTGGAGAACTTTCCAGACAGTAGTCGAAAAATCCTATACATGTACATACATGGGATACATGTACCGAAAATTTCGCCAAATGGTCGCCAAGTTTGGCGACAAAAATTAGTCGCCAAAACCATCGCCAACTTGGCTCTATCTCGCCAATTTGGCGAGATTCCCATTACCATAATGTTAAATACCCTGCCCCTTGAAACTCGCTTCCCAGAGTTACCTCTGTAAAACTCGTTATCAAGCATTGAGAGATTCATTGCTGGGAAACAAACCAAGACGAACCATTGCACTGCCTTACGCGAGATGAACATAAATTTTACTATTTACAAAATTAACACTACGAAATATTTACAAATATACAAAAATTCGTAACAATACTTTTATCCTAATTTTAGAATAATTCAATATATATATTTTTTAAATTGTATCTTAAGTTTTTCACGCGATTTTATATTATATGTTGCATATATTAGTAAAAGAACTAATCAAAGGTCAGGTTTAGTCATCTCTCTTTTTATATGGTTAGATAGACTGAATAATTGTGTTTTAGAAACAGATTTCACATTTTGCCTAAATTTGCATATTCGGCAAGAGATTTACAATATGTAAAATCAGAAAATCTCGTTTTTACCGATTTATTAGTGACGAAGGTGGCCAACTGCTTTTAAACATGTTTTTTAACATATTTACATAGTTTATTGATATTATAAACTAAAACTGAAAAGTAAATTAAGGTTTTAATAGTTTGTTAAACATTATAAATTTTATTTAGATTTTTTTATGAATTTACTTTCAGCAAATTTATAATCTAATGTTGTGAGCTTATAAATCTGAACGAATGGGTAAAACAACCAACATTCGAAAAAGATTAGTCTTTTGAAGTCAATAATTAAAGAACAAAGGAAAATTTGGCAATATAAAATGAAATTGATGTTGTAAAATTGAAGTAATTTAGATTAACCATATTCTCTTAATAAAAATTAGTATAAATATAGTAAAATGTTATCCTAGCAATGTATGCATGAACAGTGATTTGTAGAAAATAGAAATGAATTTAAAGTCGATTGTCTTTATAAGATCGGCTTTCTTCAGAAGCTAAATAGGGTGGTATTTCCGATTAGTATTTATTTGTAATGCAACGATTTTAACCAAGAATGGATGTGATGAAAGAACAAAACAAAAAAAAGTACAAGTATATTCTAACTCACGCAACAGGTAACAGATATAGTTTAGTTCACCTGATTACAAAATATTTCTTGCACGACCTGTACTTAAAATGTGTTATAATACAGAAGGTATGTTAACTAGAAAAGTCCCTTCAAAAATCCCTCTTCGCTTTTACTACTCAATAGCCATTATAACTTTATTTTGAGGAAATACACGAAAAAGATACCAGAACCCTTTTTAATTGGGTCCAGGGTCCAAATATTTTCAAAATTGTTCAACACAAATTTTAGTTTTAAAAAATAATATGTTCAATTCCGACCATTTTGATACCTCATTTATAATGCTACCCCTTTCCGTTGGCTTGCAGTTGTCAAATTAAGGCGTCTTCTCACTTTAGGCACCTCGAAAATAGGCTATTTTAGCGATTTTTTTTCGAGGATTTTTGCAAACAATTATGGGATAAAATGGATCCTATATAATAAACACATCTTTCAAGTACAAATTTTTTTTATTTTTTTTATTTTTTTGAACAATTATTATAATAAAACAGTAGCATCGAAAAACCCGTGTAGAAATGTAATGTTCGTGGCTTGTGGATGAAATTTCGGAAACTATCCGGCCGATTGTCATGAAATTTGAATGACATATTCTTCATAGTTATGGCTATAGCGCATATCATCAGATTTTTGAAATTTTGATTTGAAGTATTTTTTTTTTACAAAAAACTGCAAAAAAACGCGTTTTTTTTTTTTACTTTTTCGAAAAACGTGCGCCATTTTGTTATTTTCGCGAATATCAAAAATCTGATGATATGCGCTATAGCCATAACTATGAAGAATATATCATTCAAATTTCATGACAATCAGCCGGATAGTTTCCGAAATTTCATCAACAAGCCACGAACATTACATTTCTACACGGGTTTTTCGATGCTACTGTTTTATTATAATAATTGTTCAAAAAAATAAAAAAATAAAAATTTCTTGTACTTGAAAGATGTTTTTATTATATAGGATCCATTTTATCCCATAATTGTTTGCAAAAATCCTCGAAAAAAAATCGCGAAAATAGCCTATTTTCGAGGTGCCTAAAGTGAGAAGACGCCTTAATATCTGACAGCTGATGCTGACTTAGTTTCTACATGAACTTTAAACAGCTTTTTCTCACTGGTGATTTTTTTTTACATGGAAATAACTCTATTTTATAATTAAGTAAAATACACCAAATTTCCCATGCATATTGTATTAACACTTTTGAAGATATTTACCAAACAAAATTTTAAAATTTTGTTTTTTTACTCCAGAAATGATTTTTTTTAATTATAAAAGAAAAAAATATGAACTTTTATAGTTAAAATGTTTTATTTTAGTATCCGCTATGAATATCAAAATTGTGCTTGGTAAATTTTCTTGTTATATATTTGTGAACAAGTTATATCAAAATATTTAATAAGGTGTTTTATAGTAATTATAAAATTTTAATAAAAAAATAAATTAAACATTTTTTTAAATGGATTTTATAGTTCTACAGTTACATAAAAAAATTGTATTGATCCAATAAATATTAAAGAAATTAAAATTTTGGGCCCCGGACACCCTTAAAATAAAATTACTACAAATTTTTAAAATTACAACAATTGGCAGTAAAAGCATTTACTTGTTTTATGATCTTATGTTCCCATTCTCTAGGGGAAAGGCTGTAAATGTAATTGCATCTACTTTTTAAAAATGGCTCACTTGAATTTTAACTCATTAAATCAGACTTCGAAAACATTTAAAATAATTTGAAATTTTTTAATAAAAGTTTAAAAGGGTAAGTTTCGAGAAAAACGACTTCCAAACGACTGTTTCCACATTTTTGAACGTTTACTCCACATTGCAGAATAGGCACTTTTAAATAGCAAATTTAAGATATACAGATTCAGAAAAGAAATTAAAGATAATGCAACCCATAAAAGAGTTTTAAATATCAATCCTCTATATGCATTGCCAATTTTTATAATCATTAACAAAGCTCCGTTTCTGTTGCCAGCGTGTGCTTGGTGTTGAAATCAAATTTTAAATTTTAAAAACATCGCTACCAGCAAAATATACGGCAAACTATTTTTTTAAAATTATTCATTAAAAATGAATGTGAATTTATGCACTCACATCCAAATATCTTTGACTTATTCTGATGAAAACAATTTTATTATTTATTAAAACAATTTTGGCAACAGAAAAAGTTTCTTCAATGATCGCTTGACCATTGGTTAGGCACGCGACCTTTTGTCTCGCGGTTACTCGCGTGGGGATAAATGTCCCCCAAATTCAAATTTTCATGCATACTATTAAATTTGTGACCATATATCACAGTAAGTGGGTATTTTAATTAAAAAACACTGCATTATTGAACATAATAAAGTAAAAATCGAAAAATATTAAAAAAATAATTTGAAAAAACTGTAAAAAGACTTTGATCATATGTTGCCATCTATTGAGAAGTTAAGATTGTGGGGGGACATTTGTCAACTGCGCAACTAACCAAGGATTAAATGTTCTTTCAGCGCGATTGTATAACGGCTAGTTGGTTTATTACTATACCGTTAAAGCGGACTTTTAGTATCAGTGACAGCCACCAAAATTTGATAGAGTGCATTGTCACCGACATCGAATCTATCTGCCAAGTTTCAGACAAATTGGATGACGGGAAGGAGATATAAAAGATTTAAAAAAAGGATTTATTATTCATAAGTCAAAGATTCATTTCAAAGATATTAAAGAATCCGTCTAATCTTGTAAGTTTGACTACATTCTTGACCCACGAATAATTAATTCATGAACTGAAATAATTGAATATAAACTATATTAATTCTTAACAGAGAGATAATGTTTAGAAAAGAAGATAATCTAATTCATGAAAGTTGTATATTTAAAACTCTATTTGTCTATTTTTCCTAACGTGCCTTGAAAGACCTCCCGGAAAGTATTGCTCCTTTACTCAGACATTTATCAAACGATGTTCGAGAGCAGTATAGCTTTCGTATAACTTTGACTCCAGAGAATCCACAAGACGACCAATAAAACTCGTTAAGCATCTGTTGCGAAAAGTTTTCATTGGGCTTAGTGGAAAGTTGAAAAATTACCAATAAATAAAAAATACATTATTTTAAAAGATTTAATAATTATTATTACGCCTTATTAAGAATAATAATTTATTTCAATCAGTTAAAGTATATTAAAAATTGTAGTTCTGTAAATAGATTTTGTATTTACGGAATTTTCGCATTAATAATGTAAATAATTTCAGCCCAAAAAGTTTTTTTTTTTTTTTTTTTTTTTAAATAAGGGACAAACACTTCAAAAAAATATAAATTTATTTCATTAAGAAATTTTTGATTAAATAAATACATAAGATTAAGAATTGACCATTGAATACTGAATGTCGGCCCTATTTTTCTACTGTCCAAATGAACCTACAATGACTGTATAAAAACTATTATACAGTCCATGCATGCCTGTTGACACATACAAAATTTCAAATGAAATGTCTTGTACCAGCAAATTATCATATCAAATTTCAAATCCATTTTCAATTTGTTAAACCTAAACTTAATGCTAAAGTCATGTGTCATATATCATTTTGAATATCTCGGTAATATCACTATGATTAATCAAAACTCAGCTAGATGTGCTCTAAAGTTTTACGGGATGAGTGTTTTCATAGTAACTCTGTGGAAAGTTCAAGTCTTGGCTCCAAATAGAGACATCGGATTTTAACTTTAATAATCTTTCTCTCCAAGTTCTCTTTATCTCCAAGTTGATCACCCAATTCCTCAACTTGGAGACCATTTTCTTATTATAAAAAAAGGTCCAAATTTGTAGTGTTTTTATTATCATAGGTGTACAACCTGAACAGTGTGAGATTTCGGTAATTCAAATGTCATCAAATTGTACATACTTGGTTGATATGTCACGATAAAATTGTGTGTAGAAGCTTCCTTTTAGTGAGAGTTACTGTTACAATTCAATTTGCTTTACTATATTTTGTTTTAATTATTTATTAATTTAAATTTTTTATTGCTTTTATTAAATAATACATTCCTTAAGAATCAAGAACTAATTTAATCAATTATTATCTACTTTTGATAAGTAATGACTTTGTTAAACATCAAATGCATTTGTTTGATGTAGATTCCTTTGAATACATTTTATATGTCATAATATTTAATAAAACTATCTTTATTCTTTTCTAGGTTTGTGGCTTAACTGTGATCAAAAAGTCACAGTGAACATCGTTAATGGACCTGGGAACCAGACAAGTAAGCATTTTTTTTGATAACTGCCTAAATTAAACAAAACAAAGTAAGCTTATCGTCGGCTCAGAGTCAAAAGGTGTAACTTCAATTGTCAAAATTCATGAGAGTGCTAATTCAGCATGAGTATTGCAAATTCACTTCCTGAAGGGCCATGCGTTACTTATTGCTTATGTGGCACCATCTATTACTTGAAGTAGAAACTGGAAGAAAAAATGAAATGAAACATTTTTCAAAATTAATTTGGAGTGTTAAATTAAATTCAACTTGAACACTTTTATCTATATCCTCTAACATAAGAGAAAAAATTTAAATTATTTTGAGTTAAAAAAGAAAAATTATTACTAAAGGCTTTTTAAGAGATTATTTTTTTAGTTTCTTATTTGTGCGATATAAGTTAATTATATTTTGCTATTTCTTATGTCATATTTTTAAAGAAAGTCCACAGGTTCTTATTCTGAATAAGAAAATACTAGTAATGTAGAGTAATTTTTGAAATTTTAAAATTTTGTGTTTAATAGGGATTTTAAAAGCTTTCTTTACATTTTCTTCTATTTATAATTAGGGAATTTAGAATTTTTTTTTTTTTATATAAATCTAATAATATTTTGCTATATATGCTTTTTTAAACACAATATTTTTAAATATATATGCAATTTATCAATATTTATCAATTTTGAATAAATATTAGCCTATCTGTTACAAAAACATTTATGTTCATTAATGAATAATTAAATATTTTTTCGAATGAATTTGCAAAAAAATAAAAGAGTTTCATAGCTCTTTATTGCACTTTCATATCTTACTTATTTTATTTTTTTACAGCAAAATTATAAAAAAGAAAAGAACACAATTACTTTTTTTCAAAAGAAAATCTTGTTTTCATTGATTGATTTAGTAAAATATAATTTTGAAAAGTCTCATAAGATATTTTATAGGATATCATATAAAGGTTTTTTTATTATTATTATTATTTCTTTTCTTAATTCGTATGCCACTACTTTCAAATAATAAACAACAGATATTTGAAACAATGTTATTCTTAGCTTTTTTTTATGTTGATTAAAAAAAATATTAAAGTTAATTATATAATTATAAAATTAATGGATTTAATTATTATAATTAATACTTTAATTATTAAACTTAATACTTAAAGTAAAAACTTCATCTTATATTTTGCTATGTAGTTAGTCATTACACAGTGGCGCCATCTACACTTCTACGTGCGAGTTAATATAATTCATAAAGTTTTTCAACAATTAGACAGGTTTAGAAAATCCCAGTTTACTTAGTCTGCCTGAAAATCCCAGTTTAATATCTGCCTTTTATCCAAAAAATAATTAATTGTGAAAGAAAAATTATTTATAATTTATTAGTGCAATTAATAATTTACTTATTAAAATAAATAATTTGATCAATAAAATTCGAAGATTAATTATTAAAATTAATAATTTAAATATTACAACTAATGATATAACTTAAAAATTATGGATTTAATTATTAAAATTATGAATTTATATGTTAAGATAATATATTTAATTACTAAAATTAATACTTAAACTAAACACTTAATCTGTATTGTTTACTTAGTTTTTAGTGGCTATTTTATTCAAGTTGATGCATATTATTGTTTTAAACACGTTTTGTAACTCCCTATTTATTAATTTTGAAGATTTTTTATAATTCACATGAGTATTGTAAATTTACTTGCTGAAGGGCCATGCGTTAACTATTGCTTACGTAGCGCCATCTATTACTTGCAGTAGAAACTGGAAGAATAAATGAAATTAAACATTTTTCCAAATTAATTTGAAGTGTTAAATTAAATTCAACTTGAACACTTTTATCTATATCCTCTAACATAAGAGAAAAAATTGAAAAGAAAATATAACAAACAAAATTATTTTGAGTTAAAAAAGAGAAATTATTACTAAAGGCTTTTTAAGAGATTATTTTTTTAGTTTCTTATTTGTGAGATATAAGTTAATTATATTTTACTATTTCTAATGTCATATTTTTAAATAAAGTCCATAGGTTCTTATTCTGAATAAGAAAATACTAGTAATATAGAGTAATTTTTGAAATTTTAAAATTTTGTGTTTAATAGGGTTTTTAAAAGCTTTTTTTACATTTTCTTCGATTTATAATTAGGAAATTTAAATTTTTTTTAAAAAAAAATCTTATAATATTTTGCTATATATGCTTTTTATACACAATATTTTTAAATATATATGCAATTTATCAATATTTATCAATTTTGAATAAATATTAGCCTATCTGTTACAAAAACATTTATGTTCATTAATGAAAAATTAAATATTTTTTCGAATGAATTTGCAAAAAAAAATAAAAGAGTTTTCATAGCTTATTATTGCACTTTCATATCTTAATTATTTAATTTTTTTACAGAAAAATTTTAAAAAAGAAAAGAACACAATTACTTTTTTTCAAAAGAAAATCTTGTTTTCATTGATTGATTTAGTAAAATATAATTTTGAAAAGTCTCATAAGATATTTTATAGGATATCATATAAGTGTTTTTTTATTATTATTATTTCTTTCCTTCATTCGTATGCCATTACTTTCAAATAATAAACAACAGATATTTGAAACAATGTTATTCTTAGCTTTAATGTTGATTAAAAGAAAATAATAAATTATTAAAGTTAATTATATAATTATGAAATTAATGGATTTAATTATTATAATTAATAATTTATTTATTAAACTTAATACTTAAAGTAAAGACTACATCTTATAATTTACTAGGTAGTTAGTCATTAAACAGTGGCGCCATCTAAAATTCTACATGCGAGTTAATATAAATCAAAAAGTTTTTCAACAATCAGACAGGTTTAGAAAATTAACTTTAATATCTGCCTTTTATCCAACAAATAATTAATTACGAAAGAAAAATTATTCATAATTTACTAATGCAGTTAATAATTTACTTATTAAAATAAATAATTTGATCAATAAAATTAGAAGATTAATTATTAAAATTATTAACTTAAATATTACAACTAACGATATAACTTAAAAATTATGGATTTAATTATTAAAATTATGAATTCATATGTTGAGATAATAAATTTAATTACTAAAATTAATACTTAAACTAAACACTTAATCTGTGTTGTTTACTTAGTTTTTAGAGGCTATTTTATTCAAGTTGATGCATATTATTGTTTTAAACACTTTTTGTAATTCCCTATTTATTAATTTTGAAGATGTTTTATAATTCGTACCGAAACCAAATACTTAAAACACATTCCGCCATTGATGAAGAAGTTGTGACCATCTTCAACTCAAAATTCTCAATTCAAAACATATTATGCAATTACTTCTAAAAAAAAATTTACAAATTATAGTTTCCTTTTTCATCTAAATAGTGACTCAATCTAAAATTAAAAGATCAAACTAATATAATTAAAATGTTAATAATTCACATACATTTCGATTTCTGGAATATATGGGGGGTGGGTAAGAAGGTGAGAAGGAGGGGGTATAAAATACAACGTCTTTTTTACTTCAATTAATTTTTTTAATAATTATCTTATAATTTGTACTAAATCAGATATTTAATTATTCTTCTTATTTAATTTTTAAAATGCTTTTTAGAGAAACTCAAATATTAAACAAGTTGCATATTTTCCAAAATTTTCAAAGTTGAATAACTTGATGATATGTGGGAAAAAAACACATATATATATATATATATATATATATATATATATATATATATATATATATATATATATATATATATATATATATATATATATATATATATATATATATATATATATATATATATATATATATATATATATATATATATATATATATATATATATATATCAGAACTTTATTTATAGTTACAGAAGGAGTGGTTTCTGTTACAGATGCTACTACTGGAAATCAAACAGGTATATATATGTTTTAATATTTTTCACTATGAGCAAATTAATTCTTTATCAAAACATTAAATTGAACGATAATCAGTTTTCATTATTTAAATTTAAATAAGCTTTAAGTTTTAAAACTATGAATTACACTATATATTTTTAAACCCAAACTTATCAATAAAACATTATCACTCTATATTAAAAAAAAAAGGGGGAAAAAAGAGAGTTTAAAAAGAGTAACCCTTTTCAGAATTTGTCTGCCGTACGCACTTCTCTATCTCACTCTGCAAAAACTATTAGATGTATAAGTATGAAATTTTGCAATTTCGTTGAAAAATGTTTAGAAAATCAACTTAAATATTTGCTTTTTATGGAATGCAATAAATAATTACGGAAGAAAATTTATACTTATTTATTGTTACAACAATAATGTAATTTGTAAAATAAATTATTTGATCCCTAACATTAATAATTTAATTATTGAAATTAATAATTAAAATTATAAAGATTAATAATTGACATTATTAAGATTAATAATTAAAATTATTAAGATTAAAGATGTAAATTATTAAATTTATGAATTTAATTATTAATTTTGATACTTAAAGTAAACACTTAATCTTCATAATTTACTTTGTATTTAGTGGGAATTTCATACAAATTTATGTATTTTTATTTTGTAAATGTATTTTGTAATTCGCTCCTTATTAATTTTGAAGGTGTTGAATAAATTCGTTCATAAACCGAATACTTGAACTAATTCATCATTGCTGAAGTAGTGGCGCCATCTTCAATTTTAATTGCGAAATAATATAATTCATAAAGTTTTTCAACAATCCGATTGGCTTAGAAAATCATCGTATAAACCATTCGATTTTTTTACTCACGATACTTATTTAAGAAGTTAAATTATATCTTTTTCCAAAGAAATTTTCAATGTCTTACCCTCATTTAGAAAATCTTTTATCGGAAAGGCTCTTTCTCCTCAGATATTTTTTTCATATTAGCTGGAAATTACTTTTTATACCATTCAAGACGCAAATGCAGACAAATATCTCTCAAGTAGCTCCTGAGTTTGAAAATCCTCTATTCAAAACATATTATGCAATTACTTCCAAAAATATTGCATATCATAGTCTCATTTTTCATCCAAATAGTGACGTCATCAAAAATTACACGATCTCTCATTTAGAAAATCAATTATCGAAAAAGCTCTTTCTCGTCAGATATTTTTCCTATTTACTGAAAAGTACTTTTTGTACCTTTCGAGACGTAAATGCAGAGTAATATCTCTCGAGTAGCTCCTGCGTTAGAAAATCCTTGATTCAAAACATATTCATTAAAATGTTAATAATTGCTTTATATTTCAAATTCCTAAAAATATGGGGTGAGGGTGAGAAGGGGGGGAAAGAGGGTGGCGTAAGCAACTAAACGTCTTTTTCAATAGACTTTAAATTTTTTTTAACAATTATCTTATAATTTATATTACACCAGATATTTAATTTTTTTTTCTTATTTAAATTTTAAGGTTTCGATGCCAAATGTTTAAAAAAAAAAAAAAAAAATTAAAATCTTTTGTCCAACTAAATAGGATGATTTCTTTTACATATAAGCGAAGCTGATAAAAAAAGTTTAAAAAATTTAATGCCTTTTAGAATTTTCTCAAATATCAAACAAGTTTAGAAGACTTTTTTTTTAATCTAATAATATTTTACAACATATTTTTATACATAATATTTTTAAATATATATGTACATTTCTAATATTTATAGGAATTTTGAAAATAAATATTGACCTATATGTTATAAAAACATAAATGTTCATCAATAATTATATAAATAATCTTTAAAATTTGCAAACAATATCAAAGAATTTGACTTGTAATTATTGCAGTTCCATGCTGTAATTATTTAATTTTTACAGCAATAATTAAATAAAAAAATTACATAATTTCTTTTTTCGAAGGAATATTTTATTTTTATTGATTAATTTGGTAAAATATAACTTTGATAAGTGTCAAAATACATTTTATAGTTATAAAAAGGATCTTTTTTTTTTAAATTTCTTTTCTTAATTCTCATTCCACTACTTTCAAATAACAATCAACAGATATTGAAAACAATATTGTTCTCGGCTTTTATTTTGATTAATAAAACAAATATTGGAATTATTAAAATTAATGATATCATTATTAGGTTTATGGGTTTAATTATTAAAATGACTGATCAAATTATAAAATTAATACTAATTTAATTATTAAAATTAATATCTAAAGTGTATTATAATTAGTGTATTAATTTAAGTGTATAATAATTTTTGTAGATCACTTTATATCTAATGGTAATTTTATTCAAGTTTATACATTTTAGTGTTTTAAACATCTTTCATAATTCCCTACTTGTTTATTTCGAAGATGTTGGATAATTAAGTTCAGAAACCGAATACTTGAAACGTTAAACCATCAATTAAATAGTGGCGCCCTCTTTAATTTATAGTGCGATTTAATATGATTTATCAATTTTTTCAACCATCTGACATGTTTAGAAAATCAATTTAAATATTTTCTTTTTATCCAACATAATAATTAATTACGAAAGAAAATTTATACTCACTTTAATAAAACAAAAAATTATAAAATAAATAATTTGATGAATAAAATTAATAATTATATTATTAAATTTAATGAGTAAATTATTGATACTAGAAATTAAATAATTAAAATTAATAATTTAACTATTAAAATTAATAATGAAACTATAAAAATATTTATTTAATTATTAAAAGTAATTGCTTGATTACTAAAATTAATACTTATATTTAACACTTAATCTTTAGAGTTTACCTTGTTTTAGAGGTGATTTTATTGGCAATTTTATGTATATTAGTGTTTTAAACATATTTTGTAAATCCCTATTTGTTAATATTGAAGATGTTATTATGACAAAAACTATAAAATCAATAATCTGATGAATCAATTTAATAGTTTAATTATAAAAATTAATAATTAAATTTTTATATTTAATAATTAAATTTTTAATTTAATAATTAAATTTGCATTTTGATAATTAAATTTTTAATTTAATAATTAAATTTTATATTAATAATCAAATTATTAAAATGTATATACTAATAGTTAAATTATTAAAATTAATGATATAGTTATAAAAATTATGTATTTAATTTTTTTATTTAATTATGTAAGTACTAAAATTGATACTTAAACTTAACAATTAATCTTTATAGTTTACTTTGTTTCACTGGTGATTTTATTCAATTGCATACATATTAATGTTTTAAACATAATTTGTAACTTCCGATTTCTTAATTCTGAAGATTTTGGATACTTTTTCAGAAACCAAATACATGTAAAGTTTATCATTGATAGAGTAGTGGCGCCATCTTTACTTAGAAATGTGATTTAAAAATTCATAATGTTTATAAGCGATCCGAATGGTTTAGAAAATCCACGTTTTAGACATTTGATTTTTTTTGCACACGATAATTTATTACGAAGGAAAATAATTACTTTTCCCAAACAAATATTCAATTTATTGCTTTAACATTTAGAAAATAATTGATCACAAGGGCTTTTTCTCGCCAGATTTTTTTTTTTGTACACCACTACTTTCACATAACAATGAACAGATATTTGAAACAATGTTGTTCTGGGCTTTTATTTTGATTATTAAAATAAATAATTAAATTATTTTTATAATGATAAATTTATTAAGTTTATGTATTTAATTACTAAAATGAATAATCAAATTATAAAATTAATAATAATTTAATTATTTAAATTAATGATAATTTCATTGTTAAAATTAATATCTAATGTAAGCACTTAATTTTTGTAGCTTACTTTGTATTTAGAGGAAATTTTATTCAAGTCATGCTTATTAGTATTATATAGATATTTTGTTATTCCCTACGTGTTACTTTTGAAGTTGTTGGATAATTGGGTTCAAAAAATGAATACCTGAAACGTTAAACCATCGATTGAATAGGGGCGCCATCTTCAATTTATAGTACGATTTGATATAATTCATAAATTTTTTCAATAATCGGATATGTTTAGAAAGTCAAATTAAATATTTCTTTTTTATCCAACATAATAATTAATTTCGAAAGAAAAATTATGCTTAATTTAATATAACAAAAAACTATAAAATAAATAATTTGATGAATAAAATTAAAAATTATATTATAATAATTAATGAGTAAATTATTGATACTAATAATTAAATAATTAAAATAATAATTTAATTATTAAAATAAATAATATAACTATAAAAATATTTATTTAATTATTAAAAGTAATTGCTTAGTTACTAAAATTAATACTTATATTTAACACTTAATCTTTATAGTTTACTTTGTTTTAGTGGTGATTTTATTGGCAAGTTTATGTATATTAATGTTTTAAACATATTTAGTAAATCCCTATTTGTTAATTTTGAAGATGTGGGATAAAATGTTCAGAATTCTAATAATGGTAATGTTAACCAGTGATGAAGTAGTGGTAATTTAATAATTCGTAAAGTTTATCAATAATCCGACTGGTTTTGAAAGTCAACGTGTGAGACTTTCGATATTTTTTTTTTTTTTTTTTTTTTTTTTTTTTTTTTTTTTTTGCACATGACAATTTATTACGAAGAATAATTACTTTTTCCAAACATGTATTCAATGTATTACTTTCATTTAGAAAATAATCTATCAAAAAGGCTCTTTCTCGTCAGGTATATATATATATATATATATATATATATATATATATATATATATATATATATATATATATATATATATATATATATATATATATATATATATATATATATATATATATATATATATTTATTTATTAGAAAGTAATTATTTTACAATTCGAGACCCAAATGCTGAGCAATATCCTTCGAGTATCTCCTGCTTTAGAAAATCCTCAATTCAAAATATGTAACGAAATCATTTTTAAATAACAGTTACAAATTTTAGTTTCATTTTTCATTAAAAAAGTGACGCAATCAAAAATGTCACACTAACGTAATTAAAATGCAAATAATTCATATACATTCTGTAAAATTTAGAAGGAGAGGGGGGGTACTAAGCAATACATCGTCTTTAGACTAGACTTTAATTAGTTTTTTTTTTTTTTTTTTTTTTTTTTTTTTTTTTTTTTTTTAAATAAATATCTTATAACTTATACAGCATCAAATACTTAATTATTCTTTGTATTTTATTTTTGAGGCTTCGATGCCATATTAAAAAAAAAATACAATTAAAATCAATTGTCTAAAACTAAATGAGACAGTTTCCAATACCATTAAACAAAGCTGATAAAAACAGCTTAAAAAAAATCTATCACCTTTTAGAATAATCTCAAATATTAATCTGGTTGCATTTCCCCTCCTATTTTAAACCTTTAATTACTTGATGATAAATGATGAATACATAAAGAACCTCATCATATATATATACGTATGAACTTTGTTTATAGTTACAGAAGGAGTTGTTCCTGCTACAGATGCTATTACAGCATCTGTAAATCAAACAGGTGTATATTTTTCAATATTTTTCACTATGAACAAATGAGTTCTTTATAAAAATTTAAATTTAAACGCTAAGCAGTTTTCACTATTTAAATAAAAATAAGCTTTAAGTTTAAAAAATCTACTAATTACAATATATTTTTAAACCAACACTTACCATTAAAACAATTTCACTCTATATTAAATAGAGTAGAGACTAAAAAGATTCAGCCCTTTCAGAATATATATATATATCAGAATATATATATATATATATATATATATATATATTATATATATATATATATATATATATATATATATATATATATATATATATATATATATATATATATATATATATATATATATATATATATATATATATTAGAAAATCAACATAAATATTTGCTTTTTATTCGACACAATAAATAATTATGAAAGAAAATTGCTACTTAATTTATTGTTACAGTAATAATTTAATTTTTAAATTAAATAATTTAATCACTAACATTAATAATTTAATTATTAAAATTATTATTAAAGATATAAATATTAAATTTATGTATTTAATTATTAAAATAGATACTTAAAGTAAATACTTAACCTTTATAATTTACTTAGTATTTAGTAAGGATTTTATTCAAACTTATATATTTCATTAACAATTGAAATTATTATAATTAAAGATATAAATATTAGTAATCCTTGTATTTGTAATTCCTTACTTAATAATTTTGAAAGAGTCGTCAATTATGTTCAGATATCAAATACTTGAAACGTTCCACCGTAGAAGAAGTACCGACGCCATCTTTAATTTTAAGTGCAATTTAATAATTTTCATAAAGTTTATCAATGATATGACTGGTTTAGTATATACCGTGTGAGACATTAGATTTTTTTTTTTTTCACAGGACAATTTATTACAAAGGATAATTATTATACTTTTTCCTGTATACTTAACGTATCACTTTCATTTAGAAAATAATTGATCAAAAAGACTCTTTCGCGAAAGATATATTTTTTTTTATTTATTAGAAAGTAATTATTTTACAATTCGAGACCCAAATGAGGAGCAGTATCCCTCGAGTAGCTCCTGCTTTAGAAAATTTTAAAATCAAAACATGTAATACAATTATTTTTAAATAACAATTACAAATTTTAGTTTCATTTTCTATCAAAAAAGAGACTCCATCAAAAAGATCAAACTAACGAAATTAACCTGTACATAATTCATATACATTTTAAAAATTTGGGAAGGAGAAGGGGGGGGGGGGCATTAAGCAATAACAACGTCTTTTCACTAAACTTTAACCCATTAACCGCCAAAACACGAAATCCTTAAAAAACATGGTCAGTATTTATAACATTTGTGATTTTAGGGTCATATATAACATATTTAAAGAAAAAGTTGGAATATTTTATTTATCTTTAGAGAAAATGACTGTTGCGTTGGCGCAACGTCAGCGTAAAACCGAGTTAAAGTCGGCGGTTTTCAAGAATTTCATATTCCATTAATGTTGAATATTCAACGACTGTAATTAACCGTTGGCGATATTTTAAAGCTTCTTTTCAAAAATTTAAACATTCTGTACTATGTAAGTACATACATTTATTTAATATGACTTATTTTATATGAAAATATTGACTACATTCTTAATGTAAAGCCACTTCACAACCATTACAGCGATACATAATTTGACTGTGACAATGTTTACTGAGAAGTCTTTTATTGTCCATCATGTGATGCCAGGGTACAATTTTTATAACCGAATCATACAGGTTTTCCTTTTAGGAACATTTTTGCAGAATGTTTTCCTCTATAAGGAATCATTTGTTCGTCTATACTTAGATCGTGTGCAAATATTTGAAACTATTAAAATTTCTTATTCAACAAATTTCACTCTTGTACTCTCACTTTCTACAATTTGTCATTTTTGTCAATATTGATGTTATCTGCCATATGCAAATTTTGTTTTATATTCCTGTACTGAATACGTGACATTGACTCCCTAACAAACGAGACAGATACATATTTATCTAATGACCAATACATTACTTCTTGTGGCAATGTATGGTATCCAGTAAGAAGAAGCAAACCAATAAACCTTTTTAGGTAACTCTCAGAAGCAAAAAAAGTCAGTCCGATTATTTTACTGAGAATATATATTAGTTTTATTAATGAGCAATGCATAAATTTCAGAGTCAAAAAACTTAAAGAAAATTTAATAACAACTTAAATTTTCTAATTCTCTTTTCAGTTTTTCAACTTGGTGATGTTTCTTCATATTTTGGTATTCGATGCATGAATAGGACCTATTTTCTTCCATTTCAAAGCTCAATATTTTTTCTTTGTCTTTGTATTATCCATATTATTTTGGTCCTTATTTTCCCTATTTGAATGTAATTCAACCTCACCAGAAATATCATTTGGTAAAACGTTCGAGTCACTTATTACTGTATTGTCCCCTTCTTCCTTGTTAGGAATTTTGCCAAATTCTAGTGAAGTAATAACAATGTCCGTTTCATTGTCATCTGAATAAATGGTGTAAAAAGTATCCAGAGCTTCACTAAGCGTAAGATAGTGCTTTCGAGATATTTCAAATCAAGATGAAGCAGTTGTAATAACACGCGGTGAGAAAAAAGTTCAGAAAATTTGGACTCTCTTTTCTGCTGACGTTGCGCAAGCGCAACACTAGTATTTCCAACATCGTAACTCGAAGATGAATTCATCAAAACATTTTTTATTTGCGTGTGACCTTCAAGTGAACTATGGAGATATGAAATGTTATGTCTAATAAAAATTATTTCCCTTTCTTTTATTTTTCGGAATAGATTTAGCAATGTCAGTCTAACTTAGCGAATTTCGGAAAAGTTTAAGTTATTACTACGAGAAAACAATAAGGTTTAGAATAATTTTTATTGTTCGAAATTAAAGTGTGTAACCTTATCAATGAACATAAACCTCCAAATATTAGTTTAAAATTGATTAAATATTTTTTTTAGTTATGTTTTCTAAGCGTTGCGTGAACGTTAAATAGTTTTAAGGTTATAGGTTAAAATAGTTTTTTTTTTTAAATAAATATCTTATAATTTATACTACATCAGATATTTAATTATTCTTCGTATATAATTTTTAAGCCTTTGATGCCATAGTTTAAAATAATACAAATAAAATCAATTGTTTATAACTAAATGAGACATTTTCCAATACCATTAAGCAAAGCTGATAGAAAAAGCTTTTTTACTTGATGATAAATAATGAACTCAAAAAGAGCCTCACTACATATATATGTATATATATATATATATATATATATATATATATATATATATATATATATATATATATATATATATATATATATATATATATATATATATATATATATATATATATATATATATATATATATATATATATATATATATATACATAAACGGAGATAGATATCTATATATTATATATACTAGCTAAATACCCGTGATTCGCTATGAAATTTTAACATGTGCAATATTTTATCTAGCTGTGAGGCCTCGCGTTGCGGAAATCTGTCATTCGTGTATAAGACCCAGTTTTTGGCGCTTCGCTCGCAGGAAGGTTCATCGCTACGCAAAATCGAGCTCGCTTCGTTCGCTGAAAAGTTCATGGACACGTAAACACAAGCTTATTTCACTCGTTAAAAGGTTCATTGCTATGCAAGCATAGGCTCGCTTCGCTCTCTGAAAGGTTCATTGCTTCGTAATCATTAAGGTCGCTTCACTCACTAAAATCTAATACTTACGTACTTAATATTGGAAGCCTCTCCCTTGTCAAGAAAAATAAAATTCCAGTTAATACAATAATACAACACCCCTTTAAGATTATTTTAACACATGTTTGTGGAAGGCAAAATTAGAGGCTAAAACTACTTATGTTGAAACTTTCAGAGATCTAGGCCTATTCGAAGTCACTTTTTGTAAAAAAATTAATTGAAAAAAAAAATTAAAATTTTAACATTCTTTTTATCAGTCCAATTAGAAGGCCAAAACTACTTGTGTTAAAAATTTCCGAAATGTAGCCCAATCACAAATCGCTTTGTAAAATATTTGTTAATTAATTAATAATAAAAAAAAATTAAATTTCATTTTTTAAAAATCCAATTAGAAGGCCACAACTATATATGTTGAAAATTTCAAAGCTGTAGCCGTATTTGAACTCGTTTTGCAATATATATATAATTAATTAAAAATATTAATTAATTACAAACTAAACAAAAATTAAAAATTCTGTTTTTCTAAAGTCCAATTAGAAGGACAAAACTACTTATGTTGAAAATTTTAGAGCTGTAGCCCTATTAGAAATCATTTTGTAAAATATTAATTAATTAATTAATTAATTAATTAATTCTACAAATTAATTAAAAAGAAACTAAATAAAAATTTAAAATTCTGTTTTTCAAAAGTCCAATTAAAAGGCTAAAACTACTTATGTTGAAAATTTCAGAGCTGTAACATAATTAGTAGTCGTTTTTTAAAATGTTTATTAATTAATTAATAAAATTAATTAAAAAAGAACAAATAAAAATTTAAAATTCTGTTTTTTAAAAGCCTAATTAAAAGGCCAAAACTACTTATGTTGAAAATTTCAGAGCTGTAGCCCTATTAGATATCGTTTTGTAACATATTTATTGATTAATTAAAAAAAAAAATTAAAAAAGAACTAATTAAAATTTTAACATTCTGTTTGTGATGTATACAATTAGAAGGCCAAAATTACTTATGTTGAAAATTTCAGAGTTGTAGCCCTATTAGTAGTCGTTTTGTAAAATGTTTATTAATTAAATAAAAAAATTAATTAAAAAAGAACAAAATAAATATTTAAAATTCTGGTTTTTAAAAGCCCGATTAAAACGCCAAAACTACTTATGTTGAAAATTTCAGAGCTGTAGCCCTATTAGTAATCGTTTTATAAAATGTTTATTAATAAATTAAAAAAATTAATTAAAAAGGAACAAAATAAAAATTTAAAATTCTGTTTTTTAAAATTCCGATTAAAAGGCTAAAACTACTTATGTTGAAAATTTCAGAGCTGTAGCCTTATTAGATATCGTTTTGTAACATATTTATTAACAAAAAAAATTAATTGAAAAAGAACTAATTAAAATTTTAAAATTCTGTTTGTGATGCATAAAATTAGAAGGTCAAAACTACGTATGCTGAAAATTTCAGAGCTCTACTCCAATTTTAAGTAGGTCTCTATAGATCCACAGAGACACAAACAGTCATTGAACAGTGGCGCCATCTAAACTTCTACGTGCGAGTTAATATAATTCTTAAAGTTTTTCAACAGTCAGACAGGTTTAGAAAATCCCAGTCTGCCTAGTCTGAATGAAAATCCCAGTTAAATATCTGCCTTTTATCCAACAAATAATTAATTACGAAGGACAAATTATTCATAATTTAATAAGTGCAATTAATAATTAACATATTAAAATAAATAATTTGATCAATAAAATTCGAAGATTAATTATTAAAATTAATAATTTAAATATTACAACTAATGATATAACTTAAAAATTATGGATTTATTTATTAAAATTATTAATTCATATGTTAAGATAATAAATTTAATTAATAAAATTAATACTTAAACTAAACACTTTATCTGTATTGTTTACTTAGTTTTTAGTGGCTATTTTATTCGAGTTGATGCATATTATTGTTTTAAACACGTTTTGTAATTCCCTATTTATTAATTTTGAAGATGTTTTATAATTCGCATGAGTATTGCAAATTCACTTGCTAAAGGGCCATGCTATACCTCTTGCTTACGTGGCGCCATACTTGAAGTAGAAACTGGAAGAATAAATGAAATTAAACATTTTTCAAAATTAATTTGAAGTGTTAAATTAAATTCAACTTGAACACTTTTATCTATATCCTCTAACATAAGAGAAAAAATTGAAAAGAAAATATAACAAACTAAATTATTTTGAGTTAAAAAAGAGAAATTATTACTAAAGGCTTTTTAAGAGATTATTTTTTTAGTTTCTTATTTGTGAGATATAAGTTAATTATATTTTGCTATTTCTAATGTCATATTTTTAAATAAAGTTCATAGGTTCTTATTCTGAATAAGAAAATACTAGTAATATAGAGTAATTATCGAAATTTTAAAATTTTGTGTTTAATAGGGTTTTTAAAAGCTTTCTTTACATTTTCTTCTATTTATAATTAGGGAATTTAATTTTTTTTTTTTTTTTAATAAATCTTATAATATTTTGCTACATATGCTTTTTATACACAATATTTTTAAATATATGTGCAATTTATCAATATTTATCCATTTAGAATAAATATTAGCCTATCTGTTACAAAAACATTTATGTTCATTAATTAATAATTAAATATTTTTTCGTATGAATTTCCAAAAAATATAGAAGAGTTTCATAGCTCATTATTGCACTTTCATATCTTAATTATTTAATTTTTTACAGCAAAATTATAAAAAAGAAAAAAACACAATTACTTTTTTAAAAAAATCTTGTTTTCGATTGATTTAGTAAAATATAATTTTGAAAAGTCTAATAAGATATTTTATAGGATATCATATAAGGTTTTTTTATTATTATTATTTCTTTTCTTGATTCGTATGCCACTACTTTCAAATAATAAACAATAGATATTTGAAACAATGTTATTCTTAGCTTAATAATTTAATTATTAAACTTAATGCTTAAAGTAAAGACTACATCTTATAGTTTACTATATGATTAGTCATTACACAGTGGCGCCATCTAAAATTCTACGTGCGAGTTAATATAAATCATAAAGTTTTTCAACAATCAGACAGGTTTAGAAAATCAACTTTAATATCTGCCTTTTATCCAACAAATAATTAATTACGAAAGAGAAATTATTCATAATTTATTAGTACAATTAATAATTAACATATTAAAGTAAATAATTTGATCAATAAAATTCGAAGATTAATTATTAAAATTATTAACTTAAATATTACAACTAACGATATAACTTAAAAATTATGGATTTAATTATTAAAATTATGAATTCATAAGTTGAGATAAAAAATTTAATTACTAAAATTAATACTTAAACTAAACACTTAATCTGTATTGTTTACTTAGTTTTTAGTGGCTATTTTATTCAAGTTGATGCATATTATTGTTTTAAACACGTTTTGTAATTCCCCATTTATTAAGTTTGAAAATGTTTTATAATTCGTACCGGAAACCAAATACTTAAAACACATTCCAACATTGATGAAGTAGTGGAACCATCTTTAACTCAAAATTCTCAATTCAAAACACATTATGCAATTACTTCTAAAAAAAAAAAATTAAAAATTATAGTTTCCTTTTTCCACTCTAAATAGTGACGCTATCTAAAATTAGAAGATCAAACTAATATAATTAAAATGTTAATAATTCACATACATTTCGATTTCTGGAAAATATGGGTGGAATGTAAGAAGGGGAGAAGGAGGGGGTATAAAATACAACGTCTTTTTCACTTCAATTAATTTTTTTTAATAATTAATTTGTACTAAATCAGATATTTAATTATTCTTCTTATTTAATTTTTAAAATACTTTTTAGAGAAGCTCAAATATTAAACAAGTTACATATTTTCCCATATTTTCAAAGTTTAATAGCTTGATGATAAATGGAAAAAAAACATTATATATATATATATATATATATATATATATATATATATATATATATATATATATATATATATATATATATATATATATATATATATATATATATATATATATATATATATATATATATATATATATATATATCAGAAATTTATTTATAGTTACAGAAGGAGTGGTTTCTGTTACAGATGCTACTACTGGAAATCAAACAGGTATATATATGTTTTAATATTTTTCACTATGAGCAAATTAATTCTTTATCAAAACATTAAATTGAACGATAATCAGTTTTCATTATTTAAATTTAAATAAGCTTTAAGTTTTAAAACTATGAATTACACTATATATTTTTAAACCCAAACTTATCAATAAAACATTATCACTCTATATTAAAAAAAAGGGGGAAAAAAGAGAGTTTAAAAAGAGTAACCCTTTTCAGAATTTGTCTGCCGTACGCACTTCTCTATCTCACTCTGCAAAAACTATTAGATGTATAAGTATGAAATTTTGCAATTTCGTTGAAAAATGTTTAGAAAATCAACTTAAATATTTGCTTTTTATGGAATGCAATAAATAATTACGGAAGAAAATTGATACTTATTTTATTGTTACAACAATAATGTAATTTGTAAAATAAATGATTTGATCCCTAACATTAATAATTTAATTATTAAAATTAATAATTAAAATTATAAAGATTAATAATTAAAATTATTAAGATTAAAGATGTAAATTATTAAATTTATGAATTTAATTATTAATTTTGATACTTAAAGTAAACACTTAATCTTCATAAATTGCTTTGTATTTAGTGGGAATTTCATACAAATTTATGTATTTTTATTTTGTAAATGTATTTTGTAATTCGCTACTTATTAATTTTGAAGGTGTTGGATAAATTCGCTAATGAACCGAATACTTGAACTAATTCATCATTGCTGAAGTAGTGGCGCCATCTTCAATTTTAATTGCGAATTAATATAATTCATAAAGTTTTTCAACAATCCGACTGGCTTAGAAAATCATCGTATAAACCATTCGATTTTTTTACTCACGTTACTTATTTAAGAAGTTAAATTATATCTTTTTCCAAAGAAATTTTCAATGTCTTACCCTCATTTAGAAAATCTTTTATCGGAAAGGCTCTTTCACCTCAGATATTTTTTTCATATTAGCTGGAAATTACTTTTTATACCATTCAAGACGCAAATGCAGACAAATATCTCTCAAGTAGCTCCTGAGTTTGAAAATCCTCTATTCAAAACATATTATGCAATTACTTCCAAAAATATTGCATATCATAGTCTCATTTTTCATCCAAATAGTGACGTCATCAAAAATTACACGATCTCTCATTTAGAAAATCAATTATCGAAAAAGCTCTTTCTCGTCAGATATTTTTCCTATTTAGTGAAAAGTACTTTTTGTACCTTTCGAGACGTAAATGCAGAGTAATATCTCTCGAGTAGCTCCAGCGTTAGAAAATCCTTAATTTAAAACATATTCATAAAAATGTTAATAATTGCTTTATATTTCAAATTCCGAAAAATATGGGGAGAGGGTGAGAAGGGGGAGAAAGAGGATGGCGTAAGCAACTAAACGTCTTTTTCAATAGACTTTCAATATTTTTTAACAATTATCTTATAATTTATATTACACCAGATATTTAATTTTTTTTCTTATTTAAATTTTAAGGTTTCGATGCCAAATGTTTAAAAAAAAAAAAAATTAAAATCTTTTGTCCAACTAAATAGGATGATTTCTTTTACATATAAGCGAAGCTGATAAAAAAAGTTTAAAAAATTTAATGCCTTTTAGAATTTTCTCAAATATCAAACAAGTTTAGAAGACTTTTTTTTTAATCTAATAATATTTTGCAACATATTTTTATACATAATATTTTTAAATATATATGTACATTTCTAATATTTATAGGAATTTTGAAAATAAATATTGACGTATATGTTATAAAAACATAAATGTTCATCAATAATTATATAAATAATCTTTAGAATTTGCAAACAATATCAAAGAATTTGACTTGTAATTATTGCATTTCCATGCTGTAATTATTTAATTTTTACAGCAATAATTAAATAAAAAAATTACACAATTTCTTTTTTCGAAGGAATATTTTATTTTTATTGATTAATTTGGTAAAATATAACTTTGATAAGTGTCAAAATACATTTTATAGTTATAAAAAGGTTCTTTTTTTTTTAAATTTCTTTTCTTAATTCTCATTCCACTACTTTCAAATAACAATCAACAGATATTGAAAACAATATTGTTCTCGGCTTTTATTTTGATTAATAAAACAAATATTGGAATTATTAAAATTAATGATATACTTATTAGGTTTATGGGTTTAATTATTAAAATGACTGATCAAATTATAAAATTAATACTAATTTAATTATTAAAATTAATATCTAAAGTGTATTATAATTAGTGTATTAATTAAAGTGTATAATAATTTTTGTAGATCACTTTATATTTAATGGTAATTTTATTCAAGTTTATACATTTTAGTGTTTTAAACATCTTTCATAATTCCCTACTTGTTTATTTCGAAGATGTTGGATAATTAAGTTCAGAAACCGAATACTTGAAACGTTAAACCATCAATTAAATAGTGGCGCCCTCTTCAATTTATAGTGCGATTTAATATGATTTATCAATTTTTTCAACCATCTGACAGGTTTAGAAAATCAATTTAAATATTTACTTTTTATCCAACATAATAATTAATTACGAAAGAAAATTTATACTCAATGTAATAAAAAAAAAATTATAAAATAAATAATTTGATGAATAAAATTAATAATTATATTATTAAAATTAATGAGTAAATTATTGATACTAGAATTTAAATAATTAAAATTAATAATTTAACTATTAAAATTAATAATGAAACTATAAAAATATTTATTTAATTATTAAAAGTAATTGCTTGATTACTAAAATTAATACTTATATTTAACACTTAATCTTTAGAGTTTACCTTGTTTTAGAGGTGATTTTATTGGCAATTTTATGTATATTAGTGTTTTAAACATATTTTGTAAATCCCTATTTGTTAATATTGAAGATGTTATTATGACAAAAACTATAAAATAAATAATTTGATGAATCAATTTAATAGTTTAATTACAAAAATTAATAATTAAATTTTTAATTTAATAATTAAATTTGCATTTTAATAATTAAATTTTTAATTTAATAATTAAATTTTATATTAATAATCAAATTATTAAAATGTATATACTAATAGTTAAA